>CM075873.1:6676493-7205245 GCA_038021265.1 Cyprinella venusta
TCTCTAGACCCTTCCAGAGCCGAGATATCGGATGTCAAAGTTTTGACCTGAAAAAAAAACATAAGGGGTAACACTGTCGTTTTTGGCCGAAATTTTGACCCCCTCCGATCTTCTTGAAACTCTGGATTCTGACAGAGGGCCACGAGACTTCGACCAGCGCGCAAAAATGGAGGCTCTAGACCCTTCCAGAGCCGAGATATCGGATGTCAAAGTTTTGACCTGAAAAAAAAACATAAGGGGTAACACTGTCGTTTTTGGCCGAAATTTTGACCCCCTCCGATCTTCTTGAAACTCTGGATTCTGACAGAGGGCCACGAGACTTCGACCAGCGCGCAAAAATGGAGGCTCTAGACCCTTCCAGAGCCGAGATATCGTTCAAAGTTTTGACCTGAAAAAAAAAACATAAGGGGTAACACTGTCGTTTTTGGCCGAAATTTTGACCCCCCTCCGATCTTCTTGAAACTCTGGATTCTGACAGAGGGCCACGAGACTTCGACCAGCGCGCAAAAATGGAGGCTCTAGACCCTTCCAGAGCCGAGATATCGGATGTCAAAGTTTTGACCTGAAAAAAAAAACATAAGGGGTAACACTGTCGTTTTTGGCCGAAATTTTGACCCCCTCCGATCTTCTTGAAACTCTGGATTCTGACAGAGGGCCGCGAGACTTCGACCAGCGCGCAAAAATGGAGGCTCTAGACCCTTCCAGAGCCGAGATATCGGATGTCAAAGTTTTGACCTGAAAAAAAAACATAAGGGGTAACACTGTCGTTTTTGGCCGAAATTTTGACCCCCTCCGATCTTCTTGAAACTCTGGATTCTGACAGAGGGCCACGAGACTTCGACCAGCGCGCAAAAAATGGAGGCTCTAGACCCTTCCAGAGCCGAGATATCGGATGTCAAAGTTTTGACCTGAAAAAAAAACATAAGGGGTAACACTGTCGTTTTTGGCCGAAATTTTGACCCCCTCCGATCTTCTTGAAACTCTGGATTCTGACAGAGGGCCACGAGACTTCGACCAGCGCGCAAAAATGGAGGCTCTAGACCCTTCCAGAGCCGAGATATCGGATGTCAAAGTTTTGACCTGAAAAAAAAACATAAGGGGTAACACTGTCGTTTTTGGCCTGAAATTCTGACCCCCTCCGATCTTCTTGAAACTCTGGATTCTGACAGAGGGCCACGAGACTTCGACCAGCGCGCAAAAATGGAGGCTCTAGACCCTTCCAGAGCCGAGATATCGGATGTCAAAGTTTTGACCTGAAAAAAAAACATAAGGGGTAACACTGTCGTTTTTGGCCGAAATTTTGACCCCCTCCGATCTTCTTGAAACTCTGGATTCTGACAGAGGGCCACGAGACTTCGACCAGCGCGCAAAAATGGAGGCTCTAGACCCTTCCAGAGCCGAGATATCGGATGTCAAAGTTTTGACCTGAAAAAAAAACATAAGGGGTAACACTGTCGTTTTTGGCCGAAATTTTGACCCCCTCCGATCTTCTTGAAACTCTGGATTCTGACAGAGGGCCACGAGACTTCGACCAGCGCGCAAAAATGGAGGCTCTAGACCCTTCCAGAGCCGAGATATCGGATGTCAAAGTTTTGACCTGAAAAAAAAACATAAGGGGTAACACTGTCGTTTTTGGCCGAAATTTTGACCCCCTCCGATCTTCTTGAAACTCTGGATTCTGACAGAGGGCCACGAGACTTCGACCAGCGCGCAAAAATGGAGGCTCTAGACCCTTCCAGAGCCGAGATATCGGATGTCAAATTTTTGACCTGAAAAAAAAAACATAAGGGGTAACACTGTCGTTTTTGGCCGAAATTTTGACCCCCTCCGATCTTCTTGAAACTCTGGATTCTGACAGAGGGCCACGAGACTTCGACCAGCGCGCAAAAATGGAGGCTCTAGACCCTTCCAGAGCCGAGATATCGGATGTCAAATTTTTGACCTGAAAAAAAAACATAAGGGGTAACACTGTCGTTTTTGGCCGAAATTTTGACCCCCTCCGATCTTCTTGAAACTCTGGATTCTGACAGAGGGCCACGAGACTTCGACCAGCGCGCAAAAATGGAGGCTCTAGACCCTTCCAGAGCCGAGATATCGGATGTCAAAGTTTTGACCTGAAAAAAAAAATAAGGGGTAACACTGTCGTTTTTGGCCGAAATTTTGACCCCCTCCGATCTTCTTGAAACTCTGGATTCTGACAGAGGGCCACGAGACTTCGACCAGCGCGCAAAAATGGAGGCTCTAGACCCTTCCAGAGCCGAGATATCGGATGTCAAAGTTTTGACCCGAAAAAAAAACATAAGGGGTAACACTGTCGTTTTTGGCCGAAATTTTGACCCCCTCCGATCTTCTTGAAACTCTGGATTCTGACAGAGGGCCACGAGACTTCGACCAGCGCGCAAAAATGGAGGCTCTAGACCCTTCCAGAGCCGAGATATCGGATGTCAAAGTTTTGACCCGAAAAAAAACCATAAGGGGTAACACTGTCGTTTTTGGCCGAAATTTTGACCCCCTCCGATCTTCTTGAAACTCTGGATTCTGACAGAGGGCCACGAGACTTCGACCAGCGCGCAAAAATGGAGGCTCTAGACCCTTCCAGAGCCGAGATATCGGATGTCAAAGTTTTGACCTGAAAAAAAAACATAAGGGGTAACACTGTCGTTTTTGGCCGAAATTTTGACCCCCTCCGATCTTCTTGAAACTCTGGATTCTGACAGAGGGCCACGAGACTTCGACCAGCGCGCAAAAATGGAGGCTCTAGACCCTTCCAGAGCCGAGATATCGGATGTCAAAGTTTTGACCCGAAAAAAAAAACATAAGGGGTAACACTGTCGTTTTTGGCCAAAATTTTGACCCCCTCCGATCTTCTTGAAACTCTGGATTCTGACAGAGGGCCACGAGACTTCGACCAGCGCGCAAAAATGGAGGCTCTAGACCCTTCCAGAGCCGAGATATCGGATGTCAAAGTTTTGACCCGAAAAAAAAACATAAGGGGTAACACTGTCGTTTTTGGCCGAAATTTTGACCCCTTCCGATCTTCTTGAAACTCTGGATTCTGACAGAGGGCCACGAGATTTCGACCAGCGCGCAAAAATGGAGGCTCTAGACCCTTCCAGAGCCGAGATATCGGATGTCAAAGTTTTGACCCGAAAAAAAAAAACATAAGGGGTAACACTGTCGTTTTTGGCCGAAATTTTGACCCCCTCCGATCTTCTTGAAACTCTGGATTCTGACAGAGGGCCACGAGACTTCGACCAGCGCGCAAAAATGGAGGCTCTAGACCCTTCCAGAGCCGAGATATCGGATGTCAAAGTTTTGACCTGAAAAAAAAAACATAAGGGGTAACACTGTCGTTTTTGGCCGAAATTTTGACCCCCTCCGATCTTCTTGAAACTCTGGATTCTGACAGAGGGCCACGAGACTTCGACCAGCGCGCAAAAATGGAGGCTCTAGACCCTTCCAGAGCCGAGATATCGGATGTCAAAGTTTTGACCTGAAAAAAAAACATAAGGGGTAACACTGTCGTTTTTGGCCGAAATTTTGACCCCCTCTGATCTTCTTGAAACTCTGGATTCTGACAGAGGACCACGAGACTTCGACCAGCGCGCAAAAATGGAGGCTCTAGACCCTTCCATAGCCGAGATATCGGATGTCAAAGTTTTGACCTGAAAAAAAAAACATAAGGGGTAACACTGTCGTTTTTGGCCGAAATTTTGACCCCCTCCGATCTTCTTCAAACTCTGGATTCTGACAGAGGGCCGCGAGACTTCGACCAGCGCGCAAAAATGGAGGCACTAGACCCTTCCAGAGCCGAGATATCGGATGTCAAAGTTTTGACCTGAAAAAAAAACATAAGGGGTAACACTGTCGTTTTTGGCCGAAATTTTGACCCCCTCCGATCTTCTTGAAACTCTGGATTCTGACAGAGGGCCACGAGACTTCGACCAGCGCGCAAAAATGGAGGCTCTAGACCCTTCCAGAGCCGAGATATCGGATGTCAAAGTTTTGACCTGAAAAAAAAACATAAGGGGTAACACTGTCGTTTTTGGCCGAAATTTTGACCCCCTCCGATCTTCTTGAAACTCTGGATTCTGACAGAGGGCCACGAGACTTCGACCAGCGCGCAAAAATGGAGGCTCTAGACCCTTCCAGAGCCGAGATATCGGATGTCAAAGTTTTGACCTGAAAAAAAAAACATAAGGGGTAACACTGTCGTTTTTGGCCGAAATTATGACCCCCTCCGTTCTTCTTGAAACTCTGGATTCTGACAGAGGGCCACGAGACTTCGACCAGCGCGCAAAAATGGAGGCTCTAGAACCTTCCAGAGCCGAGATATCGGATGTCAAAGTTTTGACCTGAAAAAAAAAAAACATAAGGGGTAACACTGTCGTTTTTGGCCGAAATTTTGACCCCCTCCGATCTTCTTGAAACTCTGGATTCTGACAGAGGGCCACGAGACTTCGACCAGCGCGCAAAAATGGAGGCTCTAGACCCTTCCAGAGCCGAGATATCGGATGTCAAAGTTTTGACCTGAAAAAAAAACATAAGGGGTAACACTGTCGTTTTTGGCCGAAATTTTGACCCCCTCTGATCTTCTTGAAACTCTGGATTCTGACAGAGGACCACGAGACTTCGACCAGCGCGCAAAAATGGAGGCTCTAGACCCTTCCATAGCCGAGATATCGGATGTCAAAGTTTTGACCTGAAAAAAAAACATAAGGGGTAACACTGTCGTTTTTGGCCGAAATTTTGACCCCCTCCGATCTTCTTCAAACTCTGGATTCTGACAGAGGGCCACGAGACTTCGACCAGCGCGCAAAAATGGAGGCTCTAGACCCTTCCAGAGCCAAGATATCGGATGTCAAAGTTTTGACCTGAAAAAAAAACATAAGGGGTAACACTGTCGTTTTTGGCCGAAATTTTGACCCCCTCCGATCTTCTTGAAACTCTGGATTCTGACAGAGGGCCGCGAGACTTCGACCAGCGCGCAAAAATGGAGGCTCTAGACCCTTCCAGAGCCGAGATATCGGATGTCAAAGTTTTGACCTGAAAAAAAAAACATAAGGGGTAACACTGTCGTTTTAGGCCGAAATTTTGACCCCATCCGATCTTCTTGAAACTCTGGATTCTGACAGAGGGCCACGAGACTTCGACCAGCGTGCAAAAATGGAGGCTCTAGACCCTTCTAGAGCCGAGATATCGGATGTCAAAGTTTTGACCTGAAAAAAAAAACATAAGGGGTAACACTGTCGTTTTTGGCCGAAATTTTGACCCCCTCCGATCTTCTTGAAACTCTGGATTCTGACAGAGGGCCACGAGACTTCGACCAGCGCGCAAAAATGGAGGCTCTAGACCCTTCCAGAGCCGAGATATCGGATGTCAAAGTTTTGACCTGAACAAAAAAACATAAGGGGTAACACTGTCGTTTTTGGCCGAAATTTTGACCCCCTCCGATCTTCTTGAAACTCTGGATTCTGACAGAGGGCCACGAGACTTCGACCAGCGCGCAAAAATGGAGGCTCTAGACCCTTCCAG
This sequence comes from Cyprinella venusta, assembly GCA_038021265.1. NCBI lineage: Eukaryota > Metazoa > Chordata > Actinopteri > Cypriniformes > Leuciscidae > Cyprinella > Cyprinella venusta. The sequence goes on from CM075873.1 coordinate 6,682,029, forward strand.
AGCCGAGATATCGGATGTCAAAGTTTTGACCTGAAAAAAAAACATAAGGGGTAACACTGTCGTTTTTGGCCGAAATTATGACCCCCTCCGATCTTCTTGAAACTCTGGATTCTGACAGAGGGCCACGAGACTTCGACCAGCGCGCAAAAATGGAGGCTCTAGACCCTTCCAGAGCCGAGATATCGGATGTCAAAGTTTTGACCTGAAAAAAAAAACATAAGGGGTAACACTGTCGTTTTTGGCCGAAATTTTGACCCCCTCCGATCTTCTTGAAACTCTGGATTCTGACAGAGGGCCACGAGACTTCGACCAGCGCGCAAAAATGGAGGCTCTAGACCCTTCCAGAGCCGAGATATCGGATGTCAAAGTTTTGACCTGAAAAAAAAACATAAGGGGTAACACTGTCGTTTTTGGCCGAAATTTTGACCCCCTCCGATCTTCTTGAAACTCTGGATTCTGACAGAGGGCCGCGAGACTTCGACCAGCGCGCAAAAATGGAGGCACTAGACCCTTCCAGAGCCGAGATATCGGATGTCAAAGTTTTGACCTGAAAAAAAAAACATAAGGGGTAACACTGTCGTTTTTGGCCGAAATTTTGACCCCCTCCGATCTTCTTGAAACTCTGGATTCTGACAGAGGGCCACGAGACTTCGACCAGCGCGCAAAAATGGAGGCTCTAGACCCTTCCAGAGCCGAGATATCGGATGTCAAAGTTTTGACCTGAAAAAAAAACATAAGGGGTAACACTGTCGTTTTTGGCCGAAATTTTGACCCCCTCCGATCTTCTTGAAACTCTGGATTCTGACAGAGGGCCGCGAGACTTCGACCGGCGCGCAAAAATGGAGGCTCTAGACCCTTCCAGAGCCGAGATATCGGATGTCAAAGTTTTGACCTGAAAAAAAAAACATAAGGGGTAACACTGTCGTTTTTGGCCGAAATTTTGACCCCCTCCGATCTTCTTGAAACTCTGGATTCTGACAGAGGGCCACGAGACTTCGACCAGCGCGCAAAAATGGAGGCTCTAGACCCTTCCAGAGCCGAGATATCGGATGTCAAAGTTTTGACCTGAAAAAAAAACATAAGGGGTAACACTGTCGTTTTTGGCCGAAATTTTGACCCCCTCCGATCTTCTTGAAACTCTGGATTCTGACAGAGGGCCACGAGACTTCGACCAGCGCGCAAAAATGGAGGCTCTAGACCCTTCCAGAGCCGAGATATCGGATGTCAAAGTTTTGACCTGAAAAAAAAACATAAGGGGTAACACTGTCGTTTTTGGCTGAAATTCTGACCCCCTCCGATCTTCTTGAAACTCTGGATTCTGACAGAAGGCCACGAGACTTCGACCAGCGCGCAAAAATGGAGGCTCTAGACCCTTCCAGAGCCGAGATATCGGATGTCAAAGTTTTGACCTGAAAAAAAAAACATAAGGGGTAACACTGTCGTTTTTGGCCGAAATTTTGACCCCCTCCGATCTTCTTGAAACTCTGGATTCTGACAGAGGGCCACGAGACTTCGACCAGCGCGCAAAAATGGAGGCTCTAGACCCTTCCAGAGCCGAGATATCGGATGTCAAAGTTTTGACCTGAAAAAAAAACATAAGGGGTAACACTGTCGTTTTTGGCCGAAATTTTGACCCCCTCCGATCTTCTTGAAACTCTGGATTCTGACAGAGGGCCACGAGACTTCGACCAGCGCGCAAAAATGGAGGCTCTAGACCCTTCCAGAGCCGAGATATCGGATGTCAAAGTTTTGACCTGAAAAAAAAACATAAGGGGTAACACTGTCGTTTTTGGCCGAAATTTTGACCCCCTCCGATCTTCTTGAAACTCTGGATTCTGACAGAGGGCCACGAGACTTCGACCAGCGCGCAAAAATGGAGGCTCTAGACCCTTCCAGAGCCGAGATATCGGATGTCAAATTTTTGACCTGAAAAAAAAAACATAAGGGGTAACACTGTCGTTTTTGGCCGAAATTTTGACCCCCTCCGATCTTCTTGAAACTCTGGATTCTGACAGAGGGCCACGAGACTTCGACCAGCGCGCAAAAATGGAGGCTCTAGACCCTTCCAGAGCCGAGATATCGGATGTCAAATTTTTGACCTGAAAAAAAAACATAAGGGGTAACACTGTCGTTTTTGGCCGAAATTTTGACCCCCTCCGATCTTCTTGAAACTCTGGATTCTGACAGAGGGCCACGAGACTTCGACCAGCGCGCAAAAATGGAGGCTCTAGACCCTTCCAGAGCCGAGATATCGGATGTCAAATTTTTGACCCGAAAAAAAAACATAAGGGGTAACACTGTCGTTTTTGGCCGAAATTTTGACCCCCTCCGATCTTCTTGAAACTCTGGATTCTGACAGAGGGCCACGAGACTTCGACCAGCGCGCAAAAATGGAGGCTCTAGACCCTTCCAGAGCCGAGATATCGGATGTCAAAGTTTTGACCCGAAAAAAAAACATAAGGGGTAACACTGTCGTTTTTGGCCGAAATTTTGACCCCCTCCGATCTTCTTGAATCTCTGGATTCTGACAGAGGGCCACGAGACTTCGACCAGCGCGCAAAAATGGAGGCTCTAGACCCTTCCAGAGCCGAGATATCGGATGTCAAAGTTTTGACCCGAAAAAAAACCATAAGGGGTAACACTGTCGTTTTTGGCCGAAATTTTGACCCCCTCCGATCTTCTTGAAACTCTGGATTCTGACAGAGGGCCACGAGACTTCGACCAGCGCGCAAAAATGGAGGCTCTAGACCCTTCCAGAGCCGAGATATCGGATGTCAAAGTTTTGACCTGAAAAAAAAACATAAGGGGTAACACTGTCGTTTTTGGCCGAAATTTTGACCCCCTCCGATCTTCTTGAAACTCTGGATTCTGACAGAGGGCCACGAGACTTCGACCAGCGCGCAAAAATGGAGGCTCTAGACCCTTCCAGAGCCGAGATATCGGATGTCAAAGTTTTGACCCGAAAAAAAAAACATAAGGGGTAACACTGTCGTTTTTGGCCAAAATTTTGACCCCCTCCGATCTTCTTGAAACTCTGGATTCTGACAGAGGGCCACGAGACTTCGACCAGCGCGCAAAAATGGAGGCTCTAGACCCTTCCAGAGCCGAGATATCGGATGTCAAAGTTTTGACCCGAAAAAAAAAACATAAGGGGTAACACTGTCGTTTTTGGCCGAAATTTTGACCCCTTCCGATCTTCTTGAAACTCTGGATTCTGACAGAGGGCCACGAGATTTCGACCAGCGCGCAAAAATGGAGGCTCTAGACCCTTCCAGAGCCGAGATATCGGATGTCAAAGTTTTGACCCGAAAAAAAAAAAACATAAGGGGTAACACTGTCGTTTTTGGCCGAAATTTTGACCCCCTCCGATCTTCTTGAAACTCTGGATTCTGACAGAGGGCCACGAGACTTCGACCAGCGCGCAAAAATGGAGGCTCTAGACCCTTCCAGAGCCGAGATATCGGATGTCAAAGTTTTGACCCGAAAAAAAAACATAAGGGGTAACACTGTCGTTTTTGGCCGAAATTTTGACCCCCTCCGATCTTCTTGAAACTCTGGATTCTGACAGAGGGCCACGAGACTTCGACCAGCGCGCAAAAATGGAGGCTCTAGACCCTTCCAGAGCCGAGATATCGGATGTCACAGTTTTGACCCGAAAAAAAAACATAAGGGGTAACACTGTCGTTTTTGGCCGAAATTTTGACCCCCTCCGATCTTCTTGAAACTCTGGATTCTGACAGAGGGCCACGAGACTTCGACCAGCGCGCAAAAATGGAGGCTCTAGACCCTTCCAGAGCCGAGATATCGGATGTCAAATTTTTGACCTGAAAAAAAAACATAAGGGGTAACACTGTCGTTTTTGGCCGAAATTTTGACCCCTTCCGATCTTCTTGAAACTCTGGATTCTGACAGAGGGCCACGAGATTTCGACCAGCGCGCAAAAATGGAGGCTCTAGACCCTTCCAGAGCCGAGATATCGGATGTCAAAGTTTTGACCCGAAAAAAAAAAACATAAGGGGTAACACTGTCGTTTTTGGCCGAAATTTTGACCCCCTCCGATCTTCTTGAAACTCTGGATTCTGACAGAGGGCCACGAGACTTCGACCAGCGCGCAAAAATGGAGGCTCTAGACCCTTCCAGAGCCGAGATATCGGATGTCAAAGTTTTGACCCGAAAAAAAAACATAAGGGGTAACACTGTCGTTTTTGGCCGAAATTTTGACCCCCTCCGATCTTCTTGAAACTCTGGATTCTGACAGAGGGCCACGAGACTTCGACCAGCGCGCAAAAATGGAGGCTCTAGACCCTTCCAGAGCCGAGATATCGGATGTCACAGTTTTGACCCGAAAAAAAAACATAAGGGGTAACACTGTCGTTTTTGGCCGAAATTTTGACCCCCTCCGATCTTCTTGAAACTCTGGATTCTGACAGAGGGCCACGAGACTTCGACCAGCGCGCAAAAATGGAGGCTCTAGACCCTTCCAGAGCCGAGATATCGGATGTCAAAGTTTTGACCTGAAAAAAAAAACATAAGGGGTAACACTGTCGTTTTTGGCCGAAATTTTGACCCCCTCCGATCTTCTTGAAACTCTGGATTCTGACAGAGGGCCACGAGACTTCGACCAGCGCGCAAAAATGGAGGCTCTAGACCCTTCCAGAGCCGAGATATCGGATGTCAAAGTTTTGACCTGAAAAAAAAACATAAGGGGTAACACTGTCGTTTTTGGCCGAAATTTTGACCCCCTCCGATCTTCTTGAAACTCTGGATTCTGACAGAGGGCCACGAGACTTCGACCAGCGCGCAAAAATGGAGGCTCTAGACCCTTCCAGAGCCGAGATATCGGATGTCAAATTTTTGACCTGAAAAAAAAACATAAGGGGTAACACTGTCGTTTTTGGCCGAAATTTTGACCCCCTCCGATCTTCTTGAAACTCTGGATTCTGACAGAGGGCCACAAGACTTCGACCAGCGCGCAAAAATGGAGGCTCTAGACCCTTCCAGAGCCGAGATATCGGATGTCAAAGTTTTGACCTGAAAAAAAAACATAAGGGGTAACACTGTCGTTTTTGGCCGAAATTTTGACCCCCTCCGATCTTCTTGAAACTCTGGATTCTGACAGAGGGCCACGAGACTTCGACCAGCGCGCAAAAATGGAGGCTCTAGACCCTTCCAGAGCCGAGATATCGGATGTCAAATTTTTGACCTGAAAAAAAAAACATAAGGGGTAACACTGTCGTTTTTGGCCGAAATTTTGACCCCCTCCGATCTTCTTGAAACTCTGGATTCTGACAGAGGGCCACGAGACTTCGACCAGCGCGCAAAAATGGAGGCTCTAGACCCTTCCAGAGCCGAGATATCGGATGTCAAAGTTTTGACCTGAAAAAAAAACATAAGGGGTAACACTGTCGTTTTTGGCCGAAATTTTGACCCCCTCCGATCTTCTTGAAACTCTGGATTCTGACAGAGGGCCACGAGACTTCGACCAGCGCGCAAAAATGGAGGCTCTAGACCCTTCCAGAGCCGAGATATCGGATGTCAAAGTTTTGACCTGAAAAAAAAAATAAGGGGTAACACTGTCGTTTTTGGCCGAAATTTTGACCCCCTCCGATCTTCTTGAAACTCTGGATTCTGACAGAGGGCCACGAGACTTCGACCAGCGCGCAAAAATGGAGGCTCTAGACCCTTCCAGAGCCGAGATATCGGATGTCAAAGTTTTGACCTGAAAAAAAAACATAAGGGGTAACACTGTCGTTTTTGGCCGAAATTTTGACCCCCTCCGATCTTCTTGAAACTCTGGATTCTGACAGAGGGCCACGAGACTTCGACCAGCGCGCAAAAATGGAGGCTCTAGACCCTTCCAGAGCGGAGATATCGGATGTCAAAGTTTTGACCTGAAAAAAAAAACATAAGGGGTAACACTGTCGTTTTTGGCCGAAATTTTGACCCCCTCCGATCTTCTTGAAACTCTGGATTCTGACAGAGGGCCACGAGACTTCGACCAGCGCGCAAAAATGGAGGCTCTAGACCCTTCCAGAGCCGAGATATCGAAGGTCAAAGTTTTGACTCGAAAAAAAAAACATAAGGGGTAACACTGTCGTTTTTGGCCGAAATTTTGACCCCCTCCGATTTTCTTGAAACTCTGGATTCTGACAGAGGGCCACGAGACTTTGACCAGCGCGCAAAAATGGAGGCTCTAGACCCTTCCAGAGCCGAGATATCGGATGTCAAATTTTTGACCTGAAAAAAAAAATAAGGGGTAACACTGTCGTTTTTGGCCGAAATTTTGACCCCCTCCGATCTTCTTGAAACTCTGGATTCTGACAGAGGGCCACGAGACTTCGACCAGCGCGCAAAAATGGAGGCTCTAGACCCTTCCAGAGCCGAGATATCGGATGTCAAAGTTTTGACCCGAAAAAAAAACATAAGGGGTAACACTGTCGTTTTTGGCCGAAATTTTGACCCCCTCCGATCTTCTTGAAACTCTGGATTCTGACAGAGGGCCACGAGACTTCGACCAGCGCGCAAAAATGGAGGCTCTAGACCCTTCCAGAGCCGAGATATCGGATGTCAAAGTTTTGACCCGAAAAAAAACATAAGGGGTAATACTGTCGTTTTTGGCCGAAATTTTGCCCCCCTCCGATCTTCTTGAAACTCTGGATTCTGACAGAGGGCCACGAGACTTCGACCAGCGCGCAAAAATGGAGGCTCTAGACCCTTCCAGAGCCGAGATATCGGATGTCAAAGTTTTGACCTGAAAAAAAACATAAGGGGTAACACTGTCGTTTTTGGCCGAAATTTTGACCCCCTCCGATCTTCTTGAAACTCTGGATTCTGACAGAGGGCCACGAGACTTCGACCAGCGCGCAAAAATGGAGGCTCTAGACCCTTCCAGAGCCGAGATATCGGATGTCAAAGTTTTGACCTGAAAAAAAAACATAAGGGGTAACACTGTCGTTTTTGGCCGAAATTTTGACCCCCTCCGATCTTCTTGAAACTCTGGATTCTGACAGAGGGCCACGAGACTTCGACCAGCGCGCAAAAATGGAGGCTCTAGACCCTTCCAGAGCCGAGATATCGGATGTCAAAGTTTTGACCTGAAAAAAAAACATAAGGGGTAAAACTGTCGTTTTTGGCCGAAATTTTGACCCCCTCCGATCTTCTTGAAACTCTGGATTCTGACAGAGGGCCACGAGACTTCGACCAGCGCGCAAAAATGGAGGCTCTAGACCCTTCCAGAGCCGAGATATCGAAGGTCAAAATTTAGACCTGAAAAAAAAACATAAGGGGTAACACTGTCATTTTTTTTTTTTTGGCCGAAATTTTGACCCCCTCCGATCTTCTTGAAACTCTGGATTCTGACAGAGGGCCACGAGACTTCGACCAGCGCGCAAAAATGGAGGCTCTAGACCCTTCCAGAGCCGAGATATCGAAGGTCAAAATTTGGACCTGAAAAAGAAAAACATAAGGGGTAACACTGTCATTTTTTTTTTTTGGCCGAAATTTTGACCCCCTCCGATCTTCTTGAAACTCTGGATTCTGACAGAGGGCCACGAGACTTCGACCAGCGCGCAAAAATGGAGGCTCTAGACCCTTCCAGAGCCGAGATATCGAAGGTCAAAATTTGGACCTGAAAAAAAAACATAAGGGGTAACACTGTCATTTTTTTTTTTGGCCGAAATTTTGACCCCCTCCGATTTTCTTGAAACTCTGGATTCTGACAGAGGGCCACGAGACTTTCTACCAGCGCGCAAAAATGGAGGCTCTAGACCCTTCCAGAGCCAAGTTATCGAAGGTCAAAATTTGGACCTGAAAAAAAAACATAAGGGGTAACACTGTCATTTTTTTTTTTTGGCCGAAATTTTGACCCCCTCCGATCTTCTTGAAACTCTGGATTCTGACAGAGGGCCACGAGACTTCGACCAGCGCGCAAAAATGGAGGCTCTAGACCCTTCCAGAGCCGAGATATCGAAGGTCAAAATTTGGACCTGAAAAAAACATAAGGGGTAACACTGTCATTTTTTTTTTTGGCCGAAATTTTGACCCCCTCCGATCTTCTTGAAACTCTGGATTCTGACAGAGGGCTCGAGACTTCGACCAGCGCGCAAAAATGGAGGCTCTAGACCCTTCCAGAGCCGAGATATCGAAGGTCAAAATTTGGACCTGAAAAAAAAAACATAAGGGGTAACACTGTCATTTTTTTTTTTTGGCCGAAATTTTGACCCCCTCCGATCTTCTTGAAACTCTGGATTCTGACAGAGGACCACGAGACTTCGACCAGCGCGCAAAAATGGAGGCTCTAGACCCTTCTAGAGCCGAGATATCGAAGGTCAAAATTTGGACCTGAAAAAAAAAACATAAGGGGTAACACTGTCATTTTTTTTTGGCCAAAATTTTGACCCCCTCCGATCTTCTTGAAACTCTGGATTCTGACAGAGGGCCACGAGACTTCGACCAGCGCGCAAAAATGGAGGCTCTAGACCCTTCCAGAGCCAAGATATCGAAGGTCAAAATTTGGACCTGAAAAAAAAAACATAAGGGGTAACACTGTCATTTTTTTTTTGGCCGAAATTTTGACCCCCTCCGATCTTCTTGAAACTCTGGATTCTGTAAGAGGGCCACAAGACTTCGACCAGCGCGCAAAAATGGAGGCTCTAGACCCTTCCAGAGCCGAGATATCGAAGGTCAAAATTTGGACCTGAAAAAAAAAACATAAGGGGTAACACTGTCATTTTTTTTTTAGCCGAAATTTTGACCCCCTCCGATCTTCTTGAAACTCTGGATTCTGACAGAGGGCCATGAGACTTCGACCAGCGCGCAAAAATGGAGGCTCTAGACCCTTCCAGAGCCGAGATATCGAAGGTCAAAATTTGGACCTGAAAAAAAAACATAAGGGGTAACACTGTCATTTTTTTTTTTGGCCGAAATTTTGACCCCCTCCGAACTTCTTGAAACTCTGGATTCTGACAGAGGGCCACGAGACTTCGACCAGCGCGCAAAAATGGAGGCTCGAGACCCTTCCAGAGCCGAGATATCGAAGGTCAAAATTTGGACCTGAAAAAAAAACATAAGGGGTAACACTGTCATTTTTTTTTTGGCCGAAATTTTGACCCCCTCCGATCTTCTTGAAACTCTGGATTCTGACAGAGGGCCACGAGACTTCGACCAGCGCGCAAAAATGGAGGCTCTAGACCCTTCCAGAGCCGAGATATCGAAGGTCAAAATTTGGACCTCAAAAAAAAACATAAGGGGTAACACTGTCATTTTTTTTTTTTGGCCGAAATTTTGACCCCCTCCGATCTTCTTGAAACTCTGGATTCTGACAGAGGGCCACGAGACTTCGACCAGCGCGCAAAAATGGAGGCTCTAGACCCTTCCAGGGCCAAGATATCGAAGGTCAAAATTTGGACCTGAAAAAAAAAACATAAGGGGTAACACTGTCATTTTTTTTTTTTTGGCCGAAATTTTGACCCCCTCCGATCTTCTTGAAACTCTGGATTCTGACAGAGGGCCACGAGACTTCGACCAGCGCGCAAAAATGGAGGCTCTAGACCCTTCCAGAGCCGAGATATCGAAGGTCAAAATTTGGACCTGAAAAAAAAACATAAGGGGTAACACTGTCATTTTTTTTTTTGGCCGAAATTTTGACCCCCTCCGATCTTCTTGAAACTCTGGATTCTGACAGAGGGCCACGAGACTTCGACCAGCGCGCAAAAATGGAGGCTCTAGACCCTTCCAGAGCCGAGATATCGAAGGTCAAAATTTGGACCTGAAAAAAAACCATAAGGGGTAACACTGTCGTTTTTGGCCGAAATTTTGACCCCCTCCGATCTTCTTGAAACTCTGGATTCTGACAGAGGGCCACGAGACTTCGACCAGCGCGCAAAAATGGAGGCTCTAGACCCTTCCAGAGCCGAGATATCGAAGGTCAAAATTTGGACCTGAAAAAAAAAAACATAAGGGGTAACACTGTCATTTTTTTTTTGGCCGAAATTTTGACCCCCTCCGATCTTCTTGAAACTCTGGATTCTGACAGAGGGCCACGAGACTTCGACCAGCGCGCAAAAATGGAGGCTCTAGACCCTTCCAGAGCCGAGATATCGAAGGTCAAAATTTGGACCTGAAAAAAAAACATAAGGGGTAACACTGTCATTTTTTTTTTTTGGCCGAAATTTTGACCCCCTCCGATCTTCTTGAAACTCTGCATTCCTACAGAGGGCCACGAGACTTCGACCAGCGCGCAAAAATGGAGGCTCTAGACCCTTCCAGAGCCAAGATATCGAAGGTCAAAATTTGGACCTGAAAAAAAAACATAAGGGGTAACACTGTCATTTTTTTTTTTGGCCGAAATTTTGACCCCCTCCGATCTTCTTGAAACTCTGGATTCTGACAGAGGGCCACGAGACTTCGACCAGCGCGCAAAAATGGAGGCTCTAGACCCTTCCAGAGCCGAGATATCGAAGGTCAAAATTTGGACCTGAAAAAAAAACATGAGGGGTAACACTGTCATTTTTTTTTTTTGCCGAAATATTGACCCCCTCCGATCTTCTTGAAACTCTGGATTCTGACAGAGGGCCACGAGACTTCGACCAGCGCGCAAAAATGGAGGCTCTAGACCCTTCCAGAGCCAAGTTATCGAAGGTCAAAATTTGGACCTGAAAAAAAAAACATAAGGGGTAACACTGTCATTTTTTTTTAGCCGAAATTTTGACCCCCTCCGATCTTCTTGAAACTCTGGATTCTGACAGAGGGCCATGAGACTTCGACCAGCGCGCAAAAATGGAGGCTCTAGACCCTTCCAGAGCCGAGATATCGAAGGTCAAAATTTGGACCTGAAAAAAAAACATAAGGGGTAACACTGTCATTTTTTTTTTTGGCCGAAATTTTGACCCCCTCCGAACTTCTTGAAACTCTGGATTCTGACAGAGGGCCACGAGACTTCGACCAGCGCGCAAAAATGGAGGCTCGAGACCCTTCCAGAGCCGAGATATCGAAGGTCAAAATTTGGACCTGAAAAAAAAACATAAGGGGTAACACTGTCATTTTTTTTTTGGCCGAAATTTTGACCCCCTCCGATCTTCTTGAAACTCTGGATTCTGACAGAGGGCCACGAGACTTCGACCAGCGCGCAAAAATGGAGGCTCTAGACCCTTCCAGAGCCGAGATATCGAAGGTCAAAATTTGGACCTCAAAAAAAAACATAAGGGGTAACACTGTCATTTTTTTTTTTGGCCGAAATTTTGACCCCCTCCGATCTTCTTGAAACTCTGGATTCTGACAGAGGGCCACGAGACTTCGACCAGCGCGCAAAAATGGAGGCTCTAGACCCTTCCAGGGCCAAGATATCGAAGGTCAAAATTTGGACCTGAAAAAAAAAACATAAGGGGTAACACTGTCATTTTTTTTTTTTGGCCGAAATTTTGACCCCCTCCGATCTTCTTGAAACTCTGGATTCTGACAGAGGGCCACGAGACTTCGACCAGCGCGCAAAAATGGAGGCTCTAGACCCTTCCAGAGCCGAGATATCGAAGGTCAAAATTTGGACCTGAAAAAAAACCATAAGGGGTAACACTGTCGTTTTTGGCCGAAATTTTGACCCCCTCCGATCTTCTTGAAACTCTGGATTCTGACAGAGGGCCACGAGACTTCGACCAGCGCGCAAAAATGGAGGCTCTAGACCCTTCCAGAGCCGAGATATCGAAGGTCAAAATTTGGACCTGAAAAAAAAACATAAGGGGTAACACTGTCATTTTTTTTTTGGCCGAAATTTTGACCCCCTCCGATCTTCTTGAAACTCTGGATTCTGACAGAGGGCCACGAGACTTCGACCAGCGCGCAAAAATGGAGGCTCTAGACCCTTCCAGAGCCGAGATATCGAAGGTCAAAATTTGGACCTGAAAAAAAAACATAAGGGGTAACACTGTCATTTTTTTTTTTGGCCGAAATTTTGACCCCCTCCGATCTTCTTGAAACTCTGCATTCCTACAGAGGGCCACGAGACTTCGACCAGCGCGCAAAAATGGAGGCTCTAGACCCTTCCAGAGCCAAGATATCGAAGGTCAAAATTTGGACCTGAAAAAAAAAACATAAGGGGTAACACTGTCATTTTTTTTTTTGGCCGAAATTTTGACCCCCTCCGATCTTCTTGAAACTCTGGATTCTGACAGAGGGCCACGAGACTTCGACCAGCGCGCAAAAATGGAGGCTCTAGACCCTTCCAGAGCCGAGATATCGAAGGTCAAAATTTGGACCTGAAACAAAAACATAAGGGGTAACACTGTCATTTTTTTTTTTTGGCCGAAATTTTGACCCCCTCCGATCTTCTTGAAACTCTGGATTCTGACAGAGGGCCACGAGACTTCGACCAGCGCGCAAAAATGGAGGCTCTAGACCCTTCCGGAGCCGAGATATCGAAGGTCAAAATTTGGACCCGAAAAAAAAACATAAGGGGTAACACTGTCATTTTTTTTTTTTGGCCGAAATTTTGACCCCCTCCGATATTCTTGAAACTCTGGATTCTGACAGAGGGCCACGAGACTACGACCAGCACGCAAAAATGGAGGCTCTAGACCCTTCCAGAGCCGAGATATCGAAGGTCAAAATTTGGACCCGAAAAAAAAAAACATAAGGGGTAACACTGTCATTTTTTTTTTTTTGGCCGAAATTTTGACCCCCTCCGATCTTCTTGAAACTCTGGATTCTGACAGAGGGCCACAAGACTTCGACCAGCGCGCAAAAATGGAGGCTCTAGACCCTTCCAGAGCCGAGATATCGAAGGTCAAAATTTGGACCCGAAAAAAAAAACATAAGGGGTAACACTGTCATTTTTTTTTTTTGGCCGAAATTTTGACCCCCTCCAATCTTCTTGAAACTCTGGATTCTGACAGAGGGCCACGAGACTACGACCAGCGCGCAAAAATGGAGGCTCTAGACCCTTCCAGAGCCGAGATATCGAAGGTCAAAATTTGGACCCGAAAAAAAACATAAGGGGTAACACTGTCATTTTTTTTTTTGGCCGAAATTTTGACCCCCTCCGATCTTCTTGAAACTCTGGATTCTGACAGAGGGCCACAAGACTTCGACCAGCGCGCAAAAATGGAGGCTCTAGACCCTTCCAGAGCCGAGATATCGAAAGTCAAAATTTCAACCCGAAAAAAAAAATGACAGTGTTACCCCTTACCTTTTTTTTTGGGGCGAAAAATTAAGTTTCCCCAATCTTCTCAAAACTCTGGATTCTGATAGAGGGCCATGAGACTTACACCTGAGTGCAAAAATGGAGGCTCTAGACCCTTCCAGAGCTGAGATATTGAGATCCCACGTAGCATTTATGCCATTATAAATATCTCAATATCTCAGCTCAGGGAGGGTCTAGAGACTCATGGCCTCTATCAGAATCCAGAGTTTTGAGAAGATCAGAGAAACTTGACATGGGGGTGAGTAAATTATCAGCAAACGTTTTTTTAAAAAAGTGAACTACTCCTTTAAGCAACTTAAAATGACGAGGGTGCATCTTTTGTCATGTGACTGGGCCTTGAGAATCATAGTAGAAAAAGTGATTGATTTCCACTGAGAACTCCCTGGTCCTAAAATGTGTATTTCTCTCTCCTGTCAGGTAATCAGGGCGGCATGGGCAGCAGTTACTACGGCGGAGGAAGCCGCGGATCCATGGGAATGAACGGCCTCGGCAGCGGCATGGGGGGAGGCTGGGGGATGTAGGCCTCCGGGGGTTTCATAGCTGGTTCATTATCCATGACAAACCTTAATTTGAACAGTGTCCTCTTTCGTTTGTTTGTTCTTTGTTCCTTGCTCTCTTCTAAGTTGTGTTTCTGAGCTTTACACAAGTACATTTATTTTTCCCTGTTGACCTAGTTGAGGAAAACTCTTTTACTAGAGTTAGTAACTTATGCTGAAATGTGACACAGCCCATGTATCACACTGGAGAGGTGCTTGTAAATCTGTTTACAGTCAAGTATAAAAAGAGGTGATTTTTGTTTCCTCATTTCAGGATACTATAGGCCAACTTTATCAAAGCCTTTAGTACAGGTTGACGTCTTTGCACATGGAGGTTTCACTCTGTCAGCGAATGTAGCACATCGTATCTTAAACTTTTTGCTCCAGCAAAGGTCTTTCGCATGTACTTAATGCTTAATCCAGGCTGAAAAGTTTAAAAGGTAAAAAAGTGTATTATTTTAAAGTATGGTGGGAAGTGAAGGGGTTTCATTTAGATGCATGTTACTGTTTGCATTTGGTAAAACGTTTGCATTTGCTTCCTCCCCCTCCCCCCTCCCCATGTATTCAGACTTCAAAGCAATGTTTATTAAACCATACACAATTCTATAAAATCTCCAGAGACTTCTTTACAGCTTTATGAACAGAACAGGAGACAAGAGAGGGTACTGTCATACAATCTAAAATATACATTCTGTATTCAGAGAGCCTTATGAAAATTTGACTGGTAAGAGCAAAAAAAGTCAAAATGAAAATACAATCCATTTGCTCTTTAGGCTTGCAATAGATAAATGTAACTTTACCCCTGGACAAGGAAAAATCATTTAGACTTTGAGCCTCATCTGTGACACAAGCAATATAAATGTTCAAGTTGTTCACAAAACCATAGTTATGCATTTGATAGTTTGTTTTATGAATGGTTGACAAATTTTCTTTAATAATTCACACATACCCACTGACGTATAATAACTGGCCCCATTTTGACCAAGGTGAGCTCTGGTATGTGCTTGTAAGACAGTCTGTGGATTAAATCTTTATAGTGCAAGCACACACACGCTAAAAAAACAGTATAATGCACTTTTGCTTTGTCTCATTAAATTTGACACGAATCAGAATTTACAAAACCGTTAGAAATATCATTCAGTCCTTTGATAAGAGACACACCTAAAGACTAAAAAGCACCAAGAGTATCAAAAAATAATTCTTCTACCTTCACTCTTGGTGAACATCTGAAAGGCTTCTAAGTGTTAGTTCGCTCCCTATTTATCAGTATAAATACAGTCATTTATCCTAGTGTCTTCCTGTCCAAGAAACATTGCATATGATTTTGCAACAATCAAAAGATTAAGTCAAACGGAAGCCATTGGTGCCACAAGACATGAATGCATAAGTTAAAAATACAAAGAGATCAAGAGTGGATTATTAGAGTCGGCCTGCAGTTTCACACACATGATCGGCAGAGACGTGAAGCAGTGTCAGGAGGCGCTGGAGCTCCTCTGGAGCAGAAGGGAATGGCAGACGTCACACACGCGGACGGGTCTGGGGTACGAGGGCAAAGCCAGCTCATTACTGGAGCAGTTGCTGCAGTAGATGTCTCCACAGTTCCTGCAATGGTGCTTTAAACAGAAACACAATAATGGAGTTATTCGCCAAAGGACTGAGACAGAGTGATTGACGGTGTAAAACTTCACTTCACTCACTTTTCTCCGAGCGATTGAGAATTCTTTCTGGCACTGTTTGCACTGCGTAGCTTCGTCGTCTTTAAGCCAGGCCTGACCCTAGAGCAGATATTACATCAATCGCCATTATCATACTGGAAGTTACCTTTGAAAGAATGACGTTTTATTCAGATAGGATGCATTAAATTGATCAAAAGTGGCAGTAAAGACATTTATGATGTAACAAAACATTTCAAATAAATGCTGTTCTTTTGAACGTTCTATTCAACAAATTTTCAATTTCCACAAAAACATTAAGCGGCACAACTGTTTTCAACATTGATATTAATAAGAAATGTTTCTTGAGCACCAAATCAGCATGTTCAAATGATTTCTGAAGGATCGTGTAACACCAAAGCTTTATATATATATATATATATATATATATATATATATATATATATATACATTTTAGGGCTGTCAAACAAAAAAGTTTGTGTTTACATAATATACTGTATGTGGGTGCACTGTGTATAATTATTTTGTATATATATATATATATATATATAAATACACACAAGCATCTATACTTAAGAAAAAAAATATTATTTATATATAAAAATGCATATTTATATATAATATAAACTATATATAAATCTATATACAGTATATACATGAACATATTTATTAAACATATACAAGCATGTGTGTGGATTTATATATATAATAATATATATAAAATAATTATACACAGTGTACCCACATATATTATGTGAACACAAACTTTTATTTTGGATGCGATAAATCGTTTGACAGCCCTAATATATATATATATATATATATATATATATATATATATATATATATATATTTAGTGCAATAATGTCTCTCAATATTTCTATCAAATACTGTAAATGCAGCTTTGGTGAGCATTTAAATATCTTACCAACCACAAACCTTTGAACGTTATATCTTCATTATTTTTTAATGTAAAATATGCAGCAATGACGTTTGGAAATTTTATTTCCAAGCTTGAAACCAAACAAAGGTGAACTTGCATGAAGCTCTTTTACCTTCAAGGCTTTATTGACCTCTTTGAAGTCCTCCATCTTGAGTTTGGATCTGAAAGTGGGATTTTAGAGTAAGACTAGAGTGTTATATCAGACAGGAGAGGTGACAGAGAAATGAAGATAGAGGGGTCTCACTGGCTGAGATGAAGTCCCATCTCCTGTAGAGCCTGTTCCTGCTCCTCACACAGTTGCTGGAGCTGCTTCTTCTCCTGCCGAAGGTCAAGGAGCTCCTGTGGAAACAGGATGCTGGATCAAAGCAGTCATGACAAAATAAAAAGATACTCATCCTAGCTTTGATTTTGTAGAATGTCAAGTGATTTATGGTCTGCCCTGGTTAGAGCAGCAGTGCCTCTGACCGTCTGCAGGCCCTGCAGCTGCTGAAGCTGTGTGCGCAGCTCTGTGCTGTTGTCCTGTTCTCTCTGTAGTTCCCTCTGCAGGTTCTGGCGCTGTTCTTTCTCCACGCCGAGCTCAGACTCCAGGCCTGCCCTGTACAAAAGAGAGAACAGCAACAGCATGGAGTCAAATGACGGGGTATCTGCAGGGTTTTTAAAATCTAATTTAAGGCTTTAGAGTTTATTAAGACCTGCACAAACAATGTATTACCAAATGGATAAAATGACTGAAAAATATTTTCAAAAAAAATAATAAAAGTTCAAGTAATAGAGTGCCGAAGTTACGACGTCACTCTGTAGGCCAAAACGCAGAAGTGAGTTGGCATTTTAGCACTCCCGGTTCCCTCGCTCTACAGTCTATGGGATTTTTGAATGGGTTTTTGCTAAATCTCCTGAAATAAGGTCTGTGGTGAACAAAGACTCTAAATATTTTCATGTTTTGATCTATGACATAAAACACACAGTTATAACCTGCTTGTGTTTTTTAAACTTTATTGTGTCTGTTTGTGTTTATTGTGTCTGTTTGTGTAAACTTTATTTAGGCTTCAAAATGTATACATTTTGGATTAACTTGTAAAGATTATATTGATAAACAAAACGTGTAAGGGTCATAAGTCTTTGTCAAACACAGATACTATTTTTTGCGATTTTCCAAAAGTGTATGGGGAAAATGCATAGCTTTTTGATCGAGGGAACCCATGCACCGCTAACTTCTGAGTTGTCCTACAAAGTGATATCATCACTTCGGCACTCTATACAGGTTTTGCCTGAAATAAAAAGGTTTATATAATGATAAAGCTCACAAACCATTTCAGCCTTCACATTTTTTTTTTTTTGGAAGAATTATAAAATCAACATAAGAATCAAAATCAAAGATTCTAAAAATCGTGAAAAAGAAGCTCTGGAAGGGTCTAGAGCCTCCATTTTTGCACTCAGGTCTAAGTCTCTTGGCCCACTATCAGAATCCAGAGTTTCGAGAAGATTGGAGAAACTCAAAATTTCGACCTGAAAAAAAAAAAAAACGAAAGGGGTAACACTGTCGTTTTTTTTTTTTTGGTGCGAAAAATCAAGTTTCTCCAATCTTCTCAAAACTCTGGATTCTGATAGTGGGCCAAGAGACTTAGACCTGAGTGCAAAAATGTAGGCTCTAGACCCTTCCTGAGCTGAGATATCGAGATCCCACGTAGCATTTATCCCACTATAAAAATAGTGGGTTCCCAAAAAGTGGAATTTTGGGATGGCGCTTGGTGCCAAGGACCCCGGGTGGCCTGCTGAGTGCAGTAAAATAGTTTTTATCATGACAGGAACTTTAGTTAAAATGTCTATCAAATATACTACCCGAAACCCCATTAAAAGTGCATCTATCCATAATATAAATTATTTAAAATATTCATATTTAAGTTGCGCTTTAGATTTAAGTCAAATCCATATGTTCTTTTGGCCGGAAATTATTTTACTTTATTAAGTTTTAAATATGGATATTTATTTACATCTCCATCTTCCTCATTACTCCACATAAAGTCAACATCTGAGATATTTTCATCAGCTATATGTTCAAGCACTTCAGAACTGTATATTCTGCACATGGTACTGTGGTATATACATATATATATATATATATATATATTTTTATCAAAGAAATTTCAATCAGCATTACTGAAAATGTGAGACACGTTTTAAAAAATCCTAATTAAAAACGTGCAATTCTACAGTCGATTTTTAACTTTAAGTTCAATCTTTCTATTTTACATACAAACTATGAAATACTGGCAAAAATATATACAAAATGTAAATACACCTTAGAAAATGTTTCTTGCTTCTGTGTTTGGAGTGAAGTGCTGCCATGCTTCTCTTCAATGTAGAGTTTTTTTATATATATAATTACTACATGCAGAGCTTTACTGGCATTTGATTGGATGACAAACGTCCAATCTCATGGACCGCAGACTTTGAACTAGGTGAAATGCTCCAGAAGTTTAAAAAAGGGGGCTGACATGTGATGTCCATTGTATTGGACACAGGGTCTTAATGGGTTAAAAATCTTGATTAATGTATGAGGTGGCATGGTGGGCCTTTACGGTAAAGGCTCACTAGCGTGAGGCAAAAGACACAAACTATTGACACAAATACTTTAGCTAAACTAAAATGTTTTGAATTCTTATTACAAGTCCAAAACATTACTTGTTGAAGTTTGTATTATTTTCCCCAAATGCCATATTTTTACACATTCTTCCGATATTGAAAAACTGCTGCTTTAATTACCTTGAACAAAACTGAAAATCAAGCAATCTTAACAAAAAACATCAAATATTAGATCAACTTTGCATCGAGGATCGGTCAGGCATTTAAATTTCCTGTTCAAATTTCAAAAGTGAACTTTTTGTGCCATCTAGTCAAATGAGCCATCTCCCCCGGTGCCCCGTTGTACCCTCTCAAATGTATTTATTTACCTTGAATACAAGGCAGCTGCTGAAATGTGACAAGTTTGCAGGTATGATATAAACACCACCATGTAAACATTGTCAAAATGCATCAAGCCCAGTTCACACTACCTGAGCGTGTCGAGGTCGGCGAGACGCTTCTGCAGGGCGTTCACTTTCCCCTTCATCTCCGATTTCAGCTCATTCTGGCTCTCATCTGAATTCTTGCGCACATTTTCTGAATTTTGAAGTCTGAGGAGCACATGCTTGTGTTTAAGTCCATACACTGCATATCACACGTATCTCCAAAGTGCACCCAAAATGAAACTTCCGTCATTATGTTGTTTCAAACCTGTATGACTTGTTCCCCCAAAGCAAGAAAAAAGAGAGTTACCCAGGTTTGGAACAAGATAAGGGTGAGTTTTGAGTGAATGATTCCTTAAATGTGCACCTCTGCTCCATTTCTTTCATGGCAGCCTCCATCTGAGTCATCTTCTTTTCCAGTTGTAGCATGTCCTCCACCTTTTTCTGGGCCACTCGGTCAGACTCCTTATGGGTCAGACGAAAAGATATATTGGTTACAAGTAGTCCGAGTCCAGTTAACATCATGCTGTACAGACAAAACCAATGTAACACCTGTGCTTTGTTGAACATCTGTATGTTGAGATTCTTGACTTGGTCCAGTTGTTGTCGTAGTGCGGCCAGCGAGTCTTGTTTCTCATGCGTGTCCTTTTCCAGAAGTTTCATGGCAACTTCCATTTCCTGTTTCATGCCGATTTGCAGCTCCAGCTCCTTTTGTAGCTCCTGATTGGACAAACAATGCATGTGATTGGCTCTACACAATATTATATACAGCGCCCGGCCACACACTCCATCATTTAGGGTTAGAAGAACTGTTGCCAAACATACTAGCAAATATGCTAGAAACATAATAATCACTGCAATAATGATCCAATCATAGACGCTTTAAGTCCCCAAGAAACTTTTGGGGACTTATTCACCGTATCCCCCAGAGTTAGATAAGTCCATACATACCCTTCTCATCTGTGTGCGTGCCGTAATAAAGTCTTAAATAGGCAAAGTCTTAAAGCTAGCTAGCCTAGCTTAGCACAAATACTGAAGGTAAACGGCTCTATCTAACCTACTGCTCCCAATAAGTGACAAAATAATGCCAACATTTTAATGTTTCATTTACAACATTTAACATGTTATTTGTACTCACATATGTGACTATACAAATCACTATAAATGTTGGCGTTATTTTGTCACATATTGGGAGCAGCAGGCTAGATGGAGGCGTTTACCTACAGTATTTGTGCTAAGCTAGGCTAGGCTAGCGAGCTTTAAGACTTTGCCAATTTAAATCCAAACAGTGACTTTTTTTGGCCGGGCAGTGTACTACACAATACAATATTGACTCCAAATCAAAAATAACTGTGCATCCTTACCTGCCGGATTCGTTTCTCCTCCTTGTACTGCTTCCAAACTACATTGTACATTTCATCCAAACCCTGACGTGTCTGCCGATATGTTTCCAGCTCCACCTGGCTGTCTTGCATGGTCACCTAAAACATTCCAAATGTGAGGAAAATCACTTGGTAAATAAAACTGGCCAGATGGTCGGTCAAACTATTTTTGGAATTACTTTTATTTTCTCCATTACACCTGATGGATTTTGGGTTCCTTGCAATTGTCACATTTGGCTTGCTAAGTTGGGGCTTTAATGGCATTTAACATGAAATAATATTATTGATCATTTGACAGCACTGACACTCAGATGGGAACACAAATTGAACTGATTTGAGCTGGATGAATGAACTCATTTGATAATTGATCAACACTGAACTGATTTAGGCTGAATAATGACTCAATTGTCTGTATAGAGCTGATTTACAGGAGAATTAGAATTGGTCTCATATTTGATGACGTTTGAGTCATTGATCATAATTTTCCTGTTTAACACTGTGAACCTGCTTTGAAAATCTGTATTGTTTAAAGGGATACTCCACTTTTTTTGGAAATAGGCTAATTTTACAACTCCCCCAGAGTTAAACAGTTGAGTTTTAGCGTTTTCGAATCCATTCAGTCGATTTTCTGTTTTTTAGCAGAATAACAGTAAAAAGACAGTTTCTGGTCTTATTGACTTCCATAGTATATTTTTTTTCCTACTATGGAAGTCAATGAGGGAGTTGTAAAACGAGCCTATTTCCAAAAAAAGTGGAGTATCCCTTTAACGTGCTATATAAATAAAGGTGACTTGACAAAACCTATTTCTGGCCATTGTCAGGCTATCAGCATTAGCAGTTGCAAAATTATGCTTCTAACATTTTCTTTCGAGTGTTTTTTTACAAATGATTTCACACAGACATTTATCTTGTAACTCTCACCTCCTCTTTCCTCTGACTATTTTGAAGAATATTCGAATTTTCTTGTTTAAGTTGTTCCTGCTCTTCACACAGAGCGTTGATTCTGTCGGTGGCTGCTGTAAGCTGTATACAAGACATAAAATAAGTTAAAAAAAATACGTTTTTCATGTTAATTCCGTATTTAACAGAGTGCATGAACAAATCAAAATACGCAAAGGCACATCATAGACCTGTTTACACAAATCATGTTTAGTTACTGATTGGATAGCTATATGATTTGTTAAAACGTTTCCATTTCCACTTCTTGGTCCACATAAATGTGTTTCTGCAATTCAATCTTTGTGTGCTTTATGCAAATGTAAGCCGCATTTAATTTATTTCTCTACATTTAATTAACCAAACATGTTATGGTTATTAAAAGTAAAAATGGTGAGCTCCATATATGGTTATTTCAGGGTGTAGATGCGTACACACAATCTTCTGCTGACTGAGTTTTATAAATTGAATTTTGTGCAGGTTTTGGCATGCACATGGATTTATAAATCAGAAAACGTTTGTGCATATGCAAAATCTAGCTTGTGCGTGCATGCACACTTTTAGGATGAAACCTATGGAAGGTTTTATACATGAGGCACCTGGTCTTTTCATGATCAGAGATAACGCATGAGGTGATCAGGTGTAAACAGCCCCATAAAGTCCATAAAAATCAATGCAACAGGTTCTTTGTGTACAGTGTTTTCACCTCCTCAATGAGTTTGCTGTTGGTCTTCTCCAGTGAGTCCATCTTGACCTGAAGATCCGTCACCGTGCAGCTCAGATGCCGGTTCAGTTCTTCGATGTAGTGCTTCTGGTCAAGAATGGCTGTCATTTTTGAATCACTGTTAGCAGTTAAAGAATGCAAAAGAGTCAACATTATTGTCAACATTGTTGCACAGAATACAATTGTGACATTAAAGGGAAAGTTCACCCAAAAATGAAGATGTTGTCATCATTTACTCACCTTCAAGTCATTTTTAAACTCAAAAGCAGACATTTTAACCTTCAGGTTTTGGAATTTTAAAAATCACAGCTTCATTGGAATGTTACGAAACTTGGTGACTTTTATGGCATTGGGTATGTGAACACAAAAAAAAATTGAGGTCATGATCTGAGCATGCTACGTGGTCATAAAAAAATAGTCAAACTTGTGGTCTTTGGTCAAAAATGACCCCCATAGAAAATGAATGGGAAAGTGTAAAAAAATGGAAAAAATGTGAATTTTTGTTTTTTGTCAATTTTTTTTATAAGAAATAGTTTTTGAGATTGTTTCAACTATATATTCAAATCCACCAACAACAAACAGCTGGGGAATACACATGCTTCTCCATAGAGAGCTGTACATGCCATTTAGTGGTTACACCATGATTCTACACTTTTTCTCTATACTGTAACCAGATGGTGATAATTTTCTTCAAATTTTTTTTTTCTGAAGGCCTAGACTCTATATTAAACTAAAATACTGCATTAATATTTTTTTGAAAAAAAATAATATATATATAGAAAAATATATATTTTTCCATGGCAAAAATAAACCATAAATATTGCATAAATATTAATAAATTCAATTAAATTGTCTCAAAATGCTAAATTAAAAAGAATAAATATTATAGAACAAAAATAAATTGCATTGGCTTTGGATGGAGAAAGCTTAATTTTTAGGTGTCCGGTCACTTTTGACCGGGAAGATAACAAGTGTGACTCCGAAACGAAGAGCATCTGAGGGTTAATGAAGGTAGCCATTGTTTGTTTTTTTTCTACAATGGAAGTCAATTGCTATCCGTCAACTTTCAGGTTATTTAACATTCTGTAAAAGTGTTCAAAAGAAGTTCTGGAACAACTTGAGAGTGAGGTAGCAATGACAAAATCTTTATTTTCACAATTATTTCCTAAATGATCACACACTCACTCTTGCGTGGTCTCAGTTGCTTGCGAATCCTTTAGGTACATTGAGAAGTCAATGACGCACACCTGCAGCAAAAAGAACACAGTGTTTAGTGTCAACGAGCACATCTGGCAGCCTGGTTTTTAATGGCTACATGTTTCACCTGAGAATCCAGATCCTCTCCTTTCACACACAAATTTGCATCGATGACATTCAGACCCACCAGCATCCCTACGATCACAGTCCCCTCTTCCTCCATTATAAGAGCCCCAGGCTCATAAAATTCCCTGAGAAAGAAACAAATAAAGAATTTACTTTGGGAAACACAGGATTTAATAGCACTACAATCTTTTGTATGATATCAAATCAATTTTTTACAAGCATTGAAGATTATTATTTTTTTCAATGACTTAACTGGTCTTACCCAAGAAGGTCTTTTCTATTAATAAGCACCTTCATGTAGTCTGCAATCTTTTTCTGCATGAGAGCCAGATGCAGCCATGCTCGAGCTCGACCAAGCCCTGTCCTGAAACAACACAAAACCTAATGAATGTAAAGAGCAAATGCATGCCCTCCTATTCCCTGATTCAAACATGATATTACATCCAACACAAGCGCCTGTGAGTGATGGGCACCTACTTGATTCCAGGCATATCACGCACACTGGTGGCAATATCAGCTGACTCAGGGCTCAGTTTCTCGATCAACTCCAGAGGAGCCCAGATTGACTTATTCTGACCAATGAAAGATTTCCTCACTGCCCATGGGGAAAGATAGAAACATGCAGGATTTAGGCCATAAAAACTGATTAACGTCACAAAACATGTTAACAACCTATTTAGCTCTTGCACCCTGCACACTTCCATATTATCGAATTCTGAAGCAGGGTTGTTGGTAAATAAAATTAGAACCCAAAAAAGAAAACATTTTGATTACTTAAAATAAAACAAATATTAACTTTCATAAATGTATATATAACATTACACACAACCATTCAAAGGTTTGGGGTCAGTAAGGGTTTTAGGAGATATTAAATACAGTATAAAACATATTATATATATATATATATATATATATATATATATATATATATATATATATATATATATATATATAACGTGTATTATACTGTGTATTATATAATATAAAAACTAAATAAAAAAAATTAAGAAATTAATACTTTTATTCAGCAAGGGTGCATTAAATTGATGAAAAGTGACAGTAAACACATTTATAATATTACAAAAGCTTTCTATTACAGACAAATTTCTAACTTTCTATTAATCAAAAAGTCTGAAAATCAAAAAAAAATCAAAAAGTCTTGTACACAACTGTTTTCAACATTGATAATAATAATAAATGTCTCTTGAGCAGCAAATCATCATATTGGAATGATTTCTGAAGGTTTATGTGACTGAAGAAATAATTTCCATTTTACTATGTATTCAAATAGAAAAAAGTTATTTTAAACAGCAAAAATATTTCACAATATTTTTTGATAATTTATTTTACAATACAATATGTTGTGGTGTATTTTGGATATTTTACCTCTTATAAAAACAATAAACAATATATATATATATATATATATATATATATATATATATATATATATATATATATATAAAACACATATATATTTTATTTATTTGTTATTTTTATTTTATTTATTTATTTATTTTTTTTTTTTGGGGGGGGGGGGGGGTTGATGGACTCAATCTACAGCATCTATGTTTTGAATTCATGAATATATATTACCTTTATGATAGAATGGCTTTATGTCCCATCTCACCTTTTAAACCATGTTTAAGGCAGTGTTCCAGAACCACGAAGAACTGCTGCAGAGGTGGATACTCAGAGTCCAGCGTGCGTCCGAGACTGAGCGAGGACTGGATCAGAACCTTAATGCTGAGCTTCATCATGCTGAGGAGATTTGTCCGCTCCACCACCATGGGATCCTTCACAGCTGGACAGATCAGAGACAACACAGACGCATTAACACACGAACACAACAAACATTTCCTGTGACATCTGCAAAACTACTCACTCAGCACACTGTGGGTTACTTTAACTGGTGAGTCAGTGTAATTAAGTGCAAACACAAAACAATGACTCAAATATTGCAGCATCTTAGAACAACAAGAAAAGCCTTAAATGGTTACGGAACTCGAGGGGAAGTGGAAGTCCCGGCTAGAGAAAAAATATCCAGTAAGGAAGCAGGTGCATTATTCAATTCCTGTACGCTGTAATGGGCCAAAAAAAAAAACAATTATGTCATATGTTGCCATTATATATAAACTACAGATGTAGGGCTGGCTGATGCAATAACTTTTTTGTGGCGTCTAGGTCTCTGTTACAAACTGTACTGGTGTGTTTATATGCTATCAAACGGTTAAATCATGGTTCTTTGTCATATCACATGGTATTGAAATTTGAATATATTCTTATACCTTTGTATTTGAGAGGCTAACATGACATTTCAGCAGTAGACTGGTATGCTATAAATTTAACTACTTTTACTTTAGTACACTGACTGTATAATTATTCATGCAGTTTCATATTTCTCATCAAGCAAATGCATTATATTCTCATGTCAAGTACGACAGGGGTTTTTAAACTGGGGTCCTGGGGTCACAGGGGAGTGCAAGAGGGTCTATGGAAAAGTTTAGTAGAGAATAAGTGTAAAATAAAATTAATGAATTACTTAATTAATCAACTCGGGTAGATGAAAGGCCTTGAGGGGCGCCTACAAATGCACCCAGGCCCGAGCTTCCAGCAACCTTCCCGAACCGAGATATTGTCCGTTTTATCTGGAACTCGCCCGTGTTTAAGCGGACATAACTCAGGAAGGGAGCCGCCCATCCCCTCGGGTTCAGGACTCTGGGGTCAAGGACCCCCTGAGGGGCCCTTCCTAGCCCAGAGTCCAAAGCCCAGGGACATCCCTGGACCAAGATATGGTCACTTCCTATACAGCTTTGACCGGGCATAACTCTGGAACCGAGCTGCCCCAGGGCTCCAGACTTTAAAATAAAAATAAACTTTAATGAACTGAATAAAATATGCATATAATGCATCAACAGCAACTTTCAAAGCAGGATTGGGTATTTGTGCATGACAGGTAACGGATGCAGTAGCTGTCTTTTAAAACTTTAGGATGAGGGTCCCTCCTCACACAAGTAAGATTATATTTGGGAGTCTGGCATTTAAGACAGAAAATCCCTGATTTATGACACTTCATGCATTATTAGTTTTAAATAGCTACTTATTTCAGGCTTCATGGTTATTTAAATACATTCCCTTATCCATTCATACAAATCTGAACGTAATATTTTTATGTTGAAGTTATTTATCTACTATTATTAACTACCAATTTACATTGTGATATTATCATGGTACCGTGCATGTATGTGTTTATACAATATAATGACATGGGAATACCCTCGCTCCATGCCTTTTTACTTTTATGTTAGTTCTGTTATTGACTAACGTTACTTCTCTTAGTAAAGTAAGTGCAGTCAGCGAACGTTCTTATCCCTGTATTAAAATGTCAGACTTGGGAACAGGTGTCCTACCTGCTGTCTTCATGGGATCAGATGTGTCAGAGGATTGCTGTGATGTTTCAGATCCCTTTAACCCTGCACTGTAATGATTCACTCCGATGCTGAGTGTCTCCGACGCTTTACGAGCAAACGAAAATATCGGTGCAGACCAAGAGCTGTCTGCCGGTTTGTCCTTCTGGACCTCGTCGGTATCATTGGCGACAAAATTTCGCACCGGTTCCGTAGCCTCTGGGTCTTCTTCTTTTGCAGGAACGTCCTCGCATTCAACTTTCGTGTTTGGGTCCTCCTCGTCCGCCATTTTTACTTGTCCAAACATGTGACTCGAGGCCAAAGCAATCGAGTTTGATCGCTTAGGGGAGACAAATCCATTAGCGAGCGAGCAGATTTTTCCTTTCAAAACAAATCTTTAGCCATCAGTTTAAACAAATTACAATTATTATTACATTACTTAAAATCTTAAATAAATTAAATATAAAATATAATCAAAATTATAAATGCGAAAGCTATTAAAATAGATTGAAAAACAGACAGACAGACAGACAGACAGATCGTCAGGTAAATATATTGTTAACCTTTTTGAGTTTAACCTGCGATACACTTAAACACAGAAACAGCAAATTTGATCTTTATGCTGGTTTCTCTCTGTGTGTAACAGTTCAAAAATTCCACTAGATGGCAGTAGCCAGCGCTGCTTTGGTAATTTGAATGGTGAACCTTTTTACAGTCTTTGGTGAAACACTGATCATAAATATGTATGATGCAGTTTGTTCAATGTGTTGTTGTGGTCCTCCTATATAAAAACAGGGAAAGATGTCTCTGATGCAAAGTAGTTTTTAGGATTTCAGAACAGCCATCCTAACCTAAGTGTATAGGCCTACATTTTATTTGTAAAAGTTTCTCTTGACTTCCAATAATCGTGATGGATTAACAAAAGTCACTAGGTGTGACAATGAAAGAATGCAGTCGTGGTTAAAGAAGTAGTTCACTTTAAAAAAAAATAACTTTTGCTGATAATTTACTCAACCCCATGTCATCCAAGATGTCCAAGTCTTTCTTTCTTCAGTTGAAAAGAAATTAAGGTTTTTGATGAAAAGTGAACTACTTTTAAAAGTGAACTACTCCTTTAAGGCCGAGAGTTAAGGATTAAGGAGAATTAAAGATATATGTCAGATCTTAACATGTAAAGCAATTTAATATTTGGTCATGAATGTTCTCATTCATTTAATCACACCAGATTGCCAGACAAGGAAATTAAGTCTGAAGTCAAATGCAGCTGAACCTGGTTGCCTCACTTCGGGGATTTGTAGAGACTAGCCTACGTTCATATCATCATCAAATCATTAGGCAATGTTTGTTTTAGCTTTCATGCATATTATACATTTTTGTTCTGAGTCAAATTTAATGACTAAGCAACTTTTTAATTATTTTTCAAGCCTTTTGCATAAATGTCAATAAGTCAAATAAATTGTGATAGACGTTTAGGCCTGTATTGACTATTCCAGTAACAATGGCAATTTATTTGTGAAATATTCATAAACTAAAATGTAGTATTACTAACACCAGAATACACCAGTTGTTTAAAATACTGTATATATGATATATTATGAAGTAAGTTAACCAGGGAGGTAAAAGAAAGAGATTATTCAACATTTTTTCAACATAAATAAATAATAAAAACGGCAAGCTTGACACACAATCTGTTCCATCTCTAGTCTACCACTCGCTCTAGTGGGCGTGGCAGACGTAGTGGGCGTGGTCACCGTCATGGTCATATTTAAAAAACTGTCAGAGTCAGACACGGCTGATTTTTAACCTTGACGCACGAGAGACGCCCACAGTAATACTCAAAGACAAAAAGAAACAATCTCCTGTGACTTTAAAGGAATTAACAGAGCGGGAAGGATTTTATTTTTAACAACTGATTCAATCGTCATGACCAGAAGGGAAAATATGCAGTTTTTAACACTTTTACGTCTTTTTGTCTTTACCATCGGTGAGTAGGCTAACGTTATATCTGACAAACGGTCACTTGGTGCTGAAGGGTGTCGAATTTCAATCATGAGCTAGTTATATAAATTTAAAATGTAATGTTTTATGTAAAAATGCTTTGTATTTATGTGTAATTTCATAAAATGTCTTGTTTAGTGCTTAACACAGACTTTGTTAACCCTTTAAAAACTAGGATTTGCCAGTACTGTATCTATTAATGGGTCAACAATGTCATTCTGTTTTAAGAATATTCTGGGATATATTTATTTTCGTCTCATGCGATCATTCGTTAGCTCAGTGTCTGTGCATGCAAGATTTTTGTAAATGAAGCCTCTCAGCACCCTCTATGGGTATTAGGTAATGCATACAAACTATTATTAGTTTGAAAACATGCTTATTTGTATGTTAGCCTCGAAATAAATTGAAATAAATCGAAATAAAATGAAATAAATTGTAGTTAAAATGGAAAATATTAGTGTGCTCTCTGCATTAATGAAGGGAAGATAAGATAAATACAATATTGAGACCCCCAGTGGTTATATTATTTACACTGTGGTCAACAATCCACTGCCTAACTAATTAAGTTTTAATGGCTATTTCCTATGTTTTCCCATTCAGTGGCTATCACGTCGATGAGGTGTGCGTCTATAGAGCGGTTCGAGAGCCAGAGGCCTGCACAGACAGCTGAGATTGATCTTTTGGAGGCATTGAATGAGAAGAGAACTACTTCGGATGACAAGCAAGTGGAATACGAGGAGGAAAGCGAGGAGTATTACTATGACGATGACGAGGATGATGAGTTTTCGGGGGATTATGGGCTGCCAATGGGTAATTGTTTCTTTTATGCATGTGTGGCTTACTTGGTGTGCCGTGAAATTCGTTTCAATAAGTTAACTGTATATTTTCTCTTCTCTCCCACCAAAACAGTTGCGTATTCAAGCAAACCCAAAGACCCGAGCGCAGTTTTGAATGCAGAGAAAACTGAAGATTTAAAGAGGAAGAGGCTCGGAAGGAAGAAAGGAAAAGGAAAGGGAAAAGGCAAGAAAAGGAACCCTTGTCTAATAAAGTACAAGGACTTTTGTATCCATGGAACCTGCCAGTACCTGAGGGACTTGAAGGGGCCCTCATGCATGTAAGCACATCCTTTAAGTCATATTGCCTTTTTATGTCTATTAAGGTTCTGTTTTATAACCGTGAATGAGAATTAATGGTAACTTTTCCCCTCAGATGTGACTCTGGCTACTCAGGAGAGCGCTGTCACCTTTTCTACCTGGAAGTAAAGACGAGTGGTGAGGCATACGACCGGACTACGGCCCTCGCTGTGGTGGCTGTGGTTCTGTCTTCGTTATGTCTCACCATCATTGGACTTCTCCTGGCACTCAGGTTTGTTTTTAACCCCCCTCTTTAGTTTCTATAAGCAAGTGGATGTATGCAGTGCAGTTTCATAACGTCAGTCTTTTTATCATCTAGGTTTCACAAGCAAGGCGCATACAATGTGGAAAATGAGGAGAAGGTTAAACTGGGAGCCGCCCCACACCACTAACCGAGACGAGAGAGGACGGTGAGTGAAGTCATCCATTTGTATACACTGCATAAACTCATCCAGCCTGACTTGACTCAGTCGCTTGACATCTGGGTTCTTGTTTTATTTCAGGGCGACCGTGTGGAAATTCTACCTCAAAATGAAGTGGCAAAGTCGAATGTTGTGGAGAGCACAGCGTGCTGGAGAAGAGGGAAGAGTTACCGCGTTTTTTGGCAGGACTCGTGGCGCCTCCGTGAACTGCCTGACTCGCAAATGACTCGCTAAAAGGTTCGCAGGAGAGCTCAAATCCTGCCACCAACGGGAACTATGACGGACGGACTCGGTTGGGAAGAACCTGAGCCGTTCGATACAGAATAAGAAGGAACTCTTCAGGGTTGGGAA
This sequence comes from Cyprinella venusta, assembly GCA_038021265.1. Lineage (NCBI taxonomy): Eukaryota > Metazoa > Chordata > Actinopteri > Cypriniformes > Leuciscidae > Cyprinella > Cyprinella venusta. The sequence goes on from CM075873.1 coordinate 6,713,054, forward strand.
TGTAGTTTGTGTTTTAGAGGCTAGGCTTTTTCTAGTACTGAAGAAGCTTTGCCTGAAATGAGTATTCTTACAAATAAGCATTTTTGTTTGTCTTGTGCACTGTGTATTTAATCGTTGCTGGCTATGCTTTAATTTATTTATTTATGTATATATATATATATATTTATTTGGATGTAGACCAACCTTGTCCAGCCCTAATGCACTGGCAACGTATTTGAAAGTCTTTGTGTTTGTTTGTACGTCTATGTAAAATTTTATTTATTAAAAAGAGCAATAGTAATCCGTGTCTATTCGGTATGTGAGTACTGAACAATGGTAGACTGAATCAAAATAATTATGGTATATATGCTAAAATAATTAAGTATATATGCTATTTTGATGTTTTCTGTGCATTTAAGAATATTTTGAAATTATCATTTGTATTGAAAGTATTTTACAGCAAACTATGAAAAAATTCAAGAGAATTTTCAAGAGAAAAAAAAACTCAACTTTTTTTTTTGGCCAGTAAAATGCACTGTTATTGAACAGTGAGCAAATTATGAAATGTGAATTATTTTGTTTGAGTGGTTCATTTTCTGTTATTTAATATCAACATCCTGATCTATAAGACAGAATTTGTTTCCTCGCTCTCACATTGTAAGTATGGAGTTTAAAAAAAACCCCCAGAAATTCAGACGAATAATAAAAACTCTTTATGTAAAAGAACAAATGTATTGTATTTTCATGAGAGATTTGTATGCTCACTATGTTCACAGGAGGAAGATTCCAGTGTTTTGCGATGAGTAATTTCCTCATGAGGGCAGTTACGACCGGTTTCCCATTTTGAGGATATTTTTAAAAACTGGAATAGTGATATGAATACTGTAATGTCTACGTTTTGTCTAGCCTGCCTCCTGCTTTCAATTCCTAAGATTTCTTTCATGTGACATGCACCTGTATCCTGAACATGTGATCTGCATTGTGGCCCTTTTACATTGACAATAAACACACTTTCACAAACACACCCATCACCTTGCATTACCCGCATAACTCGCTTGCATCATCTTGAAATTGCACTTCCTCTATAGAAAGTTACGACGCTTGTGTCCTGGCCACACCTTCAGCAACAAGACTTCCATTTTATACTTCAATCTATAAAAACTGATCTGAGACAATCTCTGAGGAACTCTCACCACCGACCTCATTTCCTTGTGTATGTTTATCAAAGTTTTTTTAACCTTTGACCCTCACTGTTTTAAAATAAGTGGCAAACCACCTCTTCAAAACACACTAACAAGCCCACTTAGCCCAGCTTGTTTCACACACTGCCGGTCTGCTTTAATGCATGACTCATGCTGTTAGTGTGTAAAGCTCCTATGGGTAACATCATTCATACAGGGGCATCAGAAGATGTGTTTGCCAAGTCCAAACTTTATCACTGTTTGTTCCTGATACTAGAGGATAACATGTGCCTTTATTGTTTTATACTTGTACAAGTTCACTCAGCTTTCGGTAACTGGATATGGCGCGGTCAGCTGACTGACCTGGCAGGGGATACGGGTAGCTCATCACACGCTGGGTGGCCGACGGCCCTCTTTTAGGGATGACATCATTCCCATGCTTTATGAGCTATCCAATCTAACTCAGCAACATCTGGTCGGAATACTGTACATATGGGTTTGGGTCACACCCTGGCAGTACGTTAGGCTTACAGTTCATAATTCAGGAAGGTTATGATGACATGCACTCAGACATTGCTTGTAGTGCCTCTGCCTTAAGACATCTCCATCGGTTGTGTAAGATGACTCAGTTGAGTAACATTTATTGTTTGCTGGTAAAAACTTGCCTTTTCTCAAAACCTATTTGTTGAGCAAGGTGTTTCCTGCTTTAACAATGGCTCATTTCCATTGTACAATGGAAGTGCGCACACTGACAGTTGGGAAACTCATTAGGCCACCAGAATGTGTTGGGCTAAAGGCTCATTTTGCTCACCTTACACTACATTTACACCAAACTTTTCACACCATTGACTTCTATTTACTTGCATGCCAATTGCGGAAGACTCATGCAAAGAAGTTTCGTATTTCGCTGATTCGAAGTTCAAGTTCGGGGAACCCTGACCTGTAAATTTGTATCACGTGAAATCGTGTTACCAAGAGTGGTATGACATCAGAACCCAGAAGTCGAATTCGCCACTGTTTTTTTTTTTAAATTTATGACTAAAATAAAGCCTGTGGTAAACATAAGTTGACGATACTTTGACGTTTTGTTCTACAAAGTACACTGCACACACTCACATCCCAAACTTTCTTATGTAGTTAATTATTTTTAAAAAACTATAAGCTAGTGTATATTTAGTCAGAACCCAACGTCGGTTTGACGTGAAGCTGATTTTCATTTTCAGCGTTGGGTTTGGTCTTCTAAATGCAAATTTTGACATTATTTTAGAGCACACTAGCTTATAGATAACAGTAAGGCTAACAAAAAAAATAGGGCACTATTGAGCCCGTTCTCATCCCAAGGCGTCATATACTGACGCTTTTGCCAAAGCGTAGACATCCAACACACATGGCACACTTTAGCGTCATATGAGACGCAGATATATATGGGGCAGAGGGCGCCTCCTAGTGGTCTAACCCTAACCCTACCCCATACCTAAACCGACCATAACCGAAGCGTCTTATTTGACGCTAAAGTGTGCAATGTGCATTGGATGTCTACGCTTTGGCAAAAATATCGTATATGACACCTTGGGATGAGAATGCGTTGCACTATTTGAGGGAACATCCCTCAATAGTAAAGTGGAGTAGATTGCATATTTTTACGTTCTGTATGTATGTTAAAGGTGTGATGTGACGTCAAATTGCAACCATTGCAGTGGCCGTTGAAAAGTCTAGTGCGACCGCAGCTTTAGATGTTTGTTTTTGCTCACTCACCTGACACCTGTTAAGCAGGGTGTGTGTGTGTGTGTGCAGCATATTAATGACTCTCTGGCACTGCAGAAGAACAGCTGTCACTCTGACACACTGTCACTCCACCGGTGAAATACGAGCTGTGATGGATGAGGTGTCGACAGAGCCATTGTGATTCAACACTGAAAGTGTTGAGCACAATGACATACTCGATTTCAGCAGGTTCCTATGTGGTTGTTGGTGGCCACAATATAGGAATCATTCGTGTCCATAGCACGTGTATGAGTATTGTGCTAAAATGTAACCTTTTTTTGAACCAGCTGTCCACTTAAAGGGGTCATCGGATGCCCATTGTCCACAATTTCGTATGATTCTTTAGGGTCTTCATGTAAAGTCTATATAACATACTTTGGTTAAAATTCCTCAGTGGTTGTTTAAAACAACATCCTTTTTACCTAAACAGTGAACGTTTTTTTTTTTCATTGTATGGTGGTTGTGTCCACACACTGCAAAGACATATTTATATGCAAACACCATATAAAATGAATTTTGCATCTGATGACCTCTTTAATATTCAGCAATATTATTGATCTGACTGATGGAACGCCTGTTCAATTTCTCATCAATGCAATTATCTAATCAACCAACATCACATGGCAGTTGCTTCAATGCATTTAGGGGTGTGGTCCTGGTCAAGACAATCCCCTGAACTCCAAACTGAATGTCAGAATGGGAAAGAAAGGTGATTTGAGCAATTTTGAGAGTGGCATGGTTGCTGGTGCCAGACGGCTGGACCGAGTATTTCACAATCTGCTCAGTTACTGGGATTTTCACGCACAACCATTTCTTGGGTTTAAAAAAATAGTGTGAAAAGGGAAAACATCCAGTATGCAGCAGTCCTGTGGGCGAAAATGCCTTGTTGATGCTAGAGGTCAGAGGAGAATGGGCCGACTGATTCAAGCTGATAGAAGAGCAACTTTGACTGAAATAACCACTTGTTACAACCGAGGTATGCAGCAAAGCATTTGTGAAGCCACAACACGCACAACCTTGAGGCGGATGGACAACAACAGCAGAAGACCCCACCGGGTAACACTCATCTCCACTACAAATAGGAAAAAAGGGTACAATTTGCAAGAGTTACAATTTGTTGCCTGGTCTGATGAGTCTCGATTTCAGATGGTAGAGTCAGAATTTGGCGTTAACAGAATGAGAACATGGATCCGTCATGCCTTGTTACCATTGTGCAGGCTGGTGGTGGTGGTGTAATGGTGTCGGGGATGTTTTCTTGGCACACTTTTGGCCCCTTAGTGCCAATTGGGCATTGTTTAAATGCCACGGCCTACTTGAGCATTGTTTCTGACCCTGTCCATCCCTTTATGGCCACCATGTCCCCATCCTCTGATGGCTACTTCCAGCAGGATAATGCACCATGTCACAAAGCTTGAATCATTTCAAATTGGTTTCTTGAACATGACAATGAGTTCACTGGACTAAAATGGCCCCCACAGTCACCAGATCTCAACCCAATAGAGCATCTTTGGGATGTGGTGGAACGGGAGCTTCGTGCCCTGGATGTGCATCCCACAAATCTCCATCAACTGCAAGATGCTATCCTATCAATATCAAAATATCAATTTCCATAGCACATGAAAGACAGAAGAGTGGGATGAATGGCTAAGGATTATGGGTAGGACTTTGAATGTTTACAGTAGTCCCATTTCTACAGTCTCAGGGTATAATAAACAAACTCTCTCATGCGCCAACTGTCAATCTCCTGGAGAGCCAGTAGTCCACTTCATCTTCTCTCCCGATGGCCCATTGGAGCTGCCATCAGATTCTTTCACCGTGACCTCATGGTGCTGGACAGACACTTGTGTATCTTTATCACGTTATTAAATTCTCACCCGTCTATTTAGATCCCCTGGAGAGTCCGAGCGGGATTGTATGACAAATGTGAGGAGAGGATATGATAGCACTGTGGAGCAGAGAGGGGACAAAATGACCATGCAGCCATCCAGCTCCTGCACAAACAAATTCCGTTGCTTTTTCAGTGAATGCTATCAATAAACATTGGGAATCTGAATGTGGCTTGTGTTGAGCATTGCCTCTTTTTTTACCACAAAGCCGAATTCAGCCAGAAGGGATAAATGTCTTGCCCTTGACTCACATATTTAAACAAGAGCCTCCACCCCCTTCACGGACTCCCATTTCCGGCAAACGTGGTTGGGCAGGATTAAGCCAAAGCGTGCATGCCTTTCTGCCAGAATGACTCTTCCATGAGCCACTGTTCTACAGATCATGCTTATGATTTCAAATAGTTAACCAGGTTTCTTTTTTTCTGAAAATGTCACATCAAGGACATTTCACATTTAATGAGTTGTGGCTGAATGACAGAAAGTACTTGCAACTCCGTACAAAAAAAATAAAATAAAATTAAAAAAAAACATAGGCTACATGAATGCACTTCTGTCATGACGACTCTCTGAGTGTTTTGGCATGGTAATGGATATGACAAAACTATAGGTTGAGCTTGGGAAGATGGATGGTTTCTGAAAGCACACTGCAACTACAGAAAATGCTGACCAAGTATTTGAAGGTTAAGCACGCAAGCTCATTGGCTACTGACACAGCAGGAACCAATCAACTGTGCCCTGTTGAGTAATGCAGAAAGCTACATGTATATGATAAAAAATACAATGAAAATAGTAATATGGTGAAACATTAGTGCATTTCAATATATTTGAAAACGTAATTTATTCCTTTCAAGGCAAATCTGAATTTTCGGCATCCTTACTTCAATCTTCATTGTCACATGATCCTGATTTGCTGCTCAAGAAACATGTATTGTATTATCAGTGTTTAAAACTGTTGTGCTGTTTATGTATTTTCAGGATTCTTAGAAACTATGAAATATGAAAAGAAATATGCAACTTGATTGACGCAAAACTTTTGAACAGTAAAATAAATCAAAGAAAAACTGTCTGTGCCTGTTTTCTGTGATATACTGCTACAGTATATACCAAACGTTTCTGATAGAGCCTAACTTGTGTTTAACCAATCCGATCTCACAGGAATTTGTACAAATTTTACGAGGTGGCTAATTCGTAACAATTCGTATGACTTCACTCGTACGATTTTTGCTAAATCGTACATATTTTACGAATTGGCCAATTCGTATGAATTCGTACGAATGACCTACCCCTGACCCCGCCCCTAAACTTACCCATCACGTGGGTTTAGACAAATCGTACAAATTCGTACGAGTGAGGTCATATGAATTAGAAACTTCTTAATCACTCATACAAATTCGTACAAATTGGTTGTGAGGTAGCGTTGGTTTAACCTAGGATATTCCTTTAAGCATCCTGAATCAGGTGCTGGAACGACCAAGTGTCAGTGTTTGGTTTTAGTGTGTTTTCTAAACAGCGAGCCACAGAGAGGAGGGAGCTGTAGTCAGGGCCTGAGGAATGTTAGGAGGGGATTTTTCATATGGTGAGCTCACTCCTCTTCTCAAAAGCTCTGCTTTACAACAAAGACAGACGATGGGAAGAATCATCCATCCTTTATAAGGAGTTTTCAGTGATCCATTCTTCTAGAATTACAATAATGTACAGCTTTTTTATCTGCACCCAACCCTGTTGAAAAGTCCACCACAGACTGTGTTTCTGTTTTTGCAGTGCATCGTTTTCTTTCTTTCTTTTTTTTATAAGATAAATCCTAAGACAATTTACAACATTAGACTTCTACAGTATAGAAAAAAAAGGGTTCATTGGGGTTCTGTATATGAAGCATAGGGTTCTTTACTCAACTCCAAAGAGTCTTTTTTGCTAAAAAAAAGGGGTCTATAATGACTTTTGCCACAAAGGTTCTTTATAGGCTATCATTCATTCATATATTACATTATTCTGCAACATTTTGTAGTTGTAATTAAATTATTGTTTATTAAACCTTTGCAGTAACTTAATATCACATTTTAATCATGCTGATTTTTTGAGGTGAAAAACCAAATGGCACTCTTCGTGTGATATTGATTAACTACATAAAATGATATAAATATCTACATTTTCTAACCCCCATATCTTGTAATCACTCACATGCATTCATAAATAAATTTTAGGGTCTTGAAGTTTGTTAATAATATGAAATATTTAATCCAGAAAGGACAAAACAAATGATAATGAATGAACCCAAAAGGTTCCACTTAGAACCCTAATGGGTTCTTATTATTGAACCCTTAAAAAGGGTTCTGTATAGAACCTTTCAGGGGTTCCAAATACGTAGCACTGATAGAACCTTTTAAGGTTCTATATAGAACCTTTTCTTCTAAGAGTGCACCTTCTCTAGTCCCAGAACCCTCAACTTTCGACCTTAGCAACAGGCGGAAGCAGTAATGAGACCACAAACCCAGATTCCGGAGTCATCGACTCTAATGTCACAGCGCATGGTTTTGGCGTCTCTTCCAGGAATGAACAAAGGCTGGCTCATTTTTCGGTGTGCTCTGCACTTCTAAAACAGTTTCAAAAGCTGACTGGATAGAAATATGAAAAACGGTTTCTTCCAAACAGTCACTTAAACCTGTTAGATCATTAAAAAATCTATGCGGTGAGGTCTGATTACTCAGCCGTTTTCCCCGGTGAATGTGTAAGCGTGAGTCAGAGCATCCAGTCTTTGTGTCTCCATGTGAAACCTTGCCTCTCTGTGTCCCCCCCTGTTGTGTTTTCTGGGGCTGTCGAGCAGATGAATGGGCCCCGGGGACAATGAGATGATGTATGCTTATACAGATCTGGCCCATCATCTATGAACTCGGATCAGACACTCCACAATGTGTGCAATCTGTGAGTCAACGGACAATATCGCTCAGTGAATTTGAAACGACAACAAGTGAATCACAGCTACGAACAATTCAGCTGTGCAAATACTAAATAAACTTGGTTAGAGCTGTAATATTGACACTGACTCCATTACTAGATAAATGTTGAGGCCCTGTCGTTTCTAAATCTGGATCCGCAGTTATGATCTGCACATCATAAAAGCTCTAAACATAGACCTGTGAATGTGCCATGGTTTATATTCAGATATTGGACCCAAGTGTGTTATCTGACAGCTTGACCCACAAAAAAAATATCTCCTTGTGTCTGTCTTTCGGGTTCTATTCGTGTTATAAATCTGAAGGTGTCAAACTTTAAAATAGAGTTCACAACCTATTTTATTTACATCATCTAATGAATTTGACATTTAAACAATGAGAAAAACAACGTCGAACTGGAATTGACTCGATATGATCAATAATGTGCAATAAAAAAAACTAAACGCACTCTTATTTACTCACCCCCGCATGTCATCCAAGATGTCCATGTCTTTCTTTCTTCAGTCAAAAAGAAATGAAGGTTTTTGATGAAAACATTCCAGGATTTTTTCCATATAATGGACTTCAATGGGAACCAAACGGTTCAAGGTCCAAGTGAGAGTTTCAGTGCAAACTGTTCAAAGGGTTTTAAATGACACCAGACGATGAATAAGGGTCTTATCTAGCGAAACGATCGGTCATCTCAAAAATAAATAAAAAAGTTTAAGTTTTATAAGCTCAAATGCTCGCCTTGCTCTGTTCTGTGATGAGCGTTCGTGACTCTCCTGTTCAAACTCGTTCATCAAAATGAACAAATATTTTTCGAGTCATGACTTGAAGGGTCCTTGATAAGACCCTTATTCATCGTCTGGAATCGTTTAAAGTCCTTTGAAGCTGCACTGAAACTCTCATTTGGACCTTGAACCGTTTGGTTCCCATTGAACTCCATTATATGGAGAAAATCCTGGAATGTTTTCATCTAAAACCTTAATTTCTTTTCAACTGAAGAAAGAAAGACGTGTACATCTTGAATGACATGGGGGTGAGTAAATTATCAGCAAAAGGTTTTTTTAAAAGTGAACTACTCCTTTAAAGATTTACCTATTGATGGTCAAATTGATTTTACATTGATTTTTGATTACGAATGAACAAAAACTGAAACATTAAGGACAGTTTCCACGCCACCTGGAGGGGCTTACCGTGAAACTCATTTTCTCCCTCTAATAAAGCTGTACTGAAAGCAAGAACGAGAACACGGAACAGAAAACAAAGACAGACTTTTATAGCCAGTCATTAGCTGGTGATTATACTCTGTGCAGGTGGATCTGTGGGAATAAATCACACATCTGCTGAGGCTAATGTTGAGTCTCCCTCGTTCTCTGGCTCATAAAGAAACCCAATGGAGATTAAAGGAATGAGTCTGTTCCCTGGTTACATTATGGGTCATTCCCCAGCATTCCTTGTGTAGGCTGGACTTCTATAATGGGATGGTGACAGAAACTAAGAAGAGGCTTTTGTTTTATTCTGCTTCTCATGCCAACAAGCCTGCTACATGAATACAAGGTGGATCCTGTGCATTTGCCCTTCCTTGATATTGTAATGTTCATCTTGAATATTTGATTCTATTTGATTAAAGAAATGAATACTATTATTCACCACCAGGCATCCATATGTCACACGTCGTGGCTGTATAGAATCTCATGACAATGGACAATACAAAAGATTCGTTTGTGTCTCTCCTTTTCGAACTCGTTCATCAAAATGAACGAATCTTTTTCGAGTCAATTCGTTCGTTTTGTTCGTTGAATGAACCAAATTACTCGGAAAAAGATTAGTTCGAACAGGAGAGTCACAAACCTACGTCACAGAACAGAGCAAGGCGAGCATTTGAGCTTATAAAACTTAAATTTTGATATTTATTTATTAAATGAGCAATCATTTCACTAGATAAGACCCTTATTCATGGTCTGGTGTCGTTTAAAGCCGCGTTTGAAGCTGCACCGAAACTCTTATTTGGACCTTAAACCGTTTGGTTCCCATTGAAGTACATAATATGGAGAAAATCCTTGAATGCTTTCATCAAAAACCTTAATTTCTTTTTTGACTGTAGAAATAATGACATGGACATCTTGGATGACATGGGGGGGGGGTGAGTAAATTATCAGCAAAAGTTTTTTCAAAAGTGAATACTCTTTTAATCAAATAAATGTATCCTCGGTGAGCCATAAAAGACTTCTTTCAAGATCATCTTTCCGACCCCATACTTTTCAACTGTTGTTTATTTCTGTATAAAGAAATATTTCTCAATCTTTTGAGATACTTTGTGTGCTATGAAAACATATTGAAACTTTTAAATCTCAAATTTTCCTTCTTGGAACTAAGCTACAAAAATGTCTCACACTGAAATCATTGGATTACAGATGTCAGATACATGAAAAATTAACACACACCAACAACGCCTATTCAGTTTGCAGAAACTTGGTCTGCCCAGTCACATTGAGGAAACAGCAAAAAAAGCTGTATAGATACTATTAGCCTTAAAACCCACATGGGAAAGTCCCCCAACGTTTTAGAAACAAGTATTATATTATTAACAGGATTCCAGATAATTTCAGTATGATTTTAATAGTTTTCGAATGCATTTCAGAGCAGATTGTTGTTGTTTTTCTAACATGGAATAAAAAAAAACTACCGGATATTACAACAAACCTGAAGTGTTCATTACACGACGAGGCCGTTTATGCAGAGGTCTCAGGAGAGAGGGTTAAAAATGGTCATTAAAAAACTAAATCATGACTTTTTTGGGCATTACAAATGGAACTCAGGAAGAAAAATACATAAAGCTGTGCTACATTGATAGCTCCTTTCACCATTCAACAAACACTGTCAACAAGAAGCACTGACAAAGTGGAGCCTTAGTATAAAATCTGTTTTTTTTTAGGAACGAGAGCAATTGTTCCCCATTTCCATTCACCAGCAGCTTGTGTATCTTTCTTCTCCTTCTGAGAGCTATTCTTGGGTGTTTTCTTTTGATGCGGGGTTCTTCCACTTTTTCTAAAAATAACTTTAGAAAACATTCAAGGTCAGACTCAGATAACATGTGCTATTCCTGGCATCCACTAGTTTAACCCTTAATGGATCAGAATATTGAATTAAATCATACACTGTAAAAAATTAATATGCTTTATCTAATCAAAAAAATTGTGGCAACAGATTAAGCAATATTATTTATTAAATTTAACCAATTGGAACTGATTAATAATTAATCAAATTAATTCATTAAAAGTGACTTACAACAACAAAAAACATAAATTGAAGTCACTTTTATGGTGATCAGTGTTTGTTTTAGGTTTGTTTTAAAATTAAGTTTTTCTCCTTCCGTGACTCTGCATGTTAACATCAGGTGTCTTCAATGTTAGCAATATAAAATAAAGAGTTCTTAATTCATCATTGACGTCTGTCTGTTAGTGAGATATATTTTTTGCGTGTGAATTTTACTCATTTTAAATGGTTAACTTTTAAGGAATAATTTGATTAATTATTACTCAATTCTAATTTGTAAAATTTAATCAATAATATTGCTTGTAATTTGTTGCCACAATTATATTGATTAGATAAAGCATATTAATTTTTACAGTAAATGTATAGATGGAGATGAGATGTTAGTATGAGCTTTACTGCCAGAGTCTTTCAGATTCATTTTATACTTATCTGTTACTGTAAAAAGGGAAAAGGTCTATAGGTAATTGAACAGCACATCTTGTTTTCTTAAACACAAAAGATGGGATGTTCCCCTCATTTATACTAATTCGCGGTTTATAATTTCTATCAATTTCAGATGTTTCTACTTATATTATTGTGTTTTATACCACAATAATATAAGTAGAAACATATTTTATACCACAGTTTACTGATGGTGGAAATTATTTCCTGATTCTTTCTGCAAGTTATAGGTACACCAACAGATGGCAACAAGTTACTTTCTTTATGAGTAAGTCACTGACTTTCAGGAAAGTGACTGTGGTTACGAACGAGGCATTAGGTGCTTCTCATTTCTTACTTGTATCAGAGAATGTCTAATTGAAGAGAACTGGCACTGGCTGGTTACTTCCAGTTTCTGGACTGGCTGCAGTAACACGTCTCTGTCCATGCGGGGGCGCTCGCGTTGAGTGCAGAATGAATGGGAGTCTATGGGCTTTCACCCCTAGAAATCCACTTTTTCAGAATGTATTTTTTTGTCAAGTAATTTGAAAGTTGCATTCAAAGGGGAGGGCTAAGATAAAACACTCAGCTGAAAATTGCATTTTTAAATTCACTTATCTGTTCTTAAAATCCGTTCAAAAATGTGATGACGTCACACGGATGCTAGCGTGTTCCGGCCAACAACGGCCTAACCTGTAAGAAATCGAAAAGACATAGGTACTTGTTCATTCGACTTTTGGCCTATAATCTATATTGAACTTGCGGAATCAACAATAAAATCTATGTTGATTCAACAACAAGCAGGAGAAAGGGATACATTTAGCCGTCTAGCTCCATAGACTCCCATTCATTCTGGACTCGCCCGTGATCACCTCCAGTGGAATTCTAATGGAAATGCAACCAAGATGATGCACAATGGGGATAATAGGAAGTGCCAAGGCTCTCCGTTAGACGGGCTCTGCTTGTAGATCTTATTTTCCTTTCCTTGCGTCTCAGCTGATTCGTTCAAAACTGCTGAGACTCACTGAATCATTCTTCAACTGATTTATTTATACTCAGTTGCATAAACATAGCTACTAAGTTAAAGCAGCTCTATGTATTTTTTATTTTTTTTTACCTTAACTGAATAGCTTCGGCGTTATTGCAATGGTTATATGATTATTTTCGGGCTGAATGTTGGGTGTCTCGCCCCCAGGCCCCCCCCCCCCCCCCCCCCCCCCCGATGGTCTCACGATGTAACGAATTGCTTTATGGCAAGAAAGATCTGCTAAAATGAGCATCAAACAGAAATAACCCGGCGCCGTATACATGTGGTGTTCGAGGCGCATACAATACAGACTGCCGACAGTTCAACAGGGCGCGGCTCTTAAAGGGGCCACAACGCTAAAGGTTGCCATGTGCGTCGGATTTAGACACATGGTCAAAAGCGTCAGTTAGATGACGGCCTAGGATGAGCGTCATCTAACTGACTCTAAAGGTTGCCATGTGCGTCGGATTTAGACGCATGGTCAAAAGTGTCAGTTAAATGATGCCCTAGGATGAGTGTCATCTCTAACTAACGCTAAAGGTTGCCATATGCATCAGATTTAGACGCATGGTCAAAACCGTCAGTTAGATGACGCCCTAGGATGAGCGTCATCTAACTCAGGGGTTCTCAGCTCCAGTCCTCGCGACCCACTGCTCTGCATATTGTGTATGTCTCCCTTATTTAACACACCTGATTCAGGTCCTCAGCTCTTTAGGATAAACAGAGAGTTTATACTAACGAGCTGTTAGTACTAAATAAGGAAGACATACACAATATGCAGAGCAGTGGGTCGCGAGGACTGGAGTTGAAAACCCCTGATCTAACTTACGCTAAAGGTTGCCATGTGCGTCAGATTTAGACGCATGGTCAAAACATTTAGATGATGCCCTAGGATGAGCGTCATCTAACTGACGCTAAAGGTTGCCATGTGCGTCGGATTTAGACGTATGCTCAAAAGCGTCAGTTAGTTGACACCCTAGGATGAGCGTCATCTAACTGACACTAAAGGTTGCCATGTGCGTCAGATTTAGACGCATGCTCAAAAGCGTCAATTAGATGACGCCCTAGGATGAGAATGCGTTTGAACAGAATATGGGATTTACTTCCGTTGCACACTAACTGCATTTCATCTGTTTTGGAATCAAAAGGGTTGAGTGAATTAACTTGTTATTTGGTGGAAAAATCAAAACAGAAACCAAAGCAATTGCTTTTTGTCTAGAGGTATTGCTCTTCTGAATGGAAAACTGTGTTTATACTGTATGACGCATTCCCTTCGGGCCATACCTGAAGAACACTCAGGAATGCCACCTACAATCACAGCAGTGTGTAATCTGTTGCCACAGGCTACATTGTGTATCAGATCTTTATCACATACAAAAACTTCCGGTGTGAGCTATTGTTGCAAAGCTGAGCACTGACTAGTGCGGTGGTGACTCTCAAGGTAAGTATAGCGTCAATGGAGGCCTTTTTCATCAGCGCCGGCTTTCAAGTAAAAGAAGCCCAGGAACTCCCTTAACTATTACGGCACACTTATCAGGTTTCCTTTGTTGACTGATCCTGTGAACTGTGTTCTTTCTCCTGTTGTCAAATATTTACAACATTTAAGAATGAAGGTCATACTCGAGGTTAATGACGAAGAAAATCAGTGTACAAAGGTGAACTTGAGATTCAGGAGCTTTCATGTGGGAAGTTAAGACGTCTAGGAGTGTTTGTATGTCCATCTATGGGGGGAATCTCACAAAACCTGTGAAACAGTAGATTTAACTCCCAAAATGAAAAGAAAAACAAGAAATTAAATTAAATGAAGTTACTTTTTAGAACTATTAATACTTTGTCCACTTGACATTTTCTTAAAACTCCAGCACATCTTCCTCCAAATTCTCAGCATAATGCAAAAAAAATTGGTCTCAATAATTTTGCCTTTTTTAAATCAAAATACATCTTGCTTTAGCAGTGATTTCATTGGCACCAATATCTTTTTTTTTACATATAACCAACAATTTCTTTAAAATAAACACTTTCTTGTGGGGAAAACAAAGGAATTAATTGACATGCTTCTAAACTTGCTTTTTAAATGACATGTGACTTTCGGTAACGGGATTGAGAAAACATGCGTCCATGTTCTGCTTAAACCTTGTAAAAATATATCAAATAAATATAAGATAAAATAAATAAAGTTGCCTGAGATTGACCAATACACATTTTGAATAGTTAAATATGTGTAGTATTAGATTCAATGTTGAAAAAGATCTTCTGAAGAGTTACAACAAGCAAATGTCACCCATTCAGTGGAATGGCCCAATTATTAATACAAATGATCCCCATTCACACGGATCTGTGAAAATGACTAAAAACGCTGTATTCAGCTCCTTAAAATAGGCTTCATTTTCTTCATACATCCTTTTTCTTTTGGTTTTGGTGTGAAATGTGGATGTGATTTTGCAAGATCCTCCCACATCACTCAACTACCGCAACATCTGTCTGGTTAACATGATATGATCAGGTTTCTGTCATAAAAAAGTTTTTTCTCTGGTTCATCACGATGACACCTAATGACTGATACCATAAAAGACAGTTTTGTTTTAACATGTTGTGTCTGTTGCTCTTAGTTCCCTAGAAAAACTGAACTTTGCCCTTTCGCTCCAGACTTTCTGTTTGCTGCCAGTAAATGACAATCCTGAATTTATTATAACATAGAACTATATAAACATACAGAGCGTGTGTATTGCATGCATAAATCAAAAAAGAGGCCACGACCCAAACTAAAGACCTCAGTGTGGCTTACCCTACCGTCTTGTCATCAAGAGCAGCTGTCTATACTGAGGAAAGCCAGAACAGTGTACTGTATCAAAGCTTCACAGAGTTTCCTGACCTTCACACAATACTGCCTGTGAAATTCCACAATGCCATGGCAGGACTTACAGCGAGATCCCACTAGCAAATGCTGCATTTTATAGACTTTCTTAAAAATGGTTAGTGAGAGCCAAAATACATAATACAACATGTCCCTTGACAGTCTATTTTTTTTCCATTGCTGACAGCTTAGATTCAACCACAGACACGTGTCAAATGCATGATCAAATGCAGATCCGAGGTTACATCACATATGACATGACATAATTATTCTTTTTTAACAGACATTTATTTTTATCAGTTTACTTTAACACTCTTAAAGGGATAATTCGGCCAAAATGAAACTACTGTCATCATTTACTCACCCTCATGTCGTTCCAAACTTGTATCCTGTTAGTTTCTGTGGAAGACAAAAAGAGAACTTCAGAAGGACAGCTATTATATGACTTAAAGGGTTAGTTCACACAAAAATTAAAATTCTGTCACTAATTACTCAACCTCATGTCGTTCGAAACCCCTAAGACTTTAGTCTTTCGAAACACAAATGAAATCTGAGAGCTTTTTGTCCCTTCATAGACAGCTACACATTGATGCTTCAAAAAGATCATAAAAAGATTGTAAAACTAATCCATATGAATTGAGTGGTTTAGTCCAATTTTTTGAAGAGACATGATCGCTTTATATGATGAACAGATTTACTTTAGGCTTTTAGTCACATAAACATTCATCAACTCACACATCAGTTGTGCAAGCATGTTCACATGACGTTCAAGAACCAATGAGGTTCATTCTTGTGTTACGCATCATGTTTGAGCTTCTGAAAGAACCAATGAGGTTCATTCTTGTGTTACGCATCACGTTCGAGCTTCTGAAAGAACCAATGAGGTTCATTCTTGTGTTACGCATCCCGTTTGAGTTTCTGAAAGAACCAATGAGGATCATTCTTGTGTTACGCATCACGTTTGAGCTTCTGAAAGAACCAATGAGGTTCATTCTTGTGTTACACATCACATTTGAGCTTCAACAAGAACCAATGAGGTTCATTCTTGTGTTACACATCACGTTTGAGCTTCAACAAGAGCCAATGGTGTTTATTCTCAGGCCTACATTTAAGATATTTTTTTATGTTTGTTATTTTGGTCCTTAACTGTATTTTCATTGTTGGTGAACCTGTCTCTTAAGTGCCTTACTCAGGGACACAATGATGGTAGCTCATGACCTTCTGGGGTTTGAATCCACAACCTGTATAAGTTTAGACATTAACCAGTAAGATGACCAACCAATTTTATGCTCATTTAAATCTAAAAGATCTTATTTTTTGTTTTGTTTTTTCAATTCCACCTGTTAACTTCAGTTGTTAAGGGAACTGGTATAAAGGAGCTGTTCATCGTGATGTGGTGGGTGGAGGTAAGGATCTGCCTAGACATGCTGGGTGCTCCCTGAGCTTTGCAACGCTCTCACAACTCTGGAATGCTTTTCAAAAATTCCACAAAGCTTAAAATGAGGCTGGTTTCTTATAAAGCTATTATTTTGAGGATGCTTGTTTTTCTCAATAAAAAGTTCCTGGAATAATTAAGGCGCTGCAATGCTTTTATATACGGCACCTTGGACGTGACTCCACCAAGTTTTAGATAAGTGCTCTGTGATTATATTCTGATTTGACAGTGGCAGGCGGGGCTGTTTATCCAGAAACAAATGGAAGTACTACTACTAACCACTGAACACACTGTCCCAAATATAATTGATTTAATGGAAAACTACATCAAGTAAACTTTTTTATATTTTGATTGGGTAGATTGTCAGAGTTAACTTGAATCCTACATTTTTCTAGAGGGAGGTTTTGACAAGCGGGTTTTACCGCGATAACATATTTCATTTTGTGTAGTGCAATGGGGAACATTCTTTTGCTGTTCTCACTCCAGCACTGTTATTTTAGTTTATTAGCGGTGTTTACCGTGGTTATGGATTTGGATAACCAATAGCAATAATAAAAGTGACGCTTGTCTGTATTAGAGTCTGTAACTCAGCAGAACGAAAGAGTCTGTTCCTTCCAAACCTGAATTTAGCAGCAACTGGCTGGCGGAGTGACAGAGGGTTTCATACTCTCATCATTGTAATGACTCCCAAGAGTTTACTTTGGCCTGAGGAAAGAGATTCATGTGTGACTTATGCCATCAATCACGTCCCATCATGTCATTCCAGATCTGAAAGCCACGCAAGCATTCCATCATACCACCACCTAAAGTGTGATATGATATAAATACAGTTATACTTTATGTAGACATGTTATTGCCGAAATGCACGGGACAGAATGAACCTCAAAGGTTCTTGCTGAAGCTCTAACGTGATGCGTAACACGAGAACGAACCTCATTGGTTCTTGCAGAAGCTCAAACGTGCTGCTGAACACAAAAAAGATTGTCATTGGTTCATGCAACTTAAGCAAAAAAAAAAAACTGCTTGTGCTTTGTGTCTCTTCAGAAATTTCTAATTGGATTAAAAGAGGTGGCGTAGACCTGAAATAATCCTATTAACATAAATTAGGATGGTAAATGGTTGAATCTATTTTGTCAAATTGATTAAAACACCTTGCGCACATGTGCAGTGCTGTTATGCGTATGTTTACTGGTTAACTGGTCAGTGGATAAGACATGAGATTTGTTAAAGGGATACTCCAATTTTTTTTGGAAATAGGCTCATTTTACCACTCCCCCAGAGTTAAACAGATGGGTTTTACCGTTTTCGAATGTATTAAGTGGATTTTCTGATATTTAGAAGAATAACAGTAACCAGACAGTTTCTGGTCTCATTGACTTCCATAGTACATATTTTTTTCCTACTATGGAAGTCAATGAGACCAGAAACTGTCTGGTTACTCATATTCTTCTAAATATCAGAAAATCGGCTGAATGGATTCAAAAACGATAAAACTCAACTGTTTAACTCTGAGGGAGTGGTAAAATGAGCCTATTTCCAAAAAAAGTGGAATATCCCTTTAATGTTGTTCTTTATGAAACATTTGTTAATGTTGTTCTGCTGTAATCAAGGCAAAAACGACAATTATCCAGTGACACCATCGCATTGAATGCACATGTACAAATGAATCAGACTAAATGACCATTAAACAGAACTTTCAGAAAGATTGGATTCTTTCTGATGACAAAAATTAGTGCATGTTAACATACCTCTTTTAAATGCAATTAGAATAAATCTGTGGGGACAATTTTGTCTATATACATTTATTACAGTAGCTCAGTGCTACTGTGTGGACAAATGCTGCGATTTGCAATATAAGTCTCCAAGGTAAATTTGGTTGCTCTGTCTGCTGAGATGCCACTATGACCTGATTGTGCTGGCAGTCAGGGTGTCTATGGGCTGTGACGGGTGATGACATCTAATTTCAACACCTGCCAAATGGATGCAACCCGTCCCCCCAGCTTTCAGTGTTTGTAAAGGCGGGGGTATTTGTGGTCACTGCTTGTGGGCTTGTGGTTATAGAAGGAGTGACATTTGTATTATTAATGGGACGCACGATGAGGTAGTGAGAGGAATTTATTGAGCATTCAGAAACTCTTAAGGTTCAAAGACTTTCTCTTGGAGAATTTCAACAATCTTTTATTGTTTTACACAATGACTGATATTCTATTTTATAGATCAAATGGCAAAGTTTCTTGAGTGATATGCACAACATGTGCAGCGTCCTTAAAGGTAAAGTATGTAATCATTTTCAATGCTTCCTAGAGTCATAGAGAAAATTATAAGCAAGTAATTTGTAAAGTCCAGAGACATGTTTGGATAAAAAAAAAAAACTGAGGAAAGAACCAGAGTCAAACCAGTATGAAGTTATTTTAAACCAGTAACAAACCACATCTGCATAGCAGTTTCTGTGGGAAACTTAAATTTTTTTTCATAAAATATAAAATATTAGTTTTTTGTTGTTTTTTTTGCAAATGCGTTTGGTGGCGATAATGTCACAGAAATCACGCAGATTTTACTGATTGATAATATATTTTAGTTTTAAAATAATTTGGTAGATAGTGTGAAAAGCTCATTTTGTTATTTTCAAAATGCAACAGCACAGGCCTCAATAACACACACATCCTGCCAAGCATAAATCTGCCACCGCTCATTAGCACACAAACACACATATCTAACCCACACAAACACATGAGAATTTACTGTAAACATTCCTCAACACCCACTAACAACCAAAGTCTTAAAATAATCAGACGTGTAAACCTCAGACTCTAATTGCTAGAATAATGTCTGGTGGGAAAAACACAAATGCTAAGACTTGAGCTAGCCCGTGTTGGTATACCCCTCAGTGGTCACAAACCTGCGCTAAGCTCTGCTGAAGTGACGGACACTCCCCCACTTGGTAAATATAGCCTGCTCCCTCCTTATTATCATGGCTGGAATAGCATTAGCCAGCCGTCATGCACTCGATATACAAGCCGCATAAACACTCGCAGACTATGTGAGCGGGCAACTGCAAAAGCCTGGACTCAAACCCGCTGGAAACAAAAACGATGTGGTCTCGTGTTTTGCGTAAGAGCACAGTGAGTGAAAACTAAAAATGATGTTGGAAGGTTGTTGCTCGCAGACTGTTTATCCCGCACTGTGCTGATTGAAGCACTGACTCACACTGGTGGTTTTCCAACTCTCAGAAGGAAAAAGGAAGGGGTTTTGTAAGTGGGCAGCAGGTTGTACACAACAGTGACCACAGGAAACTGATTCAGAAGTCATGGAAAGGTGTTTTGGGTGAACAATGAACCCGTAAGAAAGAAAAACTACAAGTGAGATGAAATCTCTTGACAACAATGAGAGTGGAGACCTTTAAAATCGCAATGAAGAATGAATATTCTGCCGTCATTTACTCACCCTCATTCGTTCCACACCTAGATGTATTTCTTTTATGTGTGTGTGTGTTTCCATACAATAAAAATCAGTGGGGTCCAGTGTTGTTTTGCTTTGACATGAGGGAGAGTAAATTATATGACATGATTCATCAGTCAAAAGATATGGTGACAATGTTTCTGGAATTACAAACATTTGTGGAATTTTGGGCCTGTATATTTTACATTTTATATTTCATTAAGTGAAGATATTGCATCACTGAAACTAAAAATAAGACACAAAACCATTCAAATAGATAATCATATGTGATGTGTCAGGCAGGGACTTTGCACTGTAAATTGCATGGTAATTCATAGTTTTCTCTGCCAAAAGTGACAGTATTTCACAGTAAAACTACATTTAATGCATTTAATCTATTTACAATATGGTTAATGAACTTTTTATTAACTTTCACTGTAGCATTTTTACAGTCTTTTACAGTAAAAATTCCAAACTTGAGACTCTTATAGTGTGATCTATAAAAATAAATCTAAATCTGACACAGCATCAGGATTCATTAATATGTGTGACATCATCTGACATGGTTTGATAATGCTCTGGTCTGGAAATGATTTTATTAATTACGCGATTGTTTAAAACCGTAGTTGGACTTTCATCACTAATGGCGTCATACTGACTAACCGACTACTCAGTGCAATATCTGAGGAAATTAGAAAGTGTTTTAAGGTGATAACAAAGTGATTTGAAAGGTCAACATATGTGTGTGTGTGTGTGTGTGTGTGTGTGCGCAAGTGATAAGGAAAGAGAGAGAGAGAGAGGTAGAAATAGATCGAAAGACATGGAATAGAAACAGGAAGAGAAAAAAAAAGCGAATCTCATTTACAACTAGTGGTGTGTTCAACGAGTTGATCTCACTGTAAATGCTCTCCTGTCACAGGAGTTCTCAGTGTTATTTATTTACCATTAAAAGTTAAAATAGTTAATTTACTGATTGCCTTCCTTATCAATCTGTGTCACCCGAATGCCCCCTCAAAATTAGATTTAGAGAATAATCAGTCAGATGCAGTATGTCATCACCAACTCTTTCAACACGATTTCTTGCATGCCTTTGAGTTGTTTTATGGCGAAACCACAGGATCTTAAAAGCGTTCCTTGGGGCCGTGTTGATCAAATGCCATTCTAACATCAAAGTGAGGGAGTGGGCATCAACAAAAAGCAGTTTATTATTGCAGGAGGCTGGAAGAGATACCAACAAGAAATGTCATGCTTTCCGAGATTATCGGCTCCCCTGCTGATAAGGGTTTTGTAGTAGAAACCAACCGTGGGTGTCTCTAAGAATAACTAGCTGTAAAACATGTCACCATATGGAGTGAAATCAGAACTACAGCGATCATGAAGGACTGCATATATGCTCACCGACATATGGTCGTGATTAGACGCTATAACCAATCCAGACTTCCTCAGTTTTATTTGTAAAACATACAGCCGGTGATGTGACACATCTTAAGAAAGGGTGACATCATAGATGAAGTCAGTAAGTTGGATACACTGATCCATAAGTGAAAGGGTGACATATTTTTACCAACAAGTCACAGTGAAAGTGACACTCTGCACTTTTTTTTGTGTCCAGTCTCCTTTTCGGACAATCTTCATGGAATTATAATGTCAGCCTGATCTTGTGTTTTCATTGAATATATAACCAAAACCAACAATGTCAGATCCAGAGTGGATTTCATCCGTCAGCCATGCCAGGAAAGGGGAATCCCCGCCGACGGTAACAGGTTCACTTTTCACATGTGTTACACACACAGTGAATAATTAAGCCTCCTGCTTTAAACCATTTCCATTTCATATTTAATGAGTTTTACAAGGGAATTAAGGAAAATATTTGCTTCTCCCTATTGTGTTACCATGACACACTCACACAGTAGCATAATTTCTCCTCACCTTTGTCCAGTCATTGTTGATAGTTTGGTGATAGGTCTCTCAACACGCACACTGCTCTCTGGGGGCAAATTCCTTCCATCCTTTCAGGTTTCAGGCCTCATTGAGAGTGTCCTGGATTAAAGACATACCAAAAGTGATGCTTGAGCACTTACATCATCAAATAACATTCAAAATATGTTCCGTATGTTTACCAGGAAAGGGAAAGTATCTGTTTAGAGTAAATCAGTCAGTGCTTTACTTTTAAAAAGTAGCCAATTTGGACACTTGAGCCACATATAAAAATGTACAAACGTATAAGTAAAGACAAGTAGCAAGTTAGCAAAGTAGCTAAAAATTGAAGTAGCCTAGCATTTATTTTAAAGAAATATATAACAAGTACTTTTTATTAAAATATATATTAAAAAATAGGCTTGTTAGGTTATAAAATGTAAAACAATTTTATAATTTTACAAGTTTAAACAAAAACTTACCTCGGGACCAGTTCATTAAAAATATTATTTGAAAAAAAAAATTGCTCCGAAAAGTAAAATCGCAGCAATGTAAAATTACAGCTGTCTAACAATTGTGTGTAGGCTATGTGACGTGAAAAAACGTGAAAAACAATAAAATCCTGTTGCAATTAAATAGCTCTCAAGGTGAAAGCGTGAAAGCTGGGATCGTCTGTTAGTTGTTATGTTTGTGGGTGTGACTGCTCCACCTGCTGGTACCTTAGCAAACAGCCTCCGTTGGGGTTTGTTCTGCAGACAGAAACATTGTTTGGCTCACTTGTTGCTATGTGGCATGACTCGTCCGGAAGGGCTGAGGAAATGTGAACCTGATCCGTCATCTTGCAGGTACAAGCCAGTCTTGTCATGTCTTGCTGATGTCATCCCCGGAATGCGCCCATATATGGTCTGTCCCCCATGACAAAGTTAACAATCTGCTTTGTGTAGTACCAGAATATGAGTAATAAACTCTTAGCAATAAGCAGCATTTCCTTACCTCACAGGGGCAACTAATCTCCTCTATGGTGCTGCTGCTACCGTATAGTTATTTTGTCTGAAATTATCCAAAGCCCCTTTACAAAAATTTCAGCGACACCCCTGCCCTACAGAGATCTGACCTGGTGAAGGGGTCAGTTGTGATTAGGGTTAAAGGTTAAGGGTTAATCCTCAAGGGATTTAGGCCTTTATTTATGTCATCACCTAATTGCGCTACTGAATCACCTATCACCACACATGCACACACACTAATTCCTACTTGGATTTGGCTCTTTTGAAAACTTTAAATATTCATATGAATACATTTTCTATAATGAGTACCAAATTTAATTTTTGTTAAATTGATTAATAAAAGTTAGTATTTTAGTATAGTATAACTAATAAGTTAGCATTTCATGTCCAGGAAGTTTATTCAGAATTTAGCTAATTCATATAATTATTCCAGCCCGTTCTCATCCCAATTCTGAAGCTTTTGCCAATGCGTATACATCCAACGCACATGGCACCCTTTAGCGTCAATTTGAGACGCATATAAGTATGGGCCAGAAGGCGCCTCCTAGTGGTCTAACCCTAGAGAATGCGCCAATGGCCACCAAAGCGCTTTACTTTTGCCTCACATTCACCCACTGACAGCAGTGTCAGCCATACAGGGCACCATCCAGTTCAAAGCTGGGGTTAGGTGTCTCGCTCATGGACAACGCAACACTTGGTCAGGTGGAACTGGGGATTGAACCACCAACCTTCCGGTTTGTCGACAAACTACATGAAACACTGAGCCAATGCCACCCCTTTTGCATACCAAAGTTAAAAAAAAATGATTGAAAAAAGATTTGTTTAAAAATGTCACCTATAGGATTGTATTTGTATTTGAATTTAAGTTACACATGCTTCTTTATGTGCGGAGCCCCACACATGACAAAAATATATATAAGTGCGCACAATGTAAAAAATGTGCCAAGCTCTGTAATATACATTTATAGACCAGGGTGAAAGAACACATCAACACCCATTCCCTGTTGAATTTCTCTGAATTGTAATTCAATAAATTCCACTTCGTTATGGAATTTGGCCAAATTTCAACTCATGTTTTGAATCAATTCTTTAATTCTGAATCTTGCCTAACCGTTTATTTACAGTCAGTAAGTCTCTCTCATACACAAACACATGATTGGCCAGCTGGCTGACATTAACCCTAACATAATGTAACATTTTTGTATATTTAAGTGGTTACATCTATAAGTTCTTCAGTTGACTCAGTATTCAGCACATAAGGACACATTTATGGCACAGACACTCTTGTTTTTATTTCCACTCAACTCCCCTGGCTGTCTGCTCAGAGGATCCTGAATGAAGTCATAGACAGACGTGAAAGTCTTTGTTTTCAGTAAAACACCCCACAAACAGGGATAAGGCCCGCTCCCCCACAAAGTTGTCTGCCCACACTCAAGACACTTCCATCAGCCTTTCTTGCAGTATGATCAGACAGGTCAGGAAATCAAATGCAGTCATTTATGGGTGCGGCTGCAGTTTGAGAGAAGGGAGAAGACTGAACTGTTTGCTCAAATAAGTGGAAACATTTTCACAAAACGTCACAGCTAAGACCATGGTGGTCCATTATGTCACATCAGCATGTTGAACACCCAAATAAAAGAAACACCCAGAATAAATCACCCCAGTCAACACGTGCCTCTTGTTTTATTCAGCTGACAAAATGATCCCAGAGGTAATGGAAATTTATTTTATTTTAAGAAAAAAGAGGTGGAGGCGGGCATATTATTTATACACATCTGCATTGAGCTGAATTTTGATGGATTTTTGGAATGGTTATACTGTAGCATGATGCCAATATTTGTTTCTCCCTTTCCCTTACAAAAAGCACATCAAATCTTACACATGTTTCATTCTTGAAAGTAAGCATAAGAATGATGAACACGGATGTTCAACCTTGTCCACTAGATGTCATCCTGAGACAAAAACAGCCCAGCAGAAGTGGCCATAAAGTCAAGGCGAGTATGGTTCTCCCAAACCACACAAATAGGTCATATGTGGCAAAAAAAAAAAAAAAAAATCTGAGACATGGATTTTGCAGACAGTTTTCTTTATTGGGGGGTATACATGTGTAAAAAATAGTAAATGGCAATCCTTTGATGATAGAAAATATGTGATTTACATACCAGTGAACTGGTGGATATTGTTCATCCACCCAAATGTACAGCATTTACTTGCACATCCCAGTGCACAAAGGCTTAGCACAAAGCAATTAAAAGTTATGTAATATCATGTATTTGTTAAATATCACTTAACTTAGAAGTGAAATGCCATACCCTTTAGATATTGTCTGAATCGTGAAAGCTATTGAAAGATAAGGCCTACCATTGGCATACAATTGGCCTTTGAAAGAAACGTCTAGGACTTGGGTACTGAACAAACAATACAGTGAAATAATATCAGATAATGACAACCATGAGGAGAATGGCAACCATAAATGTCAGGAAAACAGCAAACAGAAAAACAACAGCAAAGCTGTTTTGGGTCTTTTTGAGCAGTTAACATATTGTGTTTTACAATAATTGTTTCAATAAAATGAGCAGAAACAACATTTACAGTCTTACAAATGTTGACTAGAAATGTTGACTTCCACAATCCAGCTTAAATTAAAAACGCTGCTGACTAGAACAGATTGCAAATGTAAACAGACTACATGTATCTACTGTTGTTTCATGCTCTTCTTCCCCCTGAAGGAGGCATGCTTGAAGATGCCTTGTGGTAGCAGTCTGAAGGGGTTGAATTTGGGCTTGCATTCATCCCAGTGGGGATATAATACATGCTCTCAAGATAGCTTTGATCCAGCAATGAGTGGCCTTTGGGTTCATTTTTTGGCATCTGGCTTGCAGGGCTTCCATACCTTAAGGAAGTCTGGTGAAGTGTGGTGGGGACAGGTGGTGGCTCCGGATGGCGAACTTGTTGGGAACTGCCTGGGATTGCTGGGTAAGATGGCATTGCATAAGGTAGGTACTGTGGTGCATACAACCCAGGACTGTGCAAAGAGGAGTAGGGTGGTGCAGCTGGTGGATACAGGCCTGAGTGGGACATTGCCTGCTGTGGTATGAGAACTTCCACATACTGGCCCAATTCAGGATCAAACAGCATTTTTCTGAGAGGCTGCAATGGTACCTCAATATAGAAGTATTTACCAGTCTCGGGATCAAGAAGAACACGACGAGGACCTTGGCTACAGCTGAGCCCACTTGCATTCTCTGGATACAATACACTGGCTCCACCCGGGCCTTCATTTGTGTAATCATGAGCAAAAGATGGTGGCAAATCTTGGGGATTAAACAACTGAGGCCTGGGATCCAGAGTAGGCATGTTAGCTGAATGAGAGTACTCATGATAGGGAGCAGAAGCTGCTGCTTGAGGTGAAGGACGGTTAGCTGGGCGTCTATCTGAATGCACCCCAGAAGTTGGTGGTTGGTCATCACAGTAGGACTGTGAGTTTGAAACAGGACAGGCTCGTGGGTTGTGTAGAGGCTGAATCAAAGCTGAGCCGTGGGGTATTGTGGTATTGGAGACTGGTAGAGTATCTGGTCTGCACTGTTGAGGACGAACTTGAGCTTGTGGAGGAGCTCCCGGACAGGTAAGGACTTGGCCTGGAGACCGAGAGGCTGCTGGTACCCGTTCCTGTGGACTGTGGTGGGGATGTCCTTGATGTGAGTGGGAACTTAGTGTGCAGGAGCATGGAGATTGCTTAGTGGATGGATGATACCTGCATGACCTTTGTGGGGGCAAGTCTGACAGCCGTAGCGGGCTGAAACTCTCTCGCTCATCATAGCTGGGGGGATCATCTGAAGCATAGAAAAGATCATCCATGTAAAAACGATTATTAGATGATCCTCTTGTCACAGATTGTGAGTCGCCAAAGGCTTGTGCTCCTGATGAGTTTGAATCTAACATTGAATTGTCTTGACTGAATGATGGGGTCTGCTGCTGGCAAGTGCTGGTGGTTTGAAATAAAGCAGAAGATTGCTGTTGATCCAGCTTGGCCAATGTCATTGAGGTGGATTTCTGTACAGTACTTGGAGTTGTTGTGACTGGGATGGGTGGTGGTTTGTTGCTTGATACAGCCAGTCTATTTGTATCTATTGAAGAAGCACTGTTTGTTTGTTCCTTGTGTATCACGGTTGGTGATTCATTTTTCTTTGATTCACTACATAATCTGGTTTGATGCTTAATGACAGATAACGCTTGAGCATCTGCTTTGGGTGTATCACTTGACACCGATCTAATTTCTGCAAATGACTGTTTATAGCTGGGTTTTTGTGGTACAAATGACTTCAGCCTATCAGTCGATATTGACCTCACTTGTATGGGTAGCTCAATCTCTTTTGATGCATTCACTGGTGTGGCATTGTTTTTTGTACTACTTGAAAAAGACCTCACCTCTGGATTTTGTGTCATAGTTGTGGTGGCAGTTATCTTCTTTTCTTGTTCCTTTGATGATTCCCAATTTTCCTTGGGACTTTCACTTTGTCGGGATGTCCTTGAAGAATTGTTGACAAGAGCTTGTGCTTCACTAGACAATTCTTCTGATAAACAGGCCTGTACTGGTACCTCAAGCCTGTTGACATGTTTAGCTGTAGCACTCGCACCTTCTATAAGTACATCACACACTCCGATATCAGCTTGCATCCCTTTCTCTTTCAGTAGCATGGATACAGAGTGGCTGTTGCTTGGAGTTTCCATTTGTGTTGAGTCAGAGATTGTAAGATCAAAGGTCTTTGATTTGGATGTGCCATCCGGCAGAACCACTAATGCAGAAATTTCCCGCTCCTTACTGGGGGGTCTGGGTGGCATTTTAGTACTCTGATCACAGTGATTATAAGTCCTCTTAGTGGTACTATCTGATTCTGACAATCCATTTATGATTGAAGAATGAGAATCTGATACTTTTTGTTGTGACTCAGTCTTTGGCAGAGAAGCTTTGGATGTTATTTTAGGGATGTCAGCGTCTCTTCTTGTATCTATGCCAACTAATGGTTGTGATATTTTTGATACGTCAACAGGCTGTTTTTCAACATGAGAGTGGATTGATTTGCTACCAGATGTTTGTTTGTCCTTCCAACTAATGGCTTTACATTCAATGTGTAAGGCTGGAGTAGTTTGTGGCAGCTGCTCTCTTTTCTCTTGAATAACTGTGTCTTCAGTCGAAGTTGAATTTGACGCTTTGAAAGAGAGGTTGTATGTGTTTTTTACTAACTTCCTCACATCTCTAACTTTATGCATAACATATTTTCTGTCGATTTCATCATCTTCTGTCTCTATGACTTTTTGACTAGATTTGGTGCTCATATCTTCTGTAGCATTCTCCATTGACTGAGATTCAGACGTTTCTCTGGAATGTTCTATATCAGGGGACAGAGAGACTTTTAGAGAAGATGTAATTTTCCCTTTGTTAGAGGAAGGTTTCAAAGTTATTTCTGGAGTTTTTGACATAAATACACTCTTTCCAGCCAGTTGTTCCTGGTTTTCTGGTGTCATCTGGCGCTTTGTCTCTCTGCTTGTCATTTTGCTCTGCATGCTTATTGCTGAAGTCGCAACAGCAGGACTTGTGTTTCTGACACTGGCATTTGCCGAGTGACCATTGTACTTCTCTCCAAGGTTGCCACCTCCTCCCTCCTTCTCATTACTCTTGCTGTTTTGTTTCACATGTATTTTGTCTTCAACTGATGTAAGGGCCACTATAGGCTTTTTTTCTTCCCTTGTAATGTTGCCAGCAACCTGAGCTTCCCCAGTGTTAAAGAACGCAGGTCTTAAGAGTGGTTTTGGGGGAACTTTTGGGGCACACTTTTTCAGCTGACGATGTGAAGATCTTTCCTCTTCAACAGCAAAATCTTTACTTTCAAATTGCTGGCTGGAGCTTAAACTATGCCTTTCCATGTCACTTGGTACATCATCAAAAGAGCTAGGGCTGATATGAGGATGTTTGTTTTTATCTCCAGATGGACTTGGGTCTGCACTTTTTGGTGAGTCTTTCTGCGAATCTTGCATTTTCTTTGACAATACACTCTTGATAATGCAAGATGCCATTTGTGTCTTTGGGGATCCATCATCTAAAGACACAGACTTCTGCAATGTCCTTTTCCTGTCATGTTGTGGTGAATCTGGTACCTCCTTGGAAACCTCCTCTTTCACAAAAGCTGGTGTGCTATGTTGACGAACAAGGTTGTTTTGTGAATGCCTACTTGTTGAGGGTGAATTCAAAACATTTTCAGAATTCCCTTTATGCTTGGTTTCATCTGTGTTCCGCCTTAACAGCTGTATCTGCCTTTTAGGTACTGTCCTCTTTCCTCTACTGGACTGTTCTTTGCTCTCTAAAGCAACATCCACACACTCAAAACTCCCCATTTCAAAGTGTTTGTTTGGGTCCAGGCTGTCACGGGGTAGAAAAGATGAGCCATCGTTTTCATGTAACGGTGAGCCACGTAAGTCTGCGTAGGTCATCCATGCAACAGCACCAGGGCTGTCTACGGTCGATTGCTGAGAAACATTTGTTGATGACCTGTGGCTTGAATTGTACACATCCAAATAATCCACCTGAGGGCTAGACAGACTTCTGAAAGCCAGATCTGTAAACCATTTTACTTCATTATCTGCTTCATCTAACTCACTTCCCATGCTGGAGCTCTCACCAGTATACTCAGGAGAAAGAAAGCCTGCACTGCTGTGTTTACCTTGGGCAGTTGACTGGAGCCTCCTGGTGCCACCCTTGTTCTCTTGTTGTGAGCCCTTAGCTCTGAGAGGACTCTGTTGCTGAAGAGTTGTTGGGTGCGACTCAAAATAACAGCGAGCTGGAATTCCCGACTTCGGGTCTCGGCTTGAGAGTGCTGGGCTGTGGCCTGCAGGCCCTTTTCTATTCCTGGCACTGAATGACAGCTCAACCTGTTGCCCTCTGTTACTACTATCTCTCATAGTCTCCTCCCCCTCTCCCTCCCTCTTTCCACTCTCCTCCTTTTCCCTGCATGGCTTCCTGTCAAACTTACCACCACTGTGCCTACTGCTAACCCCTGGACTTTCTCTTAATGCTACAGGCACTTGGCTTTGCCTCTTGTCACTGCTTTGGCAATCATTTTCCAACATTTCTGTTCCCTTGCTATCATAAACCTCAATATGGCATTGTTTCTTTTCTATAGATGTCACTGGCATTTGCACAGATGAGGCCAATGGACTCAGAGATGGTGTTCCGCAGATTGTTAAATCTGTTGTGTTGTCAGAGACAATTTCCTGATTTTGCTCCATTTTTATAGTGGACAATCCAACACCTGAAGGTTTAGATGGTGAATCTTGCAAGATTTGCATTTGGCAAGGAATTTGTGATCCACTGCCTGCACATTCATCTGGGACAGATGAACTGCTTTTGAAGATCTCTGTGTCAGCAACTTCATTAAAATGATTAGGGTTAGGAGTTTGAGGATTCATTCTTTTAAAGATTATGGGTAAAGACAGATTTTCTGCTTTTTCAAGTGGGATGGAAGGCTCCGTTTGGAGGTCAGGGGACGCTGTGTCTCTGGTATGTTCTAATACAGTTGATGAGGGCCTTGATCTACACTCTGGTGTTGACAAAAAGTTCCTTGAGGTAGGTGAGACAGAAGTCTCATTTTCAAAAAGAGAGTTGGAAGTTTCAGAAGAGTTGTCACCGACAATTGGCTCTACCACAGGCGATTGTGCTAAATCTTCTTTTGGTGAACCATTATATGTGATGCCTCCAATCACAGGGGATTTTGTATTTTGTGGCAGAACACTATAAGATATTGTTTTTATTTCAGGTGAGCAGCTAACTGATCTCAATTCTAGTGAAGGGGTTGAGGAATTGGGTTCTGGTGTAAGGTAGTGTTCTCTGCTGTTTGGAGTAGAGGTAATGCTCCTTAACGCAGGCGTGGAATCTCTACTGCATGTTGGTGTTGCTCTGTAGTCATTTTCTGTGATGGCAGGGGTGGATGGCAGGTCATCAGGTTCTGTTGAATAAACTATTCTCTCATTTGTAGGTGACTGGCTGATGTTATAACCCATTGGTTCTGATGAATGAGCTGGTATTGAGGCTTCAGTTTCAGTTGAATAAACCGCTTTCTCATTTGTAGGTGATGGGCTGATGGTGTAATCCAGAGATGAGTGAATGTTAGCTGGTTCTGAGTGATCAGGAGATGAGGAGATATCCCTGTAGTCAATCCTTGTGCTTACAGGTGAGGATGGGGAGGCTTCAGGATCAGTTGAAGAAATGATTCTCTCATTTGTAGGTGATGGGCTGATGGTGTAACCCAGAGATGAGTGAATGTTAGCTGGTTCTGAGAGATCAGGAGAGGAGCAAATATCTCTGTAGTCAACCTTTGTGCTTACAGGAGAGGATGGTGAGGGTTCAGGTTCAGGTGAAGAAATGATTCTCTCATTTGTAGGTGATGGGCTGATGGTGTAATCCAGAGAAGAGTGAATGTTTACTGGTTCTGAATGATCAGGAGAGGAGCAGATATCTCTGTAGTCATTCCTTGTTCTTACAGGGGAGGATGGTGAGGCTTCAGGTTCAGTTGAATAAATGATTCTCTCATTTGTAGGTGATGGATTGATGGTGTAATCCAGAGAAGAGTGAATGTTTACTGGTTCTGAATGATCAGGAGAGGAGCAGATATCTCTGTAGTCATTCCTTGTTCTTACAGGGGAGGATGGTGAGGCTTCAGGTTCAGTTGAAGAAATGATTCTCTCATTTGTAGGTGATGGACTGATGGTGTAATCCAGAGAAGAGTGAATGTTAGCTGGTTCTGAGTTATCAGGCGATGAGGAGATATCCCTGTAGTCAATCCTTGTACTTTCAGGGGAGGATGGTGAGGCTTCAGGTTCAGCTGAAGAAATGGTTCTCTCATTTGTAGGTGAAGGGCTGATAGTGTAACCCACATGTGAGTGAATAATTGCTGGTTCTGGTGAGTAAGCAGGTGCTGAGTGATCAGGAGAAGAGCAGGTTTCATTGATCTCAGGTGATTCCAGACTTTCTCTTCCATCTATGGATGAGCACACCTGCCCTCTTGTTTCAGTGGAATTTGCAGACACAGATAGGGAATTTATTTCCACATTATCAATGGTAGATTTAGATACTGAAGAAGATGCACCATTAGTGTCCTTTAAGTCTGGAAACTCTGATGTGTTCCCCACTTGAGTTGAGCACAAATTCAGCAGCTCAGGTGAAGATCCACCTGTGGATGCAGGCCTTTTTACAGGAGAGATGGAGGTTAATCTGAGCTCTGGCGTGACACTGGGTATGGGTAGGATATTAATATCTCTGTTTGCAGGTGAAGTAGACATATCCTGAATAGGACAGCAGTCTGTTGAAGAAGAGTTTGACAGTTCTGATGCAGAGCCACTGATCATCATCCTTTGTACAAGTAGAACGTTTTCCTCTTCTGGACTATGATAGTTCATATTTCCATTGCTCTCAGAAGACACCACATTATTTTGTTCGATTGGAGATTCTGCCAATGGTTCACAGTCAGTAGACTCAAATATAGGTATGCAGTCTTGTTTATCTAAAAATGGGCTTGTACTTGTATGTTGAGGTTTTGTAATACATTCTTCTTGCTCACAAGTTGCAGGTTCTTTCTCCTTTGAAGGGCAAGATGTTGGAGTATAAAGATCCTTTTCTGGAATAATTGGATTTATAGCTGGAGTTGAATCCATGTCCTGTGGTTCAGAAGTATTTGTACATTTCTTTTCATTCACTGGGGCAGCGCTCAATGACACTTGAGGTTCTTTCCAAATGTTTCCAGTATGTGAAAGGTCAGTTGCAGGTGGTGTGTAATCAAGTGGGTTACGTCCATTTTTTAGATTAGATAAGATTTTTGATTCATCTGAATGTGGATGTGATTCCCTGGTTTCCAGTGTGGAAAAATCCAGTATATTTTTTGGGGAAGGTGTGTTGTAAGTGACTTCAATGTTGTCGCTTAAGTCAGATCCATTGGCAGTGTGATAAGATCCCGAAGAGTCATTGGCATCATCTGCAGGAAAAGGCTGATCCATTTCTCTTCTGACAAATGTCACAGAGGCTGGGCTACTGGAAAGTGACGGCGAGTCACCGTCATCCCCAAAAATGTCACATAGGCAGGTTGTTTCAGATATAGCATTATGGTTGGGGATTGAAGTGATGTCAAAAATCTCCACACGATTTGGCCCTTCACGACTCTGCAGGTTGAACGTTTGTGGAGCACTACAAAGGAATGAGTAGCTGTCTCCCTCTAGAACCCAGCGCTCCATTTCTTCACTTCAGATAGCACAGGCATTGGGTTGTCACACTTGAGCCATTTATATATGCCTGAACTGGTCATTCAGCAGTTGTTGAATGTTTTCAGACCTGAAACATCAAAAGAAACAGTCATGAAAAGTTGTTACTGTAAAGAGAATATAATTCTCATGACAAAATGTTTTCTTGTAGCTTTATATACCAAGTTCATCGTTCATAACCTGAGAGCAAATTACAGTATAGTTACTTTGCACATACAAAAGTCTGCTTAATAATAGTAAACACAGTATTACTAACCAGATGCTAACTCACAAACATGCCTCATGCAAACTGAAGCAAAAATATATACTCTAACTTTGTAAGGTGACACATGTTACAACATATGGTACATGCAGATATCATGCATTCACATAAAAGTCATCAGATATACTTGCCTTTTTCTGTCCATATGGTGAGTTTGAATGGAATAGCCCCTCCAGAGAACATCTACAGGGGACAGTTAGGCACTGTACCATGAGAAGTGAATGAGGCTCCAACAAGGGGATCCAGTTTTCTGAGTGCCAAACTGACACTTCATCGTTACAGGCCACTCAGTGCACAGATATGTCCAGCCCCTCAAGCTAAGCCCAATAAAATTGCTACGACTCCTGTACCGTTAGCCCTGTCTGAGCTCACGGAGCCTGGCTTTTTCAAACCTTACTTGACACCATTTTTTTTAAAGAGACACAAGCATGCACAGAAAATGGAAACGAGCCTGACCTGAAGCTTTTTTAATCATGCTTGGACATAGGTGCATGTCTCGGCCAAGCTTAATAGGGTGTTACAGCTAGGAGCAGGTGCTGGGATGGAATAGACAGAGTCTGTGAAAGGAATCTGATACACTAGGCCAAGACAGTCATAGAGGCTCACTAATTTTAGACCTCTTCTATTAGGGGAAACTTTGCTTTGAGAGACTGCCTAGAGACACACAGAGGACATTAAATGGACATTTCACAAAGTATAAACCAACTGAACATTCAGTAGTATTGGATTTGTTTAGCAGACACTTTCATCTAAAGAGCCTTATAAAAATTGAAATCCAGCATAAATAATTGCTTTGAGCTTTGAAATGCTGTAAAATCAAATTTTTTTACAAGTAAAAACATCAGTGACCACTTGAACTTGTGACATAAGCTATCTTCTCCTTTCCACTTTTTTGCCTATGTTTCAGAGCATCAAAGTATATTTGTTTCATGTGGTGACAAACTAGTCCACCCACCACCTTATAGTGAAAGAATGCTGAGGACTTCAGCAAAGCAGGGATTTAGTGTTCACACAACTACTGATAGTCAGCCAAAAGCACAGCAGCTTGACAGTACCAAGAATAGGTCTTTGATCAGCTGATGGACAGTCAAAAGACAATTCTCAATGGCCATAAATTAAAGCTAGAGACTTGCATCTCATGAAGCCACCAGACATTCAATATTTTTGACTGAATGAGCTTTTACAAAACTTGGTTAGAATAGAAATAGATTTGCAAGCAGCAAGTAGTTGTGTCTGAAAAGTCATCTGAAAACCACCAGCATGACTCACAGAAAACTAGTAATTTTAATAAGACAACACAAAGGCATTCAATAAAAAAAACATATTTGCCTGTTATTGCTCTCTGTCTCGCGCAATGCACATAAATATGCTTGCAGAAATCCCCCTGCAGTAACATGACACATCTCTATCTTGAGGTCAGTGTATTTAGATATTCTATTTTTTGACAAATATGCAGTGGGGGGAAACTGCCCCACAAATAAAACAGGCTTAGGATGTCATTGACAATATGTATGCAAAACATCACACAACATCAGATATGCTGCTGACTCCATAATATATTAAAGATAAAGTATGTAGTCCAGGAAATTCTAAAGCTTGAATTTTGTCCATGTTTGGGGATTACAAGACACAGGCTGTGTACCTGAAAAGTAAAAAATATGTAAAAAAAATAGCGTATTTCAATGAATTAATTAACACTAACACAATTCCTTTAATTGTTAATTTCCTGCATGAACATCATGACTCAATCTAACAAAGCATATTCACTAACCATTGTTCAATTGCACAGCAGTTTCAAATGAGGTTAAAGGTACAATGCAGGATTTTTGCAATAAAATATCCAAAAAAACACTAGGACAATGTTATATATATATATTTTTTTTTTGTTTTGTTTAGTTGAATACTTACAATATCCCAAATGTTTTCAACTATTTGTAAATCATGAGAAAATTGCGATTTTAACCAAGGAAACGGGGCGTGTGAGCAGGGGTGAGGAGCCGCCAGTTAATGACGTCATATCCGCGTTACCGCCGGTTTCCGCCAGGTTTGACCTTGTATTGCAATAGTAACCACGACGACAGACGTTGACAACCAGGTTATGTCTGTTATGCCTAGCATGCCTTCATTCGTCTAATAAACTGACATGTGTGAGTAATTCAGCGTGTAGTTCGGTAGAATGAAATGTCCTTATTCCTTTATATCCGCGGGACTCGCGTTGCGTGTGGCACTGGTATACGTCTAGCAATCGCGCCCTGCTTCACACCACAATCATGTTCAAAACATCATTGTATTCGCTCATCCATAAAAGATGCATCAGCGTGAAGTCAAGATCCATAATTCCACTTAATGCAGAATATACGTCATCAATATACGCCTTTGTTATTGTAAGAGGTTAGTGACCCCTGGTGGCGAAACAATCTCGCATATTGTACCTTTGAAGTCACAATTAAAAAGGCCAACATGTACATGTCTTCCCATGAATCCTCACCAAAGTCATCTGTGGGTGTTCCAGTCTTATTTATAAAACCCTGATAATAAATAATGTAGCCTGATTGTGCAAAAAACAACAACATTTTGTTGTTTTTATTTAGATAAGTCGACTGAACATCTCCAATTTTTGGTTTTATAGTCAGAAAGAGATCTTCTCCACAGCTAATGTAGTTCAATGTCACAAGCTGTAAGAAAAAAAACACACAGCTATTTAAAATCGAATTATCACCAATATATTGTGAGCTTATTTTTAGCTTTTTTTTTTTCATCTATCATTTTTACATGATATGGCTGTGAAATTCACTCACGTGAGGGTTTAAGACTTTGTACTCGAGAGAAATAGCGTGGTGCTAAAAACCCAGCAGCATCTCCGGTGGTCAACAACACACCGTTCTCAGACCAGAAGAACTCAATCCCATCTGAAGACCAACCAGAGGGAAGAGTGATCATCAGGACTTCTGCACTATAATTCTTCAATGTATATTATCTTTATACTAGTTTTAAAAATGATTTCTTAATACCTGCCATAGCTTTCGCAACATCAATATACACAGCCAAATCACAACTCTGTCTCATACCTATAAACAGACAAGAGGTCACTGAACTGTAAATGATCCATATAAGGTGAATTGCAGGCATCTGTACACACATATTGGTCTGGAGTGTTTTCTGCTATCCTAATCTGTTAAACACACACACACACACTCACATGAAAAATAGATCTCTAGAAAAGAATCTAATCTGCACTGCATGTCACTCACCACTGATGACTCCGCCCTCTCCAGGTAGCCCCGGTGCCAGGTGTATGTGAGTTCTGTTCATCCTGCTGAGGCCCTGACTGCGTATAGAGGGCCAGTGTGTCATGTATGAGCCATGAACAGCTTCTTTTGGATAGTCCGAATCATCAAGTGCAACCTTTCTCAACTCCAGATCTGTAACCTTGAAGAGACACATTCTAGGATAAGTTAAATGAATACATATATCACATCATGTGTTTTATATTTAAAGAATCTGTAAGATTTACATTAGATTTATTTATTTATTTAACAGACACTTTTTGTGCATAAACTAGATTAGTATATCACAAATTATATGTACAGACACCTGAATAGGTACACCCATTCTTATCTTACATTAAGACTGTAGAATTTACATGACTTCTGATTCTGAACTACACTGACTTGCACTGAATGACCCTGATTGGCTCGTATCACAAGACGACCGTCCTCCGTGTGGTTGCAAAGCTTGAATCGCTGTTTGTCATTGGTGGCCACCACTCGCTTCACATCCTCCAAAGAAAACGAGCGGAACTGCTGATGAGCGAGAAGTTCCTCCACAAACACAAAGCCATCTGCGAACAAGGTCACATAAGAATTACAGACAGACAACAGGGATGAGATGAGAGAAAAAAAACTGAATCCAAAACATGAGCTAAGTGAAAGAATAATTTGCTTTCTAGTCAAATATTAACAGGAATCATCCTCAACAAGAAGTTCATTCCACACAAACAATACCTAAATGTCAATTTTGTAAGCAAGGCGGAGTGTTATGATTATGAATCATACAGTTTGTGGATATCACTTCTCACCCGAGTTCATCTCAAGACCCATCTTACTGGCACCATGGCGTAACACATAAGTTAGAGATTTAGACAGGCGCACATCTCTGCTCTGAAATGCACACAAAATAAAAATATAACAATTTATTACAGTGCACAGACCCTTTCAAAAATTTACCACAGGAACTGGGCAGTTGACACAAAATATGGTCATTACTCTTCACACTGAGATGTGACCTGCTATACTTTAACCATATATTGTGGTGTGTGCATAGGCTACAAACATAAGTAATTGTAATGAAAGTAGCTTGAATTACCTCATATTGATACATTATACATACATTATTATACATAATAACACCACCAAATATAGCTTTTTGATCCAGATATATGATTTAACTTATGGTAAAATTGTGATAACCAATGTAATTAGTGCGACACTAGCAAGAGGACGCGTTTTAAATACATTATACTTTATCCATGTATAATGTATTTAAATTATACATTTTAAATACATTATACGAAACGAATTATACGATTGTTTCTCTTCCCACCTCTTCATTTCGGTTTCCTCGCCCTCTTCTTCCTCTTCCTCTTCCTCGAGGTTGACAGTCCATGTCACACTTGTCGTAATAATATAATTCACAAACACAGCCAATCGGATTTATGGGCTACTGCAGTTAATTCTGTGTCGTATAATTCTTCTCTGATTACTTACCTATACAAATACTGTATATTCAAACTGATTTCCACAAATCATTGTTGTTGAACTTCTCTTGACGATAGTGGAAGCAGCCATTAATGAGCCCATTCATGCATGCACTGACCAACAGGGGCAGAATATTATATTTCCTGAGATCCTACGCCGTCTAGCGGGGGTGACTGCGCTGATTTATTGTTTCTGATGAGATGTGAATTATCGATAATAACATTATTTAAATATAGATTAAATAAAAATATATAGTATTTGTTGGTAACACTATTATACCCCCCACCACCTTAAAAAGAAATAAATGTTCCCTTTATTTTTAATTACCATAATTGTCTTCTTATTATAAAGCACAAGCAAATAATTTATTATTATTATTATTATCATTCAGCTTTTAAAGAAACATGCCCCGCCCCGATACAGAGAGGCATCACATCATCATCATCATCAGTCTTCCATGTTTGTGCGGGGCAGACTGAACAGACGTCTATGGTGTGGAGCAAAAAACACTGCGGACTTACGATCTCAAAACAAAAACCTGATTTACGCCGCAGCTTTCTGTTCCGATAGCTCGACAACATGTCCTTTATCCGCGGTTACCCCGTCATCGCCTGCTGCGTGCTGGTCGCTTTGGTTCTGGGTATAGAAGATGGCCCAGATCGCCCGGTTATCGGAGCTCCGGGATCCCCGGCCCGTCTGTCGGAGTCAGACCCGGGGGTTATGAAAGCAGTCAAATTTGCCGAGGAACGATATAATATGGGATCCAACGCGATGCATATACGCCGTGTTAGCAAAATCCTGTCGGCCAGCAAACAGGTAAAATTATAAATAATCCGTTAAAATTTCTAATGTATGCAGTGTTATTGACCGATGCAAAACCATACAATTCTGCATATAATATTACATTAGAGAGAATATAATAATTGTTTATATTATTATAATGGTTTATGTTTCATTTAGTATGTATATTATTTAATTTCGCGATTCCGATATTGGACATGAAGTTTATTATAAGGAGTTATTTTTACCGCATTCATGTGATTAGACGTAAACAAGCCCAGCGCGTGCGCAGAGGCCTCATACATAACAATGCGGAGCGGATTTAAGCAGCACAACACTGCGCACCTTTTACGCAGAAGTTTATAACAGTAGAATAAAGGAAAGCTGCGCACTTATGAGGCATTTACCAATGTTTGTAGGACGGTATATTTAAACGTCGTTTAAAGCCCTTGTTGTGTGTAACAATGTATTTAGTTAAATTATTAATAAAAATCTATCATCAAGTAAATATATAAATCTTTATTGAAATACTAATGTATTAAGATTTTGTCATCCCATTAACATGAACAAATAATGACCAATAGGCCTACGTATGCATTTATCTTAACGTTAATCTCAACATTTTTATCATCATAAATGGTGTATGTTAACATTAGTTAATAGCCTACAGTTAACTAAAATGAACATTTGTTTTAAGTAACAAAGTGTTATCAAGATTTCTTTATAGAAGTTTGATATGACAGAGCCATAGCTATTCCTTTGTTCAAAAAGGGTGATTTGTGCCTTTAATTTTTGCTCTGTCTTCCACAGCTGGTGAAAGGTATTCGGTACAGTATTATGGTAGAGATTGGAAGCACCCAGTGTAAGAAATCCCTAGAGCTGAGCGCTGTGGACACCTGTGAATTTTTCCCAGAGCCGCACAAACAGAAGGTGAGCAGACACTAATCCTTAATCCATGTAAAACGTCACTACTCAGAGTCTAACTCTAGATTGTCAGAATGCACCGCATGACCCATTTAAGCTGGGATTTTTTTGGCTTCATTATTAGCATGCGATTTTGATTTAATGTACAATTCCATTAAGTAGCACAAATCCAGAATGATAATCCCATGCTTTTGTTCATTTAAATACTAAAACAATTAGCAAAACAGCACCACTTTAGCAGAAAGTGCCCATTGTAAATTTACAATGCACATTCTCTCTCCTAAATCACAGCCATTCTCTGTCTCTCCACAGACCGAGGTTTGTTTGTTTGAGGTTTGGGACATTCCCTGGGAAAGTAAATCCACCCTGCTTAAACAGAAATGCGAGCCTGCGGGTTAGTAGCCTGGGACAGATGGCAGATCTGTCCAAATCATCATCACATAAAATCCTGCTGTGGTGTAAAACAGACATACATTCTCATTATTATGTTTTAGGACAGGATTTAAAGTGATTTTATGATCATACATCCACTTTTAATGGCTTTCTACCCAACATGTATTTGTAGTTACCTTGACATTGTGTATTTCTTAGTTTCCAAGGAACTCAAAAAGGTTGCATCTGTACCCCTAACCCATGGCAAACCCATGAAGGTAATGCAATGTACACTTAAAATATGTCATCAAATATTCGCAACAGTTAATTAAAACGTTTGTGAGGTTTTCATGATGGATTGCTTTGTTTGATTTTTTTCAGGAATCTGTGGAGCTTTTGACCCAGTTTAAAAACTTTATAATCACATACAACCGAACATACAGCTCCCAAGAAGGTAAGACACAAATATACAATCCCATTCAAAAGTTAGGGGTCAGTAGGATTTTTTTTTCTTCTTTTTTTGAGAGAGAAATTAATTATTTTATTCAGCAAGGATGCATTGAATTGATCGAGAGTGACAATAGACATTTATAAGTTTTCAACATTGTTAATAACAAATATTTCTTGAGCAGCAAATCAGCATAGAATGATTTCTGAAGGATCATGTGACACTGAAGACTGGAGTAATGATGTTGAAAATTCAGCTTTGATCACAAGAATGAATTACATTTCAAAATATATTACAATAGGAAATTATATTAAGTTGTGACAATGTTTCATAATATTAATGTTTTTCTGTATTTTTGATCACATATGCAGTCTTGGTGTGAAAGAGACTTCTATCATATCTTAACAACCCCAAACTGTAGTGTACTAATACAATAAATTTGTCACACTTCTAAATTTTACAGTGAAATAGATACTCGTAGATACTAATATTAAAGTGATTTGTAGATATATTAATGTATAATACCTATCACATGGATAGCCATAATGTAAACTAAGTTTTTTATACTAGTATGTCAGTTAATGTCTATTTGTATTGCACATACACAATTAAAAGCCCTTTATTAACCACTGATCCACTAAACTTCACAGAAGCAGAGAAGCGTTTGCGCATTTTCCAGGAGAACATGAAAACGGCACAAACACTACAATCCCTGGAACAGGGGTCAGCTGAGTACGGGGTCACCAAGTTCAGTGACCTCACAGGTATGTATGTTTATGGATTTTTAAATGATCATCAGGAAAATATGGAGGAGTGGCAAGGCCAAAATCATAATAATACATACACTAATGATAATTCAGATGGGCATTCCTCATTGCTTTTGTCCCCAAAACAAACATGTGCAAGTCCCTCGTTAACGCACTAATCATGTCGATGTGTGTAGAGGATGAGTTTAGAATGATGTACCTGAACCCAATGCTGAGTCAGTGGAGTTTGAAGAAGGAGATGAAGCCAGCGACCCCATCCAGCAAGGCAACTCCTGACAGCTGGGACTGGAGGGACCACGGGGCGGTCAGTTCTGTGAAGAACCAGGTATGACTGATTAACTCCCATGCACTGTTTAGAATTAATCAGTAGGTGTAATTGAATGAAGCATTGATATATAGTGCTTTTAGATGCTACAGTACACTGAATATAGTGCTTTGAGATACTACAGTACACTCAGAATGCTTGACAATAGGATAAGGGGTCATTGAATTAAAGGGATAGTTCAGCCCAAAAAGAAAACTCACCCTCATGTTGTTCCAACCCCGTAAGACTTTCATTCGTCTTCGGAACACAAATTAAGATATATTTGATTGAATGAAATGAATAGTTTAATAAAATTGTTATTTTTGTTGGAGGAGTGATCCAGCTCTCAGATTTAATCAAAAATATCTTAATTTATGTTCCGAAGATGAACGAAAGTCTTACGGGGTTGAACAACATGAGGGTGAGTAATCACTGACAGAATTTTCATTTTTGGGTGAATTAACCCTTTAAGATTAAAATGATGAATGGTGAGTGAATCAGTGAAATATGAATGCTTAGTATGTCTGCAGAGTTAAACTTGAATGAAGAGGTTTATTATAATTGTTTTAATTGACTGTCGGTTGCAGGGCATGTGCGGCTCTTGCTGGGCATTTTCTGTGACTGGAAACATCGAGGGACAGTGGTTCAAGAAAACGGGAGAGCTGCTTTCCCTCTCCGAGCAGGGTAAATATATACTGTACAACAAAAAGGAATAGCAAACCTCTCCTCAACAAGTTGCATGATTAAATGCCTTGCCTTAGCAAACACCATACATAACATGAGATAAAAGAGGGAGAGTGAGTTATTCTAAATGTGAGTTTAAATTCCTTTGTCTGCTCTCACCTCTTTGCATAACAGAATTAGTGGACTGTGATAGGCTGGACCAGGCATGTGGAGGTGGGCTGCCATCTAATGCGTATGAAGCCATCGAGAAGCTTGGTAAGAAATAAGAGAGTGGAGGTCATTCCCTAGAAGGCGAATAACATACAGGGAAACTGTAGGAGTGAACATGTCCTAAACAAGTGTGCTTTTTCACCTTTAAAGGAGGTCTTGAGACAGAAACAGACTACAGCTACACAGGACACAAGCAGAACTGTAATTTCTCTACAGGGAAGGTGGCCGCCTACATTAATAACTCTGTTGAGCTGCCCAACGATGAAAACGGTGAGTGTGAGAGATGAGTTAATAAACACAGTTAAATTAAAAACATTAAAACAACACTGATGATGGAAATACCTGCGCTAGAGGAATTAAAGCAGGAAATTAAAAAATATCAAATGTGTTTTATCAGAACATTTGGAAAGAAATTTGAGCTATAAGCTAATCTTAAATGTATATTTACAGTGAACAAGCACTGTATATTTACAGTGAATTTTCAGCATCATTACTCCTCTCTTCAGTGTCACATGATCCTTCAGAAATCTCATATGCTGATTTGCTGCTCAAGAAACATTATTATTATCAATGTTGTGCTGCTTTTCTGTGTGAAAACCGATGTTTTCAGGATTCTTTAATGAACAGTAAATTAAAAATTCAATTGAATGCATCTTTGCTCAATTAAAGTATTAATTTCAACAACATTTTTTTTACTGACCCCAAACATTTAAAGCAGTAGTGTGTGTTAACAGTCTGTCTTGATTCTTCTCATGTCTTGTAGTCATTGCTGCTTGGCTGGCTGAGAATGGTCCAGTGTCTGCTGCCCTCAATGCTTTTGCTATGCAGGTAACACAAATGAACAATGGAAAATTATACAGTTAGCTTGCATAAATGTGTAATGAAAATATATTGCCCAATAATGGTCTGGACAGGTTTGTTGTACACTGCAGCATCCTATACAACAGTATGTAATAATGAGGGATATAATCTATAAGAAAAGCACACGTTTCTGGTGCTGATGTTGACTCAAGCGTAGAT
This sequence comes from Cyprinella venusta, assembly GCA_038021265.1. Lineage (NCBI taxonomy): Eukaryota > Metazoa > Chordata > Actinopteri > Cypriniformes > Leuciscidae > Cyprinella > Cyprinella venusta. Next base: position 6,757,004 of record CM075873.1, read on the forward strand.
GTCTGGTACTACAAAAACAAACGTCTGTTTTAGGTGCCCTTTTTAAACAATTTTGTTGATGTCTTTAGTTTTACAGAAAGGGAGTGTCTCATCCGCTAAAAATCTTCTGCAACCCCTGGATGATTGATCATGCTGTGCTGCTTGTGGGATACGGACAACGTGAGTATACGATATGGTTAATAATATGGTACAACAGAGTCTCGTAGTGCTCGAGTGATGCGGAGTATAATTTTTCTGCTTTTGTGTGCAGGTAATGGCGTTCCATTCTGGGCCATCAAGAACAGCTGGGGAGAGGACTATGGAGAGCAGGTATGAAAAACAAATCAACTGAATGTGCAGTATCACATGCGCAAATAAAATAATTTCTGCTCTTATCTCAGTCACACATACCATGTATTAAGAAAATAGCTGAGATCATTCTTATATGATACATTTAATGATGCTCTGTAGAATTCCATTCTTGACTGATGCTGGAATAAAAAAATGACTGATAATTACAAAGTGCCCCTATTATACTTTTTCAAATATTATCTTTCTTCAGTGTTGGGGAAGCTACTCTGAAACTGTAGTTTGACAAGCTACAAGCTACTCGTAAGTTAAAGTATTTCAACTACAGTCAAGCTACCCTTTTGGAGTTACGTTTGAAGTTACTATCAAAAAGTAGCTACATTGAAACTACTTTTGCTTTTTGAACAACGTATATTATAAATAACTGAATAAGTTTCTGAGGAATGTTTTAAGTAAAATATTTAGTGTTTAAAACAATGCAATACAATTATGATTTTAAAGAGTGTTGTTTTATTACACACAACACTTAAATATCTCAGACTGTTTGTCAAAAATGCAAAATTGCAACAAATAGCCTTCAACATTGCAAAAACAAAATATACATCCAACGTAAATTGCACGTAGAACATTTTCTCTCATATTATGGGTGTGTCAACAAGATGCGTGATTAAACAACAGGTGGGGGTAATGGCAAAAAATGAGTTTGTAATCCATAGACATATACATTAGACCTCACCTTGAACGAATGCGTCAATAGAGCCGCCATCTTGAAACAGGGTAGCCCCTCCACTTTAATCCACTTTAATGCATCAGCGTCAATGTAGGAGACACAGGTCTAACGGAAATAAAATCACCATAAATCATAATGAATGCGATTTTTCTTGTTTTTTTCCAACGGTTAGACATGTATTTATGTTGTTTGATGTAAAACCGTTGAGGTATAAGACTGTGAAAATACGTCATTACAAAGACTACAAACCCCAAAGGCGCACATTTTCTCTCAATGAATGAAGTTAACTTTACAGAGGCTGTCTGTCATTGTTTCTACAGTCTTACGTTATAATCGTAACGTTACACCGTCCTACCTGAGTGTTTTGAACCAGACTGCACACACACGAGCAGCGGATCTCGTTTCGCTTCCCGGGAGATGTAGTTCACAGAGCGATTTTCACATAAAACTAAATGTTACTCTTCTGTTGTATGACAAACTGCGACGTTTTTGACGTTGAGATTTATCTTTTAAATTGAAAAAAATCATATGTGTAATTGAGGGCACAGTTCAGACGGAATAAAAAGATAAGTTGTCTCTCGCCATGGGCTCTATGCACAGCTCCACTACTTCCTGAACTTCAGCCAGCTTCTTGTTTCCTGTCTGGCATTATTGGACACATTGATTAATTCAGGTGTGTTTGATTATTGTTGCCTTGACTACTGAGGTCAAGCACACCTGGATTAATCAAATTGTCCAATAATGATAGACAGGAAACAAGGAGCTGGCTGAAGTTCAGGAAGTAGTGCAGTTGTGCATAGAGCCCATTGACTACCATTCATATTTTTTCCGAAATAAGGTCCGTCTTGATAAGGTCCCATGAGCCGGAAGCGGAGGGCGGGACTTAGGCTCTCTATTCCAGTCTTACTTCCTGGTCACGTGACTGACACGTTTGCATAATGCCAGCCTATGGTCTTCATTGCCCACGAATCACATCTACTTTGACCCTCAAATACTGTAGTTGTAGCAGAGACTGGAGGAGTTTGGTTCGTGTTGTCGACATGCTGCTGGAAGATGCTGTTCTCAGAGTTGTTTTCATAATGAGGACTCGCGCTGGAATTAATGCAGTAAAACTGGCGACATCTACTGGTCGTATCATTGTGTATCAAGACAGAGCTCCAGAGCTGAAATATAGATATAGCGTTTGGTTTCTGACACGCGCTGTAAGCGGTAGACCAGTCACAACAGACTGGAACATCTGACCAATTGGAGCAGACTTTCAGAAAGTTTGGGTTTAGAGAAACCGAATTTCCTTTTAAACTGATTCTAACACTGGGAACAGAGGTGTTGTTGCAGTGTATATTATGAGAAAATAATTTTTTTTTTTTTTTACTTTAGATGCATGTAAACCTAATGTAGGAGATATCCAGAACAAAACAAAGAACCTTGAAAATAGCATAATAGGGGCGATTTAAGATGTTAACTAAGTTTGATTGTTAGAAAATTAGGATCTACAAATTGTCATTTTAGATTTGCCATTAGAGAATGACTGTACTTTCGGCCAAAATCATCACACAACTATTCTTGAAAACATTTGGTCCAGCTCATAATTTGTAATGTCTATTATCACAGAAATGTTAAAGTCTTTCCTATACTTCTTTTATAGGGTTACTATTACCTGTACAGAGGATCCAAACTGTGTGGAATCAACAAGATGTGCTCATCTGCAATTGTGAATTAGAAGTGCACACACACACACACACACATTTAAAAACAGTAATGAACATGTGATGATCCTTTACAGATGTTTTTCATCATGTTACCTGTGAAGACAATAGTGTAAAACACATTCTGAACATATTTCATCCATATAAGCACATAATTCTCCATAGCTCAAATATGTGAAGTATTTCTCTTGAGGTCATTTGCTTTAGTCATCAGAACAGCTGAATTTAACATACATTACCTCAGATCCTCATGTGCAGTGATGTTACGGACACAGCAAATAACCAAATAGCGAAGGACAAGATAACAGCACCCTGTTTACCATGTTACTGATACAAACATTAAATGTGTTGTGATTTTAGATAATTTAGTTAAGTATTTTGTGCTTTACTTTAGTTGTGTTATTCTGTATTTAATTTTATATCTTTTAATTCCAAAACCACTGAATTGAGCTTGTGTCATGTTCTCTTTTAACCCTGCTGAATAGATTAGCAATTAACAATTTTTGACAGTGGATTTTAGACTTCTGAGTGCGTTTTACAGAATATTTTTAAGCTACTGGTCTTGGAAACCAGATTTTGCACACTATAAATTTGCACAGTATATTGTGATCATTCCGTTAATGTAAGCGTGGCTCTTTTGACCTCATTTTCCTCGTTTATGAGCATATTTGGATGCATGGGAAAAAAAGTTGCTGATGCTTTTTCCAAATACACACTGAGATGTTGTGTTAGAAAAGATGAATTTCTCAGCTGTATCTCTAATGCATTATCAAACCTGTATTGCTGAATAAACTCCCAAATGTGTCAGCTGTGCTTCAAGCTGTCTTAACTGCCATGTTTTTGCAAGTTCAATAATTGAGAAATATCCAGTCTTAATTTTCAGCCATTTAAAACTGCATAAAACACCCATGATGAAAGCAATCGCATCAGGAAATGAAGCAAGAGAACTAGAGGTTTCTGCTTTGTTGTGACACATTGGGCTAGTGTTTCTTACAGCATTAAGTATACCAGAGTTAAAAGTGGAACTTGAATTGTTTTACATTTGAGTCTTAGATGATTACAATGAGCATAAAAATAAACTAAGCAAAAAAGAAAAGCAAATCTTAAGGGAAAGATCAAACTTTTTTGCACTGCTTTCCAAAATCAGACATCTTATTTTGACTGTATACAACCCTGAACCTTGCAGGAATTATTTAATATCACACACGTGTTTGTTGGAGTAAGGTCAATGCTTTGGAGATTGTTGAGCGCTCTCTAGTGGTTATTAGTGGTAGAATAAATAAATAATAGGCCTATGTAAAAAATAAATATGTGTGAACAACATTATTCTTTACATTTTACATGACACCAAAAAGTTAACATGGCATTGACTTCAACAGAGATTACACAATTATAAACATGTCATGTTATTTTATTGTCTTAAAAAGTTACACAATCCCCAAGGGAGGGATTTAGTACACTAAAACATTTAACAGCACAACTACACAAATGGGGATTTTTATTTTAAATATTATAGACTTTACCAAAAAAAAAAAAATCCCCCTTGTAGGTTTTTATACTTAGCTTGACAGATATCCATCTCTTAGGCCTCATTTACACTGCATGGTTCAAGTGAGCAAATCCGATTTTTTCCTCTCATGTGGCACAGATCGGATATGACCGGTGAACGTGTAAGCAGGAAAAAAACGCATGGATTCCGATTTTCTCAGATCGAATTCAGGCCTCACTCATGTGGTTATAAATCGGATATGAATCGGCGTGTGCCAAAGCAGACAAATCGGATATTCTCAGTAAATGCGAGTGGTACGTCATTTAAAATGTGCGATGGAAGACAAAGGATACACACAGTGGAGCAATGCGGAGGTTTCATGTCTTTTGAGTGTTTGGGGCGAAGAGTGCTGGCAAAAATGCAGGGTTGTTACTTGTTACACAAATAAATCCGTATTTGAAGACATGAGATATGGGGAGGCACGGTTTTAAAGGGATACTCCACCGTTTTTTTCCATATTAAACTATGCTATTTCCTTAACTAAGACGAGTTGATGCATACCTCTGTCGTCTGCTTGCTTTCAATCGCTCTCGCGCGAGACACTTTTATCGCACTTAACTAGCCCAGTTCATTCAATATGGGCCAAGCAGAGAAGCGACCAAAGACCTCCACGTTTTCCCTATTTAAATACAGTTACACAAGCAGTGTAACTCGACCTAGGACGGTGACACAAAATAAAACGTTGCGCTTTTCTAAGCGTGTAAAATGTTTAACTATTCTATGGCGGAATACCACAGCAAGTGATTGGGAGCACTTCAACTCGGCGCTCACTCCTGAAAAGTCCTCTCCCCCTCTCACTCTCCAGAGTGATGATATTACTGTGCCGAGTCCATATATATATATACATAGATATCTATATAAAGGCTAGATGTGTCGTCCACGCTGCTGGCCAATGGAGGTCGACGTCTGCACCTGGCGGCCATCTTGTCACAGGTAGCTCGCTCACTCGTATCGTGTTAATGGTACATGTACTATTTAAATGACCACAACTTGCTCAATTTTCTACCGTTTTTCAAACGGTTTGTTTTGTTATAAACGTCAGAGATGTAGTTATGACACTGCATACTTATGAATAATAAGTGTATAAATAAATAATCATTCAGATAATTATAGCCACGTTAACAACGTTTGTAAGAAACCAAACCGTTTGTAAATCTGTCAAGATTTCAACGAGATAAGAGTATTTGTGTTCGTGCTGACCACTCATCTTACATCAGCTTGTCTGTGACAAGATGGCCGCCGGTGATGATGATGGAAACTCCGCCATAACACATCTAGCCTTTATATAGATATCTATGGATATATATGCGCCGATTCGAAGCGCTCCCAAGCACTTGCTGTGGTATTCCACCAGACGATATAGTTCCACTTTACACGCTTAGAAAAGCGCAATGTTTTATTTTGTGTCACCGTCCTAGGTCGAGTTACACTACTCGTGTAACTGTATTTAAATAGGGAAAACGTGGAGGTGTTTGGACGCTTCTCTGCTTGGCCCATATGGGCTCAATGCACGGCGGTATTTCCGGTGAAGGCTTAAGAATGCTCGTTAACTTCCGCCGATCGTAGAGTCCAATGCAAAACCGAGAATTTATATTGAATTTTATACTCCATGGTTATACTAAAGAAACGTTAGTCACAAAAACAGACACCCCTCATTGTGTTTATGCTTCTTTTTAAAATTATATTAAATAAACATAACTATATATAAAATTACATCTAAACGTATGTACGTTTCGTTTCAAAGACGGGAGTACAGTAAATTTTGAAGACTCTGCCATAATCCCGTTTTCCTCGGTTTTCCTCCGCTTTAATCTCCACAACCGGAAATGGACGAGCATCCTTGCGTCAAATGCGGAACTTATGTGTGCATATAGCCCATTGAATGAACTGGGCTAGTTAAGTGCTATCAAAGTGTCTCGCGCAATTGAGTATACACACTGAGACGACAGAGGTATGCATCAACTCGTATTAGTTAAGGGAATAACAGTTTAATATGAAAAAACGATGGAGTATCCCTCTAAGGGCTCTCCTCTTTTTCTACGCCGCCCGAGAACAATGTTTTGCTGAATTTTTTGATGACTTGTGGAAAGAAAAACACTGCATAATTTAATTTGCACCTGCATCCATTGCATTTCGTGCTGTTTTACTTCCTTTTCCAGGTCAGAACGTCTACATTTGGTAGTTTCAGCAGTGTATAGTGTACATGCAAAAATTGGGTACGGATCACTTTTAAAAGATGATGTAAGCGGGTCGTCAAAAAAAAATCGGATTTGGGCAACAAGACCTGCAGTGTAAATGCAGCCATAATGTCACAATGAGGAACAATGTTATTGAGAACCATAAGAAATCCATCATGTTTAGGGAAGACATTTCATGGACTATCAGTATTTCGTATGAAATATGTTCATTATAAACAACATCCATTCGGATGATTTTTTTTCCTTTTTCTTTTTACAGTCACCAGAGAACAGGCATTAGTGCAAAAATGGTATAACAAGGTAGTCCTGGCTGCAGTTTATCCATTTATTCGAGAGCGTGACATTTTACAGTCCTCTAGAACTCATGAGGGGACTCGTACTCTGCGGAAATATGACAGATGTTCACTAAATGGAGCAGTGAACATCATTTCACAAAAGAAAAAAATATATTCTTTCAGACTTAACTTATTTAAAAGACTTAGAAATCACTGATTCTTGAATACTGGGACAAAACAGGGCACAGAACATTAAAGTTTATGCATTAAATCATTATTTTGTTTATCCATTATATAATCATTATCATTATTTTAACTTTTAACTTTGGCTTTGTTGCTATTTTATAAATCATTTATATATAACTCATTCACAGGTCAGATTTGTCCATATTTTGATACATATCTGAAATTAATATTTATAAATATTCACAAAAAGTTGGATGCAAATTCTGTCGTTAATTACTCACCCTCATGTCGTTTCAAAACCCTTAAGACTTTCATTCATCTTTGGAACACAAGTGAGGATATTTTTTTATGAAATCTGAATTTGATTCATTGACAGCTACGCAACTACCACTTTGACGCTTCAAAAAGTTTATAAAGAGATTGTAAAACGAATCCATATAAATTGAGCGGTTTAGTAAATGAACAGATTCAATTTTGGCTTTAAAACACATTTAAACACTGATCAGCGAACATAAACGCAAGCTCAAACGTGCTTGGCATCCCGTACAATTTTATTACAATCTGCAAATTATGGTCAGGGAATTAGAATAATTAATTACCTACATTAATTTTCAATAAATAATAAAAATTACCGATGTTCATTGTTTTCGCCCAATAAGAAAATTTGGATCTAGATTTAACGACAAATAATTTGTCTTCCAGCTTTCAAATATAAAAAATTACCGTATCGGCCAACATTTTCATATCGGTGGACTCGTTTAAACTTGAATTAATTACGAACAAAAAAAAGTTACATAGTGCATCTTTAATCTCATTATTGAAGAAGTTGTGCTGCTTATTTGAAATAGAAATGTTTTGTGATATTATAAATGTCTGAGCAATTTAATCCTTGCTGAATAAACAATCTTTTTTACATTAGTGGTTGTACATTTTATATTCTATACACTTTTTTAAAAAAACTATTCGCCAGATAAAATTGACATGTTTGGCCCCGCATCTCAAGAATCAGTGAAATATTGTTCTAATGCTTACCATGAATTTGAGAAAAGAACTGAACACAGTAATAATAAATACATCGCCTATATAAATAATAAATAATTGAACATGGCTGGACATATCAGAGATATGAAGTTCTAAATGATCCACTCTATATGGGTCCTATATGATTCCAAACTCTACACAAGTCTCCTCTCGGTTACAATGAGATTCGGCTCTATTAGTATGGGAACAGTAGGTCACTAACGCTTTATGATCGAGATGTGATTGAAAAGCACTAGCAGTACATTCACGGTTTGCAAGCTGATAGTGGTTTGTCTAATACAGCGGACCTAAGGTGGGGGGGTCACTCTCGTCTCCCTCTACGACTGTACAAATAGTGGAGGTAGCAATGTGTGTATTCTGTGTCGTCTAACTTAGTAGTTAAGCACCTGGTTAAAAAGAAAATGGATTCCAACTTTTTTTTTTCTTTTTAAAGAATAACGGTCCATTCTTTGAGAAAGCACCAGTAATATTTAACTTGGTATTTTTTATATATAAACAAATAATGCCTTGTTGGTGGTATGTTTTGTTAAATTTTCAATAAACTAAAAACATCCCAGAAGAAAGAAAAAAATCCCAGGACAGTGGACGATACACAATAAGGATGCAGTAACACAGATGAACTTGTTCAGATTATCGCGGCCTAAAAGTTATGAGCCAGTAAGTCAGTAGAGTTCAGAGGGACCTGAGCGTACAGAATGAAACACTAGACACAGCGATGAACAAATAGGCAGAGGCAACGCAGCCAAGTTTGGATCAGAAGACAGTTAAGACCCGTAGTGGATACATTAAGCTATTAAGGACACCTACAAATGAGTTTGATCAAGGATTTCATCCCAAACATGATCGCAGATCCGCGTAAATTGAGTCCTAATGAACTGACGTGTTTGTCTGCAGCAGTATTTGTTACAAATATAAAAAAAAGTGGATACCTCCAGTGAATCATGATGACCTGCGTTTTTACGCGTCTCTATTTGACATGACAGCTGGAACACGAGCTCAGAAGGTCCTGCCTGTCGGATTGTAACAGTCCTGGCGAAGTTCATTTCAGCGGTCCCCATCACTACACGCTGGTGATTGAGGCCTGTTTCTCCGTGCGGTTGGCGGGCGGCTCACGGATGGTACGGAAGCTGGGGGGCTGGTAGGGCGGCGGCGGTCTTTTGGTGCCGATGTGTCCTGGACTCAAAGCCATGTTCTGACGCCTGCTATTTTCCACATTACTCGAGGTGTTCGAAGCAAGGCTTTCCCGCGTGCTGAAGCAAGTAAAGAAGGACAGAAAGGGAAAGAGAATGCAAGTGTTATGAAGAAAGCAGAAGTTTGAAATTGATTAGTAACACGCTGAAAAAAAGGTTGGATGGGGGTTAGTCAAAATTTAAAGGTGTAGTTCACTTTTGTAAAAAACTTTTGTTGATAATTTACTCAACCCCATGTCACCCAAGATGTCCATGTCTTTCTTTCTTTAGTTGAAAAGAAATTAAGGTTTTTGATGAAAACATTAATTCCAGGATTTTTCTTCATATAATGGACTTTACTGGTAACCAAACGGTTCAAGGTCCAAAAGACAGTTTCAGTACAAACTGTAAAGTGTTCAAAGGGCTTTAAATGATTCCAGACGATGAATAAGGGTCGTCTCAATCGAAATGATTGCTCATTTAATAAATAAATAACAAAGTTTAAGTTTTATAAGCTCAAATGGTCGCCTTGCTCTGTACTGTGATGCACGTTCATGACTCTCCTGTTCAAACTCGTTTATCAAAATGATCAAATCTTTTTCCGAGCCAATTCCTTCGTTTTGTTCGTTGAATCAACCAAATGACTCGGAATAAGATTTGTTCATTTTGATGAACGAGTTCGAACAGGAGAGTCACAAATGTACGTCACAGAAAGAGCAAGGCGACCATTTGAGCTTATAAAACTTAAACTTTTTATTTATTTATTAAATGAGCGATCTTTTCACTTGATAAGAACCTTATTCATAGTCTGGAATCGTTTAAAGCCCTTTGAACAGTTTGCACTGAAAGAGTCTTTTGGACTTTGAACCGTTTGGTTCCCATTGAAGTCCATTATATGGAGAAAATCCTGGAATGTTTCATCAAAAACCTTAATTTCTTTTCGACTGAAGAAAGAAAGACATGGACATCTTGGATGACATGGGGGTGAGTAAATTATCAGCAAAAGTTTTTTCAAAAGTGACCTACTCCTTTAAATTCGAACTTCATTCAGAATTGAGCCCAACTCTTACACTAAATGATAATAAAAGAACAACAGAAAAGAGAAAGGACAGTACAGAAGAAAGAAAAAAAGTAAGACTATGATAACATGAGGAATACAAACCTGAAAGAACAGAATACGGTATTTATAAATGTTGACTAAAAGCACCTGTGCCAACAGATGTTTCTCTCAAAGAGCCCAAACATGCCCAATGTAATATGCAGGACTATATGAGAGAGGTTGCATAAATAAAATCATCTTAACATGTCACATTAATTGCTCCATTTTAAATGTTCCTGCTCAAATTTAAAATGGGGGAATCAAATGCATGCGGAACCTATTCAGGTGACACACAGCTCAGCTCCAACTCTAACTAGTTCATTCAGCTTTTAAATAAATAAATCAGCACATAAATTAGACATCATCGTCAAATTTCAACCCATTTGAATACATCACTCATATATAGTTCCTACTCAGTCAGATTTGGAAGTTAGCAAATCTATAATATTTGTTGTAGGTTTCAAATATCAGTATATTTTGTTTTTAGTAGTATAATAAACTTTTCAAATTGACAAATTTAAAAAAAAAAAAACTACATTTGATAGAGGCTAACGAAATACTGTTGGATGAGTTAAATGTTATTAAGGGCCCAATAGACTACAAAATGCAAAACAAAAACAACAGGAATTTAGTTGTTTTTGACATACCGCTGTTTTCCTTTTCTATGATGTTTTGAACATAGCTTGCCACCAAAATGGAAGAGGGGAGGATAAAAAAACACAGGAAGGAACTGGACAAAACAAATATACACACAAACACAAGGTAAAAAACTACAACTGAACCACTGTATGAAAAACAACATACTTTAATTTGGGGAAAAACACAAAACGAAAAAAATATCACAACTAAAAAAACGAAACAAAACATGGGGGCACATTTTGTTCGTCAAATGTTTGAAATGTCTCATCAGGCTTTTGGCACTGAGCGGGCTTCGCCGTCACTACAGTGAAGTGAACTCAACCCGCTCTGCCTCACAGGGCGACCTGAGTAACAGTACAGTGCTTGTTTTTCTTCATCCAATCACATTTTTTTTCTAAACGCAGACAGAAAATATCCACTTCATCAATTTCAGCAGTTCAAGAAGTCTGATTTTTAAAATGCATGGTACACTTCCTCAAGTGGACGCCACAAACTTCCTTAAATCAGTCTGGATGACAATAGTCTTTTTTACTGAAAATTTTACTCAACTTTAAAGTGTTTTCAGAGTCAATATTATTGCACTGCAATATCTGAGCATGAAAATGTCTAATGGAAGTTTGCAGTATGAGAGGTTTCAGACATTTGGAAGATGAGATCAAAGGGTTTGGGTGCGGGTTGAAAGGGAGGACAAGGATAACGTCAAGACGTAAAGTTGCACAAGTTGCATCATGTGCTCAAGGCAATTTATTATTTAAGGCCTCAAACATATCCATAGATCAAGTGGCAGACGTGTGTATCCATTATTTCATGATCATTTTTAGAACAATGTCAATTAACCCAATGGATTTTGGTTGAGAACACACAATGCAACACTTACAATACAAACATGGTGATCATTTAGACAAAAATGACAAAAGGAGCACCTTAAAACAACATTCAACAATTCAGTTTAAAACAAAAGCAAACAAAAACAAATGGTGTAAACCCTTTCAAAGATTGCAGTTATGAAACTGGTAGTGGTTGACCTACATTAAGGTGTATTCGGTACCTCTCATATGTTAGGGCCTCCCCCGTTTTAGTGAAAACCTGATACATAGAGTAGCATTAAGCCCAAAAATACTCTACGCAAGTATTGCAAAATGTGTAATGTAATGTTGCAATTTGTGGTGTAAAATTCATTCTCCTCACTTCTGCAAGGTCCACTATAGTGGGAAGTTATATTTCAGGTCAACTACTGTCATGGAAGAACAAGTTGTCAGCAGTTTAACTAACATGAACTTGCACGTTTATAGCTAGTTATCTGAAATATGACCCACTGGTTGAATGGCACAGACATTTTAACTGAACTCTAACAGACTACTGAGGTTTGTTACTGCCACAGAAATGTAATAGGACAGCATGCTTACAATGCATTGGCCAAGCACTGGTGTTTTTGTACTTGCATAGAGTATGTTTTTGGCCTTAATGTCATTCACAGAGGTGGTTATTGCTGCTCAAAATAAGAAAATGTAAGGTTTGCACAACTAGGATTAAACTAAGGCCCTACGGAATTTTGTCATAAAAGAAAAGAACCCTTAATGTTTTGTACGTTAACACGGAGTTAAAAAAAAGGATATGTCTATTCATAGAATAGCATAACCCTCATTTAAGACACACCCTACTGCTTAACACAACAAAGGAAACAAACCCTTAAAGTGGCCCTGAGTGCCTTACCGTGGGGAATTAAATCCACTGTCCACAGTCACACTGCTGGAGTCCATACTGTCCAATCGGGTAGAATGGACCGATTTTTGGCTGTTATTCCCCTCACCTTCCTTGGGACTTAGGAACGTAAGGTTCTTCTCAAACTTCCGTTGCAAATCCCGCTCTTTTTCCCGTTCCAGCAGCCATTGCATTGTCCCTCCCTCTTCAAGAACTTTCTGCTCCACCCGGTTCTTATGACTAGTCTCCTCCGAGTCGTCATCCGACACGTTGTAATAGTCGAAGGTGGTTTCTGCGCACGAAGCCTGCTCCTGAGCCGAGGATGGTGGCACGGTCAGTGGTAGAGGTTTATCGAAATGCTCCTGAGTCCCAAGGACCTCCGCTGACTTGGTGTGAGGGGACCTACCTATCGTACCTGGCCTTGAGAAGCTGCTCTCCACGTAGTCTGGAGATTTAAACAAAGTCTCTTGACTGTAAACCTCTGGCATTTTGTCCAAGTCACCTGAGTCAGGATTGTGTTGGTGCAACAATCGTTCATTGGGGAGATGCTCGGGAGTTTGGCTCGTTGTCGCTATAGGAGTAGTGTTTTGTCCCTTGGCTGTCTCCTCTTTATATTCTATAGGGTGAGGTGGTGTTAGATGAGGTGTCAGTCGGTCAGAGGAGATCCCCTTCCAGACACTATCCGTAAAGTCATGGCTGGGTTTTACAAGAGATGATGGGGCAGAGAGAGAGACTTCATTTGCCGCAGTGCACTGGAAATAGTCATCCACAGGTGTTTTGGGAGAGCAAGACTTCAGGTCATTGTAAGCAGGAAGACTATCCCTGCTTTTACTCTTCTCCAGAGTCCGGTAAAGCACAGCATCCTCCGAGGATCCTCTTCCAACATCAGGCACACAAACGTCAGAGTGTAATCTAGCAGCAGAGAGCAAGATGCGGGAATAGTGGGTCGCCTGCGCAGATGCCCTCAAAGTACCATCGTCAGTGTAGTACCGACTCCTGTCATCGGGACTGCACTCAAAGTCCTCTGGGCCACCTAAATATGGACCACCAAGTGGTCCCTTGGAGTTGTCCATGGAGCGTGACCTTTCTTTGGCCTTGTCCGACCTCTCGTTTCGTGACTTTCTCTCTTGTGTATGACTATGACTTCGGTGGACTTTGGAATGCGACTGTGCCCTAGAGGGTTCTGGGAATGGCATTTCTGTCCGCCGCTTTGCCAGTTCCCCAGAAACATCCCACTCTGGAGCGGTAGTAAAGTGAGACTCAACAATATTGGGGTTGCTGTGAACCATATACTTCCCCCTGTTCCGCTCCATGGACATCATAGTTTCGCGTGGAGAACGTACCAACGAGGAGCTGTAGAATCTGTAATCCCGGTCATAGGAGATTTCCAGGTTGGATCCTTCAGACGGATCCCCTCTGGACACTCGTGTTTTGCTGTGGGAACGTGAGGCCTTGCCCTGCTGGGTCTTTCGATGGCTCCGGCTCCTCTTACTGCGTGCACTCTGCTGAGCCGAGGAGTTCGCTTTGTTCCTCTGTGCCTTCTCCTCCTCCAATCGCTTCATTACGGCTGTGTGGCGAGCAAGGTTCTCCACCGTAAGATCTGGGTTGATCCGACGGATGATCTCCATCTCCACCTCTCTGGGAACGGTGGTGGGCGTCTCCTCATCCCTCAGTGGCCACTCCTCAGGTGGGAACTGGGCGGAAAACGTGGCTAGATGTTTCGTCTTGTCCTTCTTGAAGCTCAACCTGAAGAGCTTCAGTCCAAACTTCTTAGACTGCTTCTCCCCACTGCTGCTGCTTCCGTCTTTGTGTTTACTGTTTGTCTCTGTTTTAAATGGAAAACTAAGCGAACTCTTACTCTTCTCTGATGGCTGCTGAGGGGGCGGAGACACAGGAGACACCTCTTTATGCTCCTTAGACCTTCTCTGTAAAGTTGAGGTATGTGTGCTAGGTATGTGTGCTAGGTCCTCCCGGTAGCTGTTGTTGTAGGAATCACTATGGTTCTTGTGGTGAGGTCTTTCCCGGACGCATCCGGACGTGGAGGGTGTCATGGTACCCGAGTGAGGAGAGGTACATGGCTGCTGCTGCTGCATGCGATCTGGTATCCTCTCATCTAAGTGGTACCACTTGCTGTTAGTTCTAATGAGGGAAGGCGTGATGAAGTATGTCTGCTGGGTGACAATGAAGTAACCCTCCGGCGTGGGATAGATCTTCCGCTCTCGGACCAGCATGTTGAGCGTGTGCCGCAGAATCTCCATACTTGGAGTGGGGACGCCTACCGGACAGAAAAAGAGACAGAAGATGATCAGTCCAATACGGCAAAACAAATACCTTGACACCAACAATATTCATTTGACATTGTTACAATCAGATTAAGATTATTGTATCAAAGAATCACAAGGTGCGATTCCACATAATGACAGTATTATGGGATTTATATCGGAACAAGCACTTACAATTCTTCTTTTATTAATAATAATGTTTACTATGCTTTACTCAGAGGTTGCCCCTCATTTCATCCCCTCAACATTGTCTAATATAATGGATCACGACACAAGTGCTTATTGACCAGAGTGCTTTTCATTTCTCAATGAAGCTAAAAGAAACAGCCTTTTATTAAAATTCCATTCATTCAGTCCTGTTTGATACTATATGTATGGCTGTGTTCAATGCAGCATATAGACATGGTGCAGTGGTGGCTGTCTTCTGTGCTTGGTTGACTGGTTTCAGAGCTTTGCTCCTCTGCTGGCATTACTCCCCATTACATCATGGAGTCCTTAAAACCAGCCTCGTGTGACGCAATTGCATCCGCCGCTACAACACAGTAGGCAACGCCCCATTCAAATATCCATGCTTCAGGTGGTGAGTATACAGTATATATCTCTATTTGGACCACAGAAATATATTTAATTATGGCACATTTTATAAGGGAAACATTCAATGAGCAGTTAACTCCTGAACTCTTTCAAAGAGTAAAGAAGCCCCCAAATGTGACAATATATGGAGTTAAAGATTTGAGCGCTGTATCAGTTCTGCGTTGTCATTTGCAGTACATTGGTAGTCCAGCGCACTTCTATGTGTAAACGCTGAGGCAGAGTAGGGTTGCCTGTACTTACATCATAGTTGCTGCTTAGTTTCCCTATCAACGGGGTGCAATCCTAATTCAACCTTACACACAACACACACACGTCCAATCCAATCGAGAACAACAGCCTATCACTTATTGCAGAAATCTACTTTGATTCTAAAGACCTAGAGCTGTTGAGTTGAGAAGTTTTTCTCAAGATCTTGATAGATGCATTACATTCAAGTGACTAGACATTTTAATGTATTAAACCTCTACAAAAAGAAAAGGGCATGTCAAGACGCAACAACCCAGACAAATGTCCATTCTTCCTAACCAAGTTCTGGGAATAAGTTCAGAGAGTTTTATATAAAAAAAGAATCAATCAAATAACAACTAGGATTCAATCGTCGCATGCTTTCTCTTGTAGTGTAAGCCTTTTGTGGAATCAAGGTGGTGTTCGCATTGCCATATATAGTTGCAATTAACAACCTCACATTTGTATTAACTAAAACCATAACAGAAATTTTGTGTTATTTATTATTATTTTTGGGTGAACTAGAACTAACACTTTAAGACATTAGTCTAGTCCTAGAATTTTCCTTAGCTAACCCCAGATAATTTTCCTTTCATTAAGAACAATGAAGCACTGCTACAAAAAGGATACATTTTTTACAACTCAAATAAACCTCAACCCTCTAGTTTTATCCCTCTTAAGAATACACACAAAAAACAGTCAAAAGAATCTGTATTGCAGACGTTTCCATCTCAATGTATTACTTTTATGTCAAAGAAGTGTTTTTTCTCCAAACAAACAGACTTTGACCTCTGAAAAATGAGAAACCAAGCAGTAATAATGCGATTCTTTGTGCCTCACAAAAATATACTTTTTTTTTTTATAACAGGATCCATGCAACATCCTCCTAATAGCAGCTTTCTCCAAAACAAACACATCAGTGGATTTGCACCTGAGCCAAAATAGAAACTTTATGTGGGAAATTTTTTTATCCTGCAACAAATGCATTGAGATGAACAGACTGCTAAATGAGTCATATGAAAATATGCTCTGTGGAATAACATATTACATTTCAATGATGCCTGTATGCTTTATTTTTACATTCAATGTGCATCTACAACACACTTTTCTCTTTCTATTCTAACAGAACAAAACTATTCTCATAAGACTTTTATATTATGGGGGTGGTGATGGCGCAGTGGATAAGACACGACTTTGAGACCCTGGTTCAAATCCACTGTGGGACACCAATGTGCGACCTCTGACAAATATAGCAATTGTAAGTCGCTTTGGATAAAAGCGTCAGCTAAATGAATAAATGTAAATGTATACACACTCAGATGCATTATACACATTTATATGGCAGATGCTTTAATGTAAAGTGACTTAAAGCAGTTCAAAGTAACCTTACAAGCTGAATCAAACCAAACCCACAAACCTTACAAACCTACAAACCAAACCTACAGACTCTGACTTGTCTTCTCGATACTGGTATTATGGTCTAGAGGAGAGGTTCAGGTGTGCAAAAAGTATATCTGGTTCAAAACCTTTGTGTTTAGGGACTATAATATGAACGGATGAGATCATGAATCTATAGCAACCTCACCGCCTCCAACATAAGGAACACAGAGATCATTATGACTCAGCATCTGCTGCATCCCTTTAGCTCAGTCTCATACTACAGATACAGGCCATATCTGACCACAGACTGACATGTAGCAAAACAATTAAGGCTGTGCTAATACATATAGGGCTAGGCAATACATTGAATAATCACGATGCGCTTGCTATGATATAGCCACATTAAATGAACCAATAATCTTAAATACTGCAAATATTTTAATGCAGCATTTTTTGGACTAACTTCACAATCTTCCCTTGTTTCTTGCATGAGAGAAGATATATAGAGCCCATGACTTAAGCGTCTTGAATAGTGCCTTTGATTTGGCAAAAATGGCACTAGAATATGTCAGTTTGAGTTGTAACACCACCTCAATGTTCCTCTACAATCAGGTTCCTGCAACTACAACCCCAGATAACCTAAATACAGCTGTGTATATTCAATACAGTATAGACCATTTCACAAGATGTAAACAACACTGGTCCAGAAACACTTCCTGTTTCAGTTTGTAACTCTTTTCTTTATTTCACATGTAAAGAAAACATCTTAAAGATGTGTGTTTAACTTTTTGATTCAGTTTTAAATGTTCTGTTGGTTGTATTTTATCCCAGCTTTTATGTAGTGTTAAAAAACTGAAACAGGAAGTGCTTCTGGGCCAGCGTTGTTTGCATCTTGTGAAATGGTCTATATTCAAATACCTCTAAAACAGCATAAGAATATCTAATACTTGCTGCATCACAATTTAAGCCGATTCAGTGTGAGCATCACATCCTCTGAGAAAATTGTACACATTTCTGTAATATTAGTTAATCCAACCACTAATTTCAGCAAAACATCATTATCCTGTGCTGTGTTTCTACAAGAGCATATAACAACGGATGTTAAACGTACCATATCACTGCTGTGACCACATCATGCTTTACAGCACTATAAATATGAGACTTCATCCAAATGTGTTCCAGGATACGGCTATTATTATGTGCAAATGGCTGTGTAAACAGTTACGACTGGCAAAAACTGAAGAAACTAAAATCACTGAACCGTGTAAGATTTACAGATGCTTCCAGCATCCTTTAAGAAGCATGAAAATAACAGATCACGCCTGGTCTCCTGTAAAGGTTAAAAATATGAAGGAAAAAACACATTTCATGCACTTGTGCTCTGTGTTATTATTGAAGGGTGTTACCTGGGAAGCATGTTGCTAAGTGTTCGATGAGAGTCTCTTGCGTGACGGCCTTACGGGCCGAGTTCATGGCAGAAATGGCCAGGCACAGGATTTCTCCCAGTGGTATAAACTGGGATTGGCTGATGGGAGACATGCTGATAGGAGACACATCACCTGCAAAACACAGAGATCAAAGGTCAAAGATCAACTCAGTGTGTGGCAGAGGTGAAAGGTTAAAACGTTACACTATGTGTAAAGTCATAAAGTTGTAAGGTCATTAAAAAAATAAAAAAATACACTAATAACAAAATGATTAACTGTCCAATATTTAAATTATTTCAACATGTCAAGAACACCTGCATCAGTCGATAACATCCTAAAAATCAGCAAAACACTATGGAAACACATTTAAATTCTGGCAAATAACAATAGCGCAATAATTATTGTGATATTAAATAATAAATGGCCATTATTTTTTGTAAAAATTGTCTGATCACATCACAGTATTATAACTGAAAATATGAAAGACAGATTTACAAATTGAAGATTTGGTAAATATTACATTTAACAGTGTTTTTAAATGATTAGTGTTTTTAAAAAAGTGTCATGAAACCCCCCAGTTTTTGCACTCATCATTCACACCACAGACTTGAAAAACACTGAAGAAAATGGCTGTGTAAAGCTGTGGAAAAGTGGGAGTGTAGAAAGTGGGAAGAGGGAATAAATAAAACACAGTTCTGAGAAAAAAAAACATTATTCAGACAAATGAATATTAAAACCTTGATGCATTTTATAAATAAACCCCTATGACAACATTAGAGAATACTAACAACAAATCGAATACGTTTTGATAAATTATTCATAGAAATATCAACAAATCAGTATTATAACTTTGAAGAGCTATTGGTCTAAATGAAAAATGAGGAAGAACATTTAAAAGTCTAATAATTATTTTTTTTCAGTACATTTACAAGCCCTAAAATCTCTGAATAACGCACACGCATCAGTTAAACAGAACGAATAAAGGCACTTTTGTCAATTTTTCTTTGAATTTTCATTGTCTTCATGAATCAGAATAGTGTCATAGCATTAATAATCGTACCATTACCGTCTTTATTTATATATTGCACATATATATTTTGTTTGAAGAAGACATGATGAAATATGTGCGCAAACACTGTGCTTGTTCATGTTTGGAGCACTGGTAAATACATACATGTCCCAAAAAACGTATAAAACGGTCCAGATATGAACTATGATCCGCGTTGCTAACTCAATGTGGCGTTTCGTGCAGAAATGTATCCGTGTGTTGTTACATATTAAATATTATTACAGCCATATGGTCATATTGTTCCTAGTCAAAATCCAGCTCTGACTGTATAGTGGGGAAAACGCACACAACACTTCTGTTACTGCACTGAGGAGCACACACTTACGAAAAGAACGAACGCAAATCTGAACCGGCAGGTAAACGAACAGTACCACATCGATCTTTTGTGACATTTGGATTCTCTGCTGTAATTCGATCTCATGCATAATACAGTGCAGTGATTGGATTAAAAGAGTTTATTCCCATGAATAATGCAGAGAAAAGCTCTGAGAAACTACTCCTTGGCAACAAATTACTGGCAATCCAACAAAAAAATCACTTTCCAAAAACATTGTAATCTTTAGTCACTGTTTTCGAACATCCCTGCAGCAGAAACGACACATTCCACCTTTAGCCTACTGACTTTGACAATTATAGCATCCTCAACTATCGACTTAACATTTGCTCTCTGAACCGACCTACATTCTGTACTACTCAAAGACCTCTCCTATAAATAGCACAGAACATCTGGTGCTGTACTCTCCAGTAAAGGCCTAGAAGAGACATCCAGAGGAAGCAGCACTCCCAGTCAGCAGGCCTTGGCACCTGGGTAAGTAGCTCAGCATGGATCCCTGGATCTTATATCCAAATGGGGCTTATCAGGTGTGCAAAGCGAAGACAGAAACAAACTGTTAATGCACCGTCCTGGCAGGTGAAGAACAAGAGTAAGCTGATTAAGACAAAACACGTGAAGTGCACAAAGTGAGCTAGTGTCCATGTGAAGTAGAAAGCAGTGACAGGGCAGGACTGATAAAGATGAAACGCTGACCTAAGATCTGTTTGATGCCATAGCCGGATACAAGTTATCAGGGGCTGTAGATCAACATGGAGGTGGTGTTTCTTCTAGAGGAGAATCACATGAACTATAGATATGCATAGGTGTCCTCTATTTACAGTCTGGCCTGGTGCTATTACTTGAACAATGACCTGGACGTTGTCAAACCTGCTCAAAATAACCAGGTGTACAAGTAATACGGGATTAACAGAACAGCAAACAATCATAGTGAGCAGTCGGGGTTCAGAGGCAACCACATCACAAATAAGTATGTGGTTACCTGAGGAATGGTTAAGTGCAAAATAAGAGTCTTAAAATGGACTAGTGAATAAACTAACCTTACCCTTGGTCATTCACAGACCATCTGATGCATACTGCACACAAAAATGAAAATAGCTGGCTGAAACCAGCTTAAAGGAGTAGTTCACTTTTCAAACAACTTTTGCTGATAATTTACCCACCCCCATGTCATTCAAGATGTCCATGTCTTTCTTTCTTCAGTCAAAAAGAAATTTCAGGATTTTTCTCCATATAATGGACTTGAATGGGAACAAAATGGTTCAAGGTCCAAAAGACAGTTTCAGTGCAAACTGCAAACCGTTCAAAGGGCTTTAAATGATTTCAGACGATGAAGAAGGGTCTTATCAAGCGAAACGATTGCTCATTTAATAAAAAAATAAATAAAAAAGTTTTATAAGCTCAAATGGTCGCCTTGCTCTGTTCTGTGATGTGCGTTCGTGACTCTCCTGTTCAAACTCGTTTATCAAAACGAATGAATCTTTTTCCGTGTCATTTGGTTCATTCAACGAACGAAATGAACGAATTGACTCGGGAAAAGATTCTAGATTCGTTCATTTTGATGAACGAGTTCGAACAGGAGAGTTAACTTTAAATTCTGCTTTGTAATCTGAATTTGTGTATTCGGCTATTACAAACAATTTATAGCATTTAAAAAACTATTGTTTTTGTTCAATCAACTTTTTATTTTTACATTTAATTTATTAGAAATAAACATTACCTTGAATTGACCTATACATTAACCATTAAATACTTCAAGTGTATCAAAAGTTTACTGTTTTTTATGTTAGCTACTGCATTAATTAACAATTTTTAGGAAAAAAACTAAAAAAAAAAAACCCAAAACAAACAGTGTTTTGGGTTAAAAAACAAAATCTCTTCTATTCTGAATGAGCAGTCTTCAACCAGAAGCAGTAAAGTGAACCAAAGTTTGACTAATAA
Source organism: Cyprinella venusta (assembly GCA_038021265.1). Lineage (NCBI taxonomy): Eukaryota > Metazoa > Chordata > Actinopteri > Cypriniformes > Leuciscidae > Cyprinella > Cyprinella venusta. Next base: position 6,778,834 of record CM075873.1, read on the forward strand.
GCAAATGAAAATTAACCAAGAATATTTACGTATCTAAACCGTGTTTAACTCACTTTAACTAGGCCTAAACATCCTGAGCATGGATATATTTCAGTCATATAATGCCGTTTCCTCATCCTCATTCTCCATCTCCCCTGTGAGATATTTTACGCCAGACCACCTCTCCTCACAGACACTGACATCACTGTTTTCCTTCTCCTTCCAGGAAAGAGCTCCGACCGCCAGACTGGGACTGCGGTCCTGCGGCCCAGTCACTCGTAACCACAGACATTGTATAGTAAACACACTGCAGTCCAAACATCACTTCACCAGCGGTCAGAGCAATTTCTCAGTTCATCACTACAGTACGTCTCACACAGAGCTCCTGAACTAGACAACCTTACATCCACAGGTGGGCGATTTGACCAAAATCTTATCTCACCATGAGTCATATCTCATGATAACGATATACATCATGATATAAGGTTATGATATCAAAAGTTTTTAGACCAAAAAGTATTTTTCCGCACAAAAAGTATTCTCGTCGCTTGATAAACTTATATTTGAGCCACTGTAGTCACAAGGAATATTTAAACATTTTCGTCAATGACTTTTTGGGCCATCAAGTTTCGATCCCTTAGGCAGCCTATGATGCAGTAATCCACCTCTCAAATTTAATCAAAAATATCTCAATTTGTGTTTCGAAGATGAACGAAGGTCTTACGAGGTTGGTACAGCATGGGGGTGAGTAATTAATGACTTAATTTTCATTTTTGGGTGAACTAACTAACCCCCTTAAAACTTAATAATTATCACTATTTTCAATATAATTTAAAGCTGCAGTGCGGCATTGTTCTTCTTTGTCGCCATCTCTGTTCGAAATCTGCAATTACAGTCATTCGCGGAATTATCAACCTTACTTTAATTCTTTTAAAAAAAGAATTTTCAATTCTTTTTGGAAGTATGACCACTACTAGTAAGAACTAGTAAGAAACATCCACTTTTGTTCTGGTTCTGACAAAACTGTGCAAATTATACTTTGTTCTCAAATTGTTAATGTTAACAACGTAACATGTCTTTCCGATATTATCCTTGTTTTCGCATGGATAATATTTCTTTTTAATAGAATATTTTAATAAAGATAATATTGCTTATTTCTTTTTTTCTGTAGCCATTCCGAAGTCCGAACGAAGTCTTTTGCATTTTACAGTGAGTGAATCTGTTGTCACTGGTGATTGTAGTTTGAACTTTTCTGGATCCGCAATCAAATTGATAAGTTTAATCAAAGTCCTGTGAGAAAAGGCTATAATCATCCTCACACTCATAGTCCACAAGCCGAGACTCTTCTTTATGTGTACAGATGTGACATAATGATGCAAAGCCATGCTTGAATCTTCTGGAAATCCACCAGTACCACTGGAATTAAAAACATTATTACAAGCTTACCGCTTTGAATCGAGCTATGGCAAGCAGATAGCTTTGAACACTGGCTGGTTATGTATTTTCTCAAATATGTATTTTGGATCATTTTTAACCCCAAAAAAAGCTATGGACTGCGGCTTTAAAAAACTAATGCCTTAAAAAAAATACAATTCCCAGCAAGAATGTAAAAAAAGCAAGAATATTCAAATCTCCAAACAATCATTGCGGTTTTCCTCACTACACAAGTGTACTTTGGCATAAACACTGTTTTCCGATCAAACTAGGTCTTATTCCAGAAAAATTGGTTTCATTACACAATAGCCGTATAGTGAACGAGGACAAAAGGGAAAGAGCGGCTCTCTCTGCTTCCTGAGTGAGCTTTGATCTCTCTGATGGTCCATGCGTGTTGTGATGGTGATGATAGCATTCAACAGCAGGACGCGACCAGCTCTCTGCATTACAATGAGTACTGAAACTCAAACATCTGCAGCAAACTGTCATGGTGTGTTCGGACTCAAAGTCCTGCGGTTTGTTTCAAATAAAATACTCAGTGGGAGAGCTGGATTTTTATAAAAGTGAAAAGAAAACTACTAGCAAATGTCAGTTCTTATACCAAGGCTCTCTTGTTTCTGATTGGTCGATGCAGTCAAGATATTTTTGTATAATTACAGATGACGTGTATATTTAATTGTTATGCAAACCAAACAAATTACTACACAAATAACATTTTCCACACACACACTATCATATAAATCAATCAATCACTAAGAATTTAAACTATTCAGGGAGTAAATGTTGAGTTTGAAAGTCTTTATAAATAGTTCACAAAACCAGTTCATGTGAGTCATTTGCTTGTGAATTGAACCTTATTGGAATTAATAAACATTACCCATACAGCATATTTAAAAATGACCTGTAACTCATTTCAATCACTTACAACAGTAAAACTGAGGAAAGATTTTAATTAGCTATTAAAAAAAAGCTTCTTACACTGAAATTTGGTTTTACTTGTGTAAATTGTAAAGAGGGACAATTCTGAACAAATTCTTTAAAGTATTTGGATGTCAATAGAATTTAATCATTCGGTATGGTGTCAAATTACACTCTAAACAATGCTGGGTTGTTTTAACCCAAATTTGGGTAAAATATGGACAAACCCAAATGTTGCGTTAACAGTTTTAAACCAACTTCAGCTTTCACTTTCAACTGTAAATTTTTTAATTACATTTTTAACCCAACATTTGGGTTTGTCCATATTTGACCCAAATTTGGGTTGAAACAACCCAGCATCACTAAATCGCAAAGCAAAGCCTTAAAAAAAAACTTCCAGATGCTTTGGGTGGAAAAGTACATCAACTGAACCGTGGAAACTTTCACAGATATCTGGGAAACCAGGAAGTGACCTCACATGCAACAAAGAGCTGCATTATCAGACGCGAAATGGAAAACATGTGGTGTTGCTGTCAGCTTTAACCCCCAGCAGGGAGGGAGGAAGAGAACGGCAGACATTTTCAGATCGTCCTGCTCCATTTGTCCACCCCCACCCCCCTCTAAACATTAGGCCCAGAACAGGGGGCTCGTCTGATGGCTGTTGAAAACGCAGTCCTCCTTTATCTGATCCAGCCCACGACAGCTGCATGGTGAGATCAGCACGGCACCGACAGGGTTAATAAAACACAAGCGAGACACATGACATGGAGAGCGGAGGAAAAGAGGATGATAGAGAGACAACCATCCTCGAATTAGCAGACACGAATGCGTTTCGCTCCGGAGGCGTTCGGCATCAGATAATGGAGGAGGAGGTCCGCAGAAGACGCGCTCACGCCTGACGCTGGCTAGTAAACAATCCCCCCACAGCTTGGGCTCTTTGTCCAAACACCTCCCGATCAACCCCACCCCCTCTTTTGTGATTCATTCTGACAACGCGACAGCACGCGCGCAGATGAACGTGCAATAGAAACACAGCCGTGGCTGCGATGAAAGAGAGAAGAAGATCAAGCTCTACCTCGGTTTATCCCGTGTGGCTCCAGCTCCTAAAATCCAAGCAGACTTGAAGGATCCGTCCGAGAGCCTTCCACAGACAAATGAGCATTCACTCCAGGGTCTTACCCAGCATGCTCTGGTCCACACACAAAGAGAGGGGAGGTGTGACCAATGGTGGCTGAGCTTGCACTGTTTTTTTTTATGGGGGTGGGGGGGGGGTCCTTACAACACTTGCTCACTCCCAGGATTGCCCACTGACACAGTCTAGTGGGCGGCCCTTACGGAAAAGGTTGTTATGGCAACGCATCCCTGTTGTACCTAGTGCCTGTTCCTCACTAGCCATTATTGTCTCTTTTTCCGCTGCTCGTTTTCAGGTTGTAGATTTTCCCCACTATGCCACATTCTGCTAATTAATAATTTAACGAATCAGGCTCAACACACGTTGTTCCAATGTGAAAGAAATGCATGACTTTTAATGCTAAAAAAACATTACAAATGTTTGAGGACGAAAAACAAAAGTTTTTTCCCATCTTCGGCACATCACCCGTATTAGACCCATTCTCTTTAGGCCTGATGCAGAGAGGATTATACATGCTTTTATTACTATACATGCCTTTATTATCTATGTATATATATATATATACTGTATATATACATACTAAAAGATATATATATATATATATATATATATATAAAAATTCATTTATTATCTATATATAATTTATTTATTTATTTTTATATATTATTTATTTTTTATTATATATATATAATTATATATGTGTGTGTCTATATATATAAAATGTATTTATTATTTATATATATAATTTATTTATTTATTTTTATATATTATATATTTATTTTTTTATTATATATATATAAAATTATATATATATATATATATATATATATAATTTATTTATTATTTATATATATATATATATATATATATATAAAATGTATTTATTTTTATATATATAAATTTCAGATTTTTTTGGAAGTCAACATTCATTTATGCGAGTTTAAAGTCTACGGTTTGATAACTTCATTAATGAACAAATAAGCCTTCATTAATAAACAAAGAACCTCAAGCTGAGACTCGAACATGGTTGCACAACTATTACATATATTTCTCACTGATTTATGCTCGTTCTAAACCAGATATAGATAAAGTAAGTTTACATTTATTTGAATGCATATGGGTGTGAATTAATTCTACCTGGCAGCATTTCTCTACTAATAGTGAAGCTGTGGGTTTTAGTTCCTAAGAAATATATGCTAGATCTCTTCAGTTTCTAAGCTATTTCATTGTTAAATCACAACAGTGTTAACATCACATTTCTGCACTACTGAATGTTTCTGTGTGCGCGATCTGCACGTGATGTGCGAGCTACTGTCTGTGTGTGTGTGAGACTGTGTCTGTTAGTTAGTTTTGAACTTACGTGGTACAAATGTGTAATTATTGTGATTTTTGATATTATATACTTTGTTGTTATTTTGTATTCTGTAACATTGCAGCACTTTGAGTATGAGACAAGCGCATTACAAATAAAGTGTATTATTGTTATTACTACTACTACTACAACTGCATTGTGGGGTAGGAGATTCCTGTTTTTGTGCACAAGAGTCGAATGACATCATGCACAACAAATGACCCAAATCCCACGTCACTTCCATCTCGAGGCAAACGATGAGTGTGTGTGATCATGGTATGGTGAGTGGGTGTGAGGAGGAGCTGGAAGGAAAGAGGGGGAGGGGGTTATCGTGGGATGGGGGAGGGGTGGTCTCTTGAAGGACACATGGGCAATCACAAAAGGCTCAGGCTTTATTCAGACACACAGAGGATCTGCTGTCTCATGCAGTCGGCCCCTGAAATTAATTCAGGTTCCCAGGGCTGACTGACAGATCTCCCAATAAAAGGTGAATCAATACTGTGAATCAATACTGTGAATCAATACTGAATGATAAAATATAGTGAAGTCCCATTTGCTTGGAAGTGTTTTTACCAATAGACTGGTTTGCACTTATAGTAGTGTTAAAAAAAACATTTAAGTGATTTCTTCTGAGCCAAGTATCACTATGATTATTTTATTTATAAATACTAAATGTATTTAGGATGCTAAAAATTTTTTTTAGCATGGTTTCCAAACATATTAAGCAGTACAATGGTTAACATTAATAATAAATAAAAATGTTTTTTGTTGTTGTTGTTGTTTGTTTTTTTGCACACCAAAAAAGTTTCGGTTTTGTGGATATTATTGTTGACGATTTGATATGATCTTAATTAGGGAGCAGGCTTATTTCACAAAAACAAGATTAGACCGGGTCTTTTTACCGGGACCGTATTCACTTTATAGCCCTTAATCCTGTAATTGTGGACAAATGTCGGCACAGAGGACTTAGGTGTGATCCTAATTTTTATTTATTATAAAATGTTAAATCACTGTCTTTGATAAAGTTTTGACAATTAATTTATGGTGGAGTTTTTTATTTTAGGGGTATTTTTGAATTTATTAACTTCAAAAAGTACCATATTTTCTATGTAATTTTTTTCAATATAAATTAATTACTATGTAAATTTTTTTAACTACATTAAAATATCATTCTAATAAGTTCTTAGAGCTAAAACCTAAAGATGAAGTGACTTTGCTGTCATCTGGTGTCTTATTTTGACTTACTGTTCTAAATGACAGTTTTTCCAATTCATTTCTATGGGTGCCCATTTTTGACTTTTTTTTCACCCACTTAACATTGTAAAATTGAGTCAAAAAAAATTGCGACTTTCTTACAAGATCACTCTATTGAACCAGAAAAATGAATAATTAATAATAAATGAAAATATATGATTTAATAATAATTGTGATGTGTAGTCTGTAATAACAGAGAAAGCCAATTTTACTCAGAGATTTGTGAGGGAATAATACTTATAATAATTTTATTGGAGCCTTACACACAGTACAATACAGCTTGAACCATGCATTCATTTGAATGGTGACAGCTATTATGCGAGTGGCTTGATGCAGTGCATGATAATCAGATAACCTTAAAAATATTAAATAAAGCCATATAAAAAAAACGCAGTCTGCTTTGCCAAATGTTATTGACCCTCTAGAATCTTTGTCTGCTTCACGAATAAAATTAAATGAATTGCTAATTACAATAGACTATTCTTGACAAAAAAACCTGTAAGGTCAGTACAAATTCTAGAAATCGTGATTTTTTTTATAATTAGCATTTGTGTAACAAACATTTACACATTTTATTGATCTATTAGAACTTTTATGTCATACGATAACACCCTGACCTGTCGGCGAGCTCAACGATTTGCAAATCGCACTTAAAATCATATAGGCTTTAAAATAAGCTAATTCCCTGTACAAAATATAACAGCGCTCTAATATCAATAATATGTAACAATAAAGTTCACAGTGGCTTCATAAATTAATAAAAAAAACTTTAAAAACTTTAAATGAAAACTTTTGTTCTTCATTTTCCAGAAGTAGAGTTTATAAACCATGTATACTTAATTAAGAGAAGGTACACAGCCATCTTGCTCCGACGAAAGTGACTGACTTTGTAAACACAACTTCTCAAGTCCTAAATACGAACTTTCCAGGAGGACTCGAACGCACCATAATTCTCTAGTTACTGTTGGTTGTAACACTAGATGGTGGTAACGGAAAGTCTAGACATGCAGGGTGGTGAAATTGAAAGTGCCACGGATATGAAAGAATTACAATTTTCGGCTTCTTCAATCTTACGTCTCGTCTCCAGGACGGATCAAAACGTTCAAAAAGCTGTCAGGCGGCATTTTCCCTCCAATTCGTGTGGCAGCATGTTTATGCCCCGTGGATCTGCCTGACTTCAATCACGGCACAACCTAAATGAATGAGATGTGTAGCCTCTTAGAAAACAGAAGCTCAGACTGTTTGGCACGTCTTCCACACACACACACAAAAAGACTTGGTTTCATGGCTCAGCTCAAGGGGAGACATCAAAGAAAACTAATACAAGCTCAAAAAAATGACTGCCCTCCACATACACTCCACAGATCACTTCAGCATTACATCTGTGATGCAATTGGAGCTGAAAATGTCGAAATCGGTCCTAAGTTTTAAATATAATACAGAAATCATTGGCTTGTGAAGGTTTTGATGTGAATGATTACAGCTGTATTGCCAATACCCCACAGTGAAGCAGGGGCTTCCGTAAGCTTCTTTGTTATTTAAATTGAACCCATTCACAGAGCGAGTGCTATGGCAACATTAAACAAACAAACTCAACCAAACAAACACACTGGCTTGATATTAAAGACCCAATTAAAATTGGATTTCAATTAAAGGCCGGCTAACACATTTAAAATGTAACATATTTTGGAAAACACACCAATGATGTCTCGTGCTTCATTATGCAGAAATTCGTCAGTCATTCATATACTCATGTGCTTGTCAGAGTGACATCACTATACCTGTTCTGTTGCGTGACCCTGAGGACATGACACCTGATACTCTGCCAATGGTGAGCAAACACTAAGGACGTGTGTGTATGCGATTGTGTGAGTTGAAGCGTTTACATTGTTCTCACACCATTAAGCTAGATCGGATCACTACGTACCAAAAGAGCCTTTGATATGAAGAAAGGCCCAAAACAAAAGAGAAAACCAATGTAGGTTGATAGATCTTTTATTTCAAACCATATCATTTCTACAAAAGTATTGATAAAAGCAATGTTTGAGCAATAAATGTTTGTTAAGGTTTGCTTTGAACTGGTGCTGGTCGATATGACCGAAAAAAAAATGGATTATATGATACTAAATGCAGGGTGTTAAGCAGCATGCTCTCTCACACACACATTCCATCCATCATTTAACAAATGTTCTCCAGTGTGTTGGAGAGATATAAATATATACTGAAATGCACAGGGCAAATCATGTACACGCAACATACACGCAACATAAACCAGGTCAGTTACACACCGTGTCGTTAAAGGGGCCACGCTGTCATTTTTCCCATTTCTTTAAGTTCCAAAATAATAAAAAAAGCGTTAAAATTGGTTCACATGCCATTTATGTTAAAGGGATACTCCACTTTTTTTGGAAATAGGCTAATTTTACCACTCCCCCAGAGTTAAACAGTTGAGTTTTACCGTTTTCGAATCCATTCAGTCGATTTTTTTTTATATTTAGAAGAATATCAGTAACCAGACAGTTTCTGGTCTCATTGACTTCCATAGTATATTTTTTTTCCTACTATGGAAGTCAATGAGACAAGAAATGGTCTGGTTACCGATATTCTTCTAAATATCTTAAAATCGGCTGAATGGATTCAAAAACGGTAAAACCCAACTGTTGAACTCTGAGGGAGTTGTAAAATGAGCCTATTTCCAAAAAAAAGTGGAGTATCCCTTTAAGTCTTCTTAAGTGATATGATAGATTGAGGACCATGAGGAAAAAGACCGAAATAAGTCATAATTCACTTGACATGAAACTGTGATGCCTGATACATAAATTGTCCTCTGAATTCGATCTTTTCAATTAATTAGTTGATTTAGTTCACAAAACCAGACTGACGAATTCATTCACAACTCGTATTCAGTCAATGCTAAAACGTTCATTTCTGGATGAGCAAATGCATTATCACTTATCTCTCATTAAACGCATCTCTTGACTCAAAACAAATCAATAAAATAAACCTCATAAATTAAATATGTGCAGAGAACAAATTCGCCTCCCTTGCCTGGGTGCTTATGAAAGATTTATTTATATTCAAAAACAGACATTAAAGCGAGTGCGTGTTGGTGTAAATGTGCGAGTATGTGTGTGTTTCTCCACAGGGGGCATTCTTGCATCAGACAGCCGAGGGGCCGTGGCGGGTTAACGGGTTCATTCTGTATCCCAGCATGCTCTGCAGCATCCTTTATGCCGCAGTGTATGTGTGGGAGCCGACGTGTCAGAAAGAGATGTGCATATAGGTGTATGTACATGTGCGTATGTCGAACAACATTATAGGAATCTTTACGCTGATGTGGAACGAGCAAATGATTCTGGTTTAGACACCGAACTCCAACTGTTAACACAGTTAATATCTGATAAAGACAATAGTGACAGAATTGCCAATAATGATTGGTCAGGCCTCGCTCAGGACCTGAGGCGGTAATAGATGTCATGGCACATTAGTCATGGGTCACAACAGTCAACTAATCAACAGTGTTGCCAAAAATTGACTAGTCAATTAGTGAGCTCAACTAGGTTATTTAGATTTCTTTCTATCGTATTCCATCCATCCATTTACATTACTATACAATATTACAAGAGAGCATAAGAGAGTTTTCAAAAGGAAAGCTACAAATCTTACTGATCCTGTCTGTCAGTATGAACACCTTGAACTGAGCGGCTGCTAAAACATTCGACCAAAATGCAGATTTCATCTAGCAACAAATCCTAAAGATCTAAAGAGCTCAGATCAAACTAGTGACTGTCTGCTCACAAAGCCAAAACACCAGTAAAAACATCTGGAATAAAAGACTCTCAGACAGAGCTTCAGTTATAAATAAATATTCATTTAAATGAATCTGTCATATGAATTATGACCTCATTACACGAAACGTAATGTTTATTAGGACCAAATGTAATTCAGGATCTGAAATACTGTGGTAGGGCATTCTGTAAATATCAGGGAAATGCAAAACTACATATTGTCATAATCAGCCGGACAGTGGCTTGTCTAAACAACACTGATAAAAATGATTTTGAAGTAGAAAAAAACTATGTAATTCACATGAAAATAATTAGTTCAGGCAAGAATAATAAAAAAAAGTAAATTCTATAGTACTACTCAATTCAATCGTGTAGAAATGAAAGTGTAAATATCAACATTATAAAATTAATACTGCCGTTCCCATCATGCACTGGGCCATGAATAATTAATGAGGTTGATTTGTCACTGTTTTCCAGCTGTTTTTACTCTATTTTATCATTGCTTTTGTTGTTAGGATTAGTAACTTGCCATTTTGTGACATTTGGAGATCATTTTCTACTTAAAATGGCACATACAAACACAAAAACGATCTATCAAATGTTACCGTCATTGTGTATTGTCTCCCAAGTATTGAGATCTACTTAGACATTTTTGAGTAAATTATATACTTGGTCTAAAAGTATGGTCTAAATCAATGTTATATTGCTGAGTGAAATGTTATACAGAGAAATATTCAATATGTTAGCAGATATTACTCAACCTTTAATTAGCGAGTATGTGAAAAATATGTGAAATTTACTCAAAATATCAGTGGAAAAACGTGCCTTAAAAAAAATAAGTCAATTTTACTCACTGTTTTTTACAGTGAAGTCGAGCGTAAAGATGTCCATCTCACAGACCAGTAAAAAAAAAGAAAAAAAGTGAAGCCTAAAAGCAAGGTTGTGCATTTAACTTCAATATTTCTTTAGTGCTGATCATTTAAAAGGGACTTCAACTTCTCAGAAAGGGTTTTGCGGTTTAATATTTAAGCTAAAGCAGACCAAACTAAAACCTTCTCAGAGTAGCAGCAGCATCTCTGAATTCATTCCCCACCCTTAATTTAATATTAAAAAGAAAAAAGAAAAGATAAATCAGTCAAATATCCTGACCCACCCCAAATTAGTTGTCAAAACTGATTTAACTCAAGGCATCGCCTCACCGGGACATGTATCAAACTGAATAGTTAATGGCAATAAGCATGACATATCCCGAAATGAATGCTGTCCTTTACAGTGCAATAAGTGGAGAAAACCACAAAGAGTTCTGGATGTGTTTGAAGTTTTACGCTCTTCATTAGAAATGCATGCATGAAACTGCACAGCCCTTGTCGAAAGGAGGTGATGACAACCTTGTCTGTGTTAAAAAGGCTTTCTATCCCTGCATTCTTGTCAATTTACAGCCTGAACTGAGTTTCAAAAGTAAGCTTGATGAATGAAAAGATTAAAAGGACGCTTGAGACGTAAAAAAGACAAAACAAGGAGAACAAATGAAAGAAAGTACATTAGTAGGCTGAAGTCATCTTTGAAACTTCAAGGTTAACAGCTTCAGTCACTTCTACAATAACTGGAAGGGAAACAAAAAAGAGAATAAAAGTAAAAACTGATTATAAATGCCAAAGGGCTGCTTAGCAGATTTTAATTTCGCTGGAGAACTCGCAGTGGCTCCGACGTCGGGGCCCACAGACATCTTACAGTTTACTGAGACTGTGTCAGCTAGGATACGAATAGGAAAAGGACAGAGAAAATATGTGAAAGAGCAATACAGAGATAGACTCTACAGATCCAGGAAAAGGCAAGGCTTTTAACACTGGTGATTACTGTTAAAGATAATTCATAGCAATGGGTTATCAAATCAAGCTTGTGCTACATGATGCTCCAATTAGTCAGTTTTACAATATACTAAGAGTATTGTTTTAAAGAGCAAGTGTATGACCCATTTTATTTCACATATAAATAACATATGGCATAGAACAGAGATTTATTTAGGCTAGCCCCAAATATGACAATCCTCTTGTGAGGGACCCTCTTTTTAAAATATATGAGGGCAGCTATACACTTTCATGCATAAAGACTCATTTACAGTGTGCATTTTATATTATAAGTGCAACACACTTTTATATTGTCATTCAGGGTTTTTCCTGCATTAAAGTGTAACGCTTTACAATAAGGTCTCATTCGTTAACATTAATGTATTAACGAATAGTGTGTTTGTTAATCTTTGTTAACGTTATTTAATAAAAAAACAGCATGTTCATGTTAGTTCATGTCATAACGCATTAACAAATACAACTTTTGATTTTAATAATGTATAAGTAAATTATCATTAATAAAGATTAATAAATGCTGTAAAGTTTCAGTTTATTATTAGCGTAGTTCATGTTAACAAATGACACTAAAAAAATATATTCAAGATTTGTCATTATTACAACATTTTTTCTTTTGTCAAATCAACTTAAATAATTTATTTAGTTGAGATAACTTATTATTTTGAGTTTCTGATGATTAAATTAATCTCCTTCATTGTATTAACTCACTTTTTCCAGTTCAATCAACTTAAAATTTTAAGGCAACCAGGTTACTTACTTTTTTAAGTTAAACCAACAATATTTTTTTACAGTGCAAAGTTTTACCAAAAAAGCTAAGAGTGATAGTGACTAAGAGAAACTGTTGCATTAAATATTTTTAATTAAAATCTCCGTGAGATTTGTTTTCATGATAATCGAAATGTAAAGAGTTTTATCTCTAAAAACTGTTTAGCGTATAACGTTAGTAATGGGGGCATTTAATAAGTAAAAAGAAATCACTAGTTTGTACCACTAACAAGGCTCAAAATAGCCCCACACTAACACAGTAACATAATGAGGGTCCATACATGCAAAACGAAGCATTGAGATCTGTGTAAGTATACAGAACTTTTAATAAGAAGACATGTTTTACCAATGTGTACCAATGTGTTATTAGACCAAAGGTTCATTTTGCGGCAGAGTTCTCCTTTAACACTATGAAAACCCGATTCAACACTTCACTTAACTTCATATGCTGAATCTGAACTGCCATCACGCCATAACATGAAGGCACTAGCATTGGTTTCGGGATTGAAATACTGAGAAAGACGGCAAAGAGAGGCTGAGAACTTTGCGACATCTTCAGAATCCAAATAAATCATGGACAATGAAAACATGGTGCAACTGTGTGTGTGATTGAGTGTGTTTGTGTGCACTTGTGTGGTGGGCACATGGTAATTCTGAGCGGCTTGCCAATACTTGAGTTCCCATCCAATCAAATGGCTAGAGAAGCATTCCTTTTCATGGCATCTAAAGCTTCTCTCTAAGAGTCTGGAAGAAAATGCATAGAGCAACAGAAAACAAACACAAAAGCATTAAAAAAAAATGGCAATCAAGCCCAAATAGTCTCCAACGATCAAAACAGCTTGGGGTAAATAACAGTCTCAAAAGCCAGTCTGATGAATGACTGGGATTGGGAATGACTCAGAAAAGGATTTTCCCAACAAATACACATTAATTCATTAACTGTTCATGACATAGAAATGTTTGATGGTTTTTGCAAGACGTTAATGGGATACATATGACAAGGATACTAACTGAGCATAAGACGAGACACGGCAGGCAAGTGATCAGTTTTGAGATTTTGGGCTATTTTACTCCTTCAATATGTGTTTTTTCAAGCTGCTATAAAGAAAATGTTGAAAATATACATTAACATGTTTATTTCATTACATTTTGTTTACTTGCGGCAGTAAATATCTCCCGAATTTACCAAGAAGTTAGCATTCCAGCCGTCATGCCGCGTTCCGTCTGTTTACCGAAGTCTGTCATGATTGGTATCGTTGTAAAGCTCTGAATCTCCAGCACAACACTATGTAACTATGGGCATTTCCTTTCTAACAGTAACCCATCGTGATCTAAAGCTAATGACGAAATCTCATTGGCTACTGCTGGTTTGGAATCGTCAAGTTTTGTGGCAAAAAAAATAATTACATTTTTCATTACCATTTTCAATTTTCATGAAGTCCAAATTGCAAATGATTATGAAAATAAATTCAATTCATTTTTTTTTAACACTTGAGTTTGGACACAAAATCAAAATAATAATACAGCACAATGTTTGCAGAAAGATTCTGTGCTCATTTCTGAATATCTAATGATCTGTAATGGTTCAACATCATGTCCTGACATGCTTTTGTATAAAAACTAATTACATGTATCAATGCTTAAACTTTCACAAGAACACAATTGCCAAAACACCATTTCATTAATTACATCACTACTATGATATGCAGTGAAGCTTAACCTTAAATTAGACGCTAGACCAGTATAAGTAGTTCTTGACGAAGAAAGAAAAAAAAAGCGCGAGAGCTGGAGAGGTTGATAAGGGTAATTGGTCAAACGCAGTCACATGGTTTACTGACATCTAAGCTGGCCCCATCTAGAAAATCAACCATTGCTCTGTATGCCCTGAACAGCAAGACCAGCTGTTATTTATTTTAGAGCTGTTATGCGACACGACGCCAAGTATGATACCAGTGGGGTCAGATTAGAAATAATGATTGTATAAGAAGAGTCAAAGTGAAGTCTGATTGCAGCATTAAGAAGTCTTTCAAGATAAAAAGGTCTCTGATCTGGGCATTTAGCTATTCAAAATAAATGGCCTACAAATCAATCTCCTAATATTGTAATGGGAAACTATCAGTACCATATGTGCCATGAAATCTGGGTCTCATTTTGACAAAAGTTTCAGATCCCTTAATACAGAAAATCTTCTGTAGAGTAAAGAGTAAAGAACTACAGGTGGTAAAAGTCTATCCCATAACACAGGTCCAATTTTAGGCATCTACTAAAGCTAAATTTGGGATTTCACCAACATTTAAGCGAATCCCTCTAAAGTCCCTGACATTTTTCCATGTGACTCAGAGAACGTGCGTATATGCATGTCCAAAGAGGATCCGAAAGACTAAAGATATGTAGTGGTTTGAAGTTTCCATTTTAGGCTGAAAGATATGATGGGTTTTCCTAAATTAGCAATGCACAAATCTTTCCTCTAACTCAAGCACAATTTTTCTCCAGGAGACTGCAACCAAAAATGTATTACTTATTGCCTCATATTAATTACACATTTGAAACCAACACAGACTTCCCTAACATTACTTTCCTAATGACTCTGGGAACTCCTCCAGAAAACCCCCTATAGTCAGTCAGTGTAATTTTGTGCTGAACGATAGCCAGGTAAGATAACAGTAAATCTCTCTCCCAACTCACCCATGACAGAATAAAATTCCCTATAATCGTTTTAAAACTCTTCTCGACTGAGAAAATACTAAACGGGGGAAACAAAGATTTCATATTCCGAAAAATATAATTGGACTAAACGGGAGTTTATTCAAAAAAAAGTACAGCTGTAAGTTATCAACCTTGTCCGTCGATATAATTCGCAAGTGGATATTGCATACCACGGCTTCCCCACTGACCTGTACGGATTAGCACTCCACACTAGGCATGTGTTACTGGAAATACAGAAGAATAAATGAAAGACAAGAAATCACAGGGTCAAGTTCAGCATTAACCGTAAAGCCAAAGCCTACAACTTTATCTCTAAACAATGCGGATGATTGTGACCTTCTCTTAATAGTTTTTACCTTCCAACCCCCAACTAACACTCCTCAATGAGAAAGCAGGCCACAGAAGTCAGGCGGTTTGTACAATCCGCAAGCTCACTCGACCGGCAGCTCACCGCCACCACACTAAAAATATCACATAAGCCATGTGAGGAATTCAGAGTCATTGTGGATTTTAACAGATACAGTATGGAATTTGTGTGAGGAACCTAAAAGTAAGAAATGCTAACAACATTTGACAGATTCGCTTCATCAAGATTATCAATGAATAACACCGGAATTTTTTTTTTTTTTTTGGTGACACTACAATAAGTTTCAATTCTTTAAAGGAGTAATTCACTTTTGAAAAAACTTTTGCTGATAATTTACTCACCCCCATGTCATCCAAGATGTCCATGTCATTCTTTCTTCAGACGAAAAGAAATTAAGGTTTTTGATGAAAACAAACTGGTAAAATTTGAAAATTTTGATGAAAACTTTACTGGTAACCAAACGGTTTAAGGTCCAAAAGACAGTTTCAGTGCAAACTGTTTAAAGGGCTTAAAACGATTCTAGACGATGAATAAGGGTCTTATGAAGTGAAATGATCGCTCATTTAATAAATGCTCAAATGCTCGCCTTGCTCTGTACAGTGTCACTTGTTTGAACTCGTTCATCAAAATGAACAAATCTTTTTCCGAGTCATTTGGTTCATTCAACGAACAAAACGAACAAATTTACTCGGAAAAAGATATGTTAATTTTGATGAAGGAGTTCGAACAGGAGAGTCTCGAACGTGCATCACAGAACAGAGCAAGGCGAACATTTGAGCTTATAAAACGTAAACTTTGTTATTTATTTATTAAATGAGCGATCGTTTTGCTTGATAAGACCCTTATTCATCATCTGGAATCGTTTAAAGCCCTTTGAACAGTTTGAAGTTTGCACTGAAACTGTCTTTTGGAGCTTGAAACGTTTGGTTCCCATTGAAGTGCTTAAAAGTGAGACCACTCATTAAACTATATAAAGCTATTATCGGTCAATAATGACCGGCGCCCGATCAATCGGAGCACCACAAATACTGACAATAAATGCAGATATGGTTTATATGTAACCCTAGTTTACAGTTCTGGGTATCTACACAATTATTCATAAAATGAGAAGGAAACTAACAGAAAGAACATTAAGATTGAAAAGAGCAGATGTTTCCATGAGTCCTTCTGATTGCAGAAATCACAAATTGCCGAAACTGCCTCTTCAACATAAACCAAAAGCAGACTTTAAAACCAAAACCAAATGCCAGTGCTTTGATACCCGTCACAAGAACTCTGTAAATAATGGGTTTTAAGGAACTGTACAGAACAATCAAGTTGAGATTCACAATCGTCAAGAGAATAGTCCATCCATTTTAACAATATTTAAAACAGAACATGCCACAAGCCAGTTAGGAAGCCACGCACATTGAATTGCATGCTAGTGCTTCATGCCACCCAATCTCTACAATCACCACATTATTTAAAGGGATACTCCACTTTTATTGGTAAAAGGCTCATTTTACAACTCCCTCGGAGTTAAACAGTTGAGTTTTACAGTTTTCGAATCCATTCAGCCAATTTCAATATCAGTAACCAGACAGTTTCTGGTCTCATTGACTTCCATAGTAGGAAAAAATATATACACTATGGTAGTCAATGGGACCAGAAACTGTCTGTTTACTGATGTTCTTCTAAATATCAGAAAAATCATCTGAATGGATTCGAAAATGGTAAAACTCAACTGTTTTAACTCTGGGGGAGTTGTAAAATGAGCCTATTTCCAAAAAAGTGGAGTGTCCCTTTAACATTTGACACCCAATGCTGCTGCTAAAAAAAAGGAAGGTCCTCAATCCAATACAGTTAACCAATCACTATTCACTTTTACCTCAAGCCGCTGGAACATGGCTTTTTTACACAGGCCAGAGTAAATTTTAGCTGTGAACCCTCACGCAATGAACCACAACTCACCTACCACTGACACCAGGTATGGATGGCAAAAACCCTTCAGGGAGCCAACAGGTGGTGTCCTTCATGTGACGCTTGGGTTCCCTCCAATTGTTGGCTCATATCTATTCTTGGACTTTGTCTGGATGTAGACTAATCAAACTGGGATTGGGTAATCCTTGGTCATCGCCACTTAATTCTCTCGTTAGCGCAGAGGAGAGCAGCTGTAACGAAGGAGTTCTGGCACAGCGGTAATAAGAGTATTTATTTTTATTGGAGCACTCTGTTGTTTCAGGCCTTGAGCTTGGGTCTGGGATCTCTCGGCAGTGATTTGGTATAATGACATCCAAGAGGAAACCTTAATTAGCCGATCAAAATATGAGATGCAGTTTATCCTGTTATACGTTGCCCTCTGGGTCTGAACAAGTCGGGTTAAGTATCACAAAAAGAGCAAGCGTAATCAACGTAGATCAAATACCATAGCTACAACGGGTCTCAGCACATACAGTATATCTGATTACAGCACATCATGTAATAAACATGCAAATCTAAATGAAACAGGGTTGTGCAAACCTACACATTTTCATAATCGACGAGTTTTCTGAATGATTAGTCAATCTTACAAACTGACTTCCCACATCTCTTTGACATTAAGATTGAATTTGCATTACTTTTACAGACATTTGTGATTACAGGATGAATTTGGTTTTACATCAAAGAGAGCAGTTTCCCACAGACAAATATTTTAGAGTTGAGCTACCAGAACAATTTATATTCAACACAAAGAAGTCTACAATTTAATTATTTCCCTGACCTTTATAGGCCTGGAAATCACAGCTTTACAATTCCCTGTGGGAGCAGTGATTGTATCATTAGGCTGATTTAGGGTCACGTCCACCAGACCCCAATCAGACGCATTTCTTCTTCAGGGACATATTCTTGTTTAGAAGCAGGAGATAGATTGCAAGAGAAGGTAACGCAATAGTTACCATCAGAACGCAACAGTCGTAACTATTTTAGCTCGACGAGATGCTTTAAAAGCGGACCGCTTACGAAGCGAGGCATCATGCACACAGACCAACATAAAAAAAAAATAATAATAATCGCATTCAATATGGTAACTGACAGACATTCACCAAAAAGTCTAAAAATCTATAACCTTTTATTGCACAAAACTATCTCAAGTCCAATAAAAATTCTCTTGAAATTTTAATTCTATTATGCTTTTTTACATTTTAAATTTTCTTTGTAACTTTTCAGGCCTTTGTCATGATCAAACCGCAACGTTACTCAAAGCATAAAGTCACTAGCCTGGTTTGAGTTGCTTTAGCAATGTGTTCAAACTAAGTTGAGTGACATATCCGAAACACGCTCAAAGCATTTGACCAATCACAACACACTGATCCAGCGTTACAAACAGACTGGGAAAAGAGGTGATGGAAAATGCAAAAAAGATGAAAATTTTGAATATTCAAGAATGAAAACTAGACCCCAAAATATTAAAGTACACCCCAAAATGGCATATTAGGTCCCATTTAAAGGGATACTCCAATTTTTTTGGAAATAGGCTCATTTTAAAACTCCCCCAGAGTTAAACAGTTGGGTTTTGCCGTTTTCGAATCCATTCAGACAATTTTCTGATATTTGGAAGACTATCAGTAACCAGACAGTTTCTGGTCTCATTGCCTACCATAGTATATTTTTTTCCTACTATGGAAGTCAATGAGACCAGAAACTGTCTGGTTACTGATATTCTTCTAAATATCAGAAAATCAGCTGAATGGATTCGAAAACGGCAAAACTCAACTGTTTAACTCTGGGGGAGTTTTAAAATGACCCTATTTCCAAAAAAAGTGGAGTATCCCTTTAATGCGGTGGATTTGAAATACAAGTTTAGCTTTGGTAAAGTAGTGGTGCTGATTTAAGAGGATGAATTTTCAGTTGCAACTGCTCAGAGTTAACCATGCTGACATTCTACAACCAGCATGCCAAAATCCTCTGAGGAGTAGCATTCCCTAAATTCATCCCCTTACAACCAAATCTTGAGATATTTGCACATAACAAACATAAGTATGTACAAAAAAATAAAACTCAACCACTCAACAAGCTCCAGATGCAACAAACACTCGTGCACACAAAAGCATGTTCAGACAGTGTGGAACGAAAGCTAAAAATAGCTGACCTGCATCTGTAATGCAACCGCACATAATCATCTCATGGCCCTTGATCTGCTGAAAGTCACCCATTCAAATCAAGCTTTAAATTTGGGATTCAATTCCAAAACAAAATGCAGCAGGGCTGTAAAATCAGATCCACAAATGAATGAAGCATCACTTCTGTCAGCGGAGCGTAAAGGACAACTGACCTGTAATCAGGAATCCTCTAGGGGAGTGCGAGATGAAGTGTTTCGGGTAATGTTTGTGAAGCCGGTAGTCTTTCTCGCTCCGTGACCGAGTGCGATCCGAAGCACGGTCCGAGAATTCGGAACTGGGCCAGGCCCTGCGCAGAGTGGTGCTGCGTGTCTTTTTCATGATGAGCCCGGATAAACGCGCCGGCTCTCGAGATCACACCACTTCGGACATGGCGGGACACGGCTCTATCCTTTCTCCAACAGGCAGGAAAATGATCACAGATGTTTGGGTTGTGAAGCGGTCGTGGAATCCCTTAGGAATGGTTTCGGGTCCTCCCGATCCTAAATCCGCCAGATGCAGATGCATCCAGCGACGCATCACCCTCCACGCACCTAATCCTGGCTTACGGCTTCTGGCTTCACGCACGCATGCAGACTACTCTCATGCTCTGCGATCGCAGCGGCATGTGGACGGAAGACGAGGAGGTGTGTGGGAGTGGAGGGAGGAAGGGTACGAGGGGACTCATGTGGGAGAGTTGGAAGGAGGGGATTTCAGAGGGGTCGGGAGCGGGGGGCTCCACCGTGAGAAGAACCCCAGATTCAGACAAAAGATCAATTCAGCCAAGCTTCAATCCACTAGTGCAGAGCCGTCGAGACAAAAGAAACCCCCAAAAACAAATTAGACTTTTAAGACCAGAAGTCTCAGGCTGTTGTCTTCGTGTGCAGGGCAGGGGTCCTTCAACCATGCAGAGGTATAGGAGACACAAGATCCAAGTCCTCCCCCTTCTCTGATTCAAATCCAATCCTGGAAAAAGAGCGCTCAATCTGTTAAGAAAAATAACAGAAAATCCCACTTGGGTGCGTTGAAAGACTTGGGAGATTTCTGATGCATTCTATAGTCCTCGACCAAGATAAACACTGATGCGAATACAGGCGAGCGAAAGCACGTAGAAGAACACTCCGTCTTCTAGTCTTTCTCCAGAGTGTGTTGTCTGACTTTCCTCTCTGCATGCGCACGCTGATGGCTTGAGGAGATGTCCCTCTTTAGACTTGTTGATCCAGTCAGGGTGAGCTTCTCACCACAAAACCCTCAGGGTTTTCTCTCACACTTTCTGGCAGTCCGCCCAGCCTATAGAAACACCGCGCTTTATTTACATACGCTGGCTCGCAAGCTCCCCAGACAGCCGAACCGTTGCAGTAAAGAGCGTGTGAGAAATGAGGACGAGGAGTCCCTTATCTGCAAGCGACGAATGACAAAAGAGTTGAGTCTCCTCTCTCACATTTTATACCAAAAATCCTTCTTCCTCCAGGCGGAGTCATTCACAATTCCCACTCGTTCCTGTCAGTCGAAGCACCAGCTGCAAGAGAAAGTCCTCTGGAATGCAATTAAAGAGATCCCTCCACGGCAGCGCGAGCGGGAAAAAGGGGTTCGGGGGAGCAGTGTGAAATGGTGAATGGAGATCTCCCTCCCTCCTTCCCTTTCTCTCTCTCGCTCTGTCACGCTGTCATCCCTCCCTACCTCTCCTGACAGGAGCGCAATAGCGCAGCTGTTTGAGAACACAGCCAATCACTCCATGGCAGCAAACGGAGAGAGAATTTGACAGGATTTCTCTCTTTCATGCACTGCAAACGTACGTTGCATTAGAGGGGAATACGACAATCACAGCGATAAACACAAATTATTATTATTTTTCATTTATTTAGAAAGCTGAGTGTTCTATTGTTTTTAGTATTCTGTTGCTAGTATTGTTGTTCTTTTATGTAGAAACTTTGAGATTCTTTGGAACGAAGTGCGTTATAAATAAAATCTATTATTATTATTAAAAAGTACAATGATGTATTATTTACGAGTGAATATTATCCATACACACAAGGATATTAGTTCCAAATAAAAGGTAAACATAATTAGAAATAAAAGGTGTTTCAATTAAAATAAAAGGCATGCATATAGGACACTGTTGTGTTCCAGAGATTTTTATTAATAAAAAATATAAAATAAAAATAAATATTTTTTTATTTGTTGAAGGTCACATTAAAACGGTCTCAGAAACTTTTTAACATGCCTTTATTTAATTTTAAGTTAAAAAATTATATCTTGAATAATTACATGATTAAAAACACTAAATATACGGTAATATTTAAAATATCTTTGTTTTTATTGTTATCATCATTAAACGTATATAAAACATTTTTATATTCGATGTGTTAAGTTTTAAAAAAATATCCTTTTTACCACAACAGTGAAGAGAAAATGATGGCATGTAATTTCCAAACAAGCCACACACACACAATTTTAAAATAAACACTTGTTTATGTACCTGTCAAATTCTATGAAGTTAATAATTTCACAAATCAGGCATTTTAATCCAAAACTTAAACTTTCAATCCACAAATAGCTATAAAACCCAAGTATGAACCTAAAAAGAGCGAATCCCTACTTAGATATATTATTGTATTTCATTGTATGTATTTTTAACTGTAGATTAAGTAGATTTTTAAATATATATATATATATATATATATATATATATATTTGTATTCATTTTTGGGGGGCGATATACCTGCAATATAATGTAATTAATTTAAGGCATGACTTTATATTTTAGGTATTAATTTTTGAATGTGTAAACTGTAGATTATATTGAATAATTGGCATTTTTTACTTTTTACTTTAATTGGCATATTTTTAAATCTTTTTTTCCTTTATTGTTTGCTTTCTTGTTTTATTTCTTATATTGTATTGTTGTAAAATATATATATATATATATATATATATATATATATATATATATATAAAATAAAAACACAAGAGCAGTACCCTCAATGTACCGTACAGATCCCTAAAGGGTGCATACTGTAGAGTTTAGGAGTTATTCAGGTACAAATACATAAAGAGTAACTTTTTAATTTTAAGAGTACTGCCACGGTGACAAACTGTTATACTTCTAAAGGTAACATTTTAGAAAAGTCCAACATTGCTTACAATAAAGTAAACACCATTTATTCAGGATCTCTAAGACACTGTGTGCATGAGATGCTTTTCTATTTTGTTTCTATATAATTTGGCCCTAGTTTTCCACAAGTTGTATTTAACAAGGCTGCTCTCGCTCTCGTTCCCCCTCCTCGGGGCAGATCATTAATCAGGGGGAGGACTCCCTCTCTGTCCGGCCAAATGAGCAGCGAGAAACTAATGTTTTTCCAATAAGCCACAGATCAGAGGTCACCCATCCATAAAGCAGACATCCACCATCTTTCTCATTAATATCAACAATCTGTGCCCACGGCTTGCTGCAAACAAATTGACAATCAGCGTGTCCTGACTCCTGAATGAAATCAAACAGACTATTATGATCCAAAGAATGGAACAAATAATTTGTAACTATTTATGATGAACCAAACTGTGTCTTTTGAGCTTTTGGAAACGGTTTTCCTGAGCGCTGATGGTTTGCAGGCCGAGGGTGTTGGGTTACAGAGCTCTTAATGGAAGACTACAGATTCATGGAGAGCAGAAACCTGCTGTAGGTCAAACTAACCCTTGGCTCACTAGTACAAGCTTTGCAGGAGTCTTGGCAAATGCAGTTTACAACTTTCCATGAGGTCTGGACAGTTTCGAGGAAGACAACACTCCTACTGTAACTAGATTTATCTAGTGGGATGTAGAGCATAGAGCTAGCAACACCAAGGGTTCGATTCCATGGGAATTAATCTGTAGAATGCATTACAAGACCCTTTGGATAAAAGCATCACATAAACAAATGTATCTTTCAGATTGTCAGCATTTGCATTTAACATTCTCTGACCAATTGCAACCCATCAACACCAGTTGTTTTTCCTGGACATCTTGGCACAACAATTTCACTGGAAAGCCCTCCGCTGTCATTTCATGCCTTGCAAACCCTTAGCTAACGCTTCATTCCTCCATGGCTCTCAGTGTCTGGTTATCTCAAGCCGGGGCCACGGTGCCAGTTCTCAAGGTCCGAGTTCACATTTTCTGGGTCTGTTGTGGCTCATATTTCTTGTTGTGTTATGTCAGGGCCGCCAGTGATGACAGGAACGCAGACGAGGGCCAACGGAGCACATCTTTCCTTCCAGAGAAAGCTGACAGCGTGACCCGCTGAGGGTGTTGGCTGGGTGTAGCACAGTCTGGTCGGTGTAGCGCAACACATGGGGTGGCCAGTCTAAGGGGGCGCAGTCTTAAAACAACAAATTGAAGTAATGATAATCGATGATGATTAGCAAAAACAAAATGTGGGTCTTTGCATTGAGCACTGAGAACCGCAGTTATTGATGTCACTACAGGCATAAATATATGTAAAAGTAGTGAAAATCGTTTCTATGGATAATAAGAAAAGTTTACTTGCATTACCATTTAAATATTTGGGAAGGGTCAGTACGATTTTTGGTAACGCTTCCTTTTACAGTACAGTACTTACCTAGAAAGTTGGCTAACATAAGGTAAGTACATGGAACAGGGGTAGGTTTAGGGGTAGGTTCAGGGTTAGTACTAGTTATTACCCAGTAATTGTAGTTACTAAAATAAGTACATAGTATTTACATGGGTAACTGGACTGTAAAAGGAAGCGTTACCAGATTTTTTTGTTAAAAAATTAATTAGGCCTCAGTAAGGATTCAGGATTCAGTAAGAACACATTCAATTTATCCTGAATGACCACCCCTATCTTTAAAGGGGGCGATTATTCATTCCCCAATTGTTAAAGACCGATTTCTATTCTGCCCTGTCTTTCGAAGGTTTTTGAATGCCTGGTCAATAAACAGATCACTAACTACTTCGAATCAAATCACAGTCTTTCCGACATGCAATCGAAGTCACAAACGACATCAAATCTGTCATTGATCGCAAATATTTGTGTACAGCAGTTTTTATAGACCTGGCCAAGGCTTTTGACTCCGTCAACCACACCATTCTTATTAGTAGGCTAAGAAGTATGGGTCTCTCAAATCACTGCCTCGCATGGTTTAGTAATTATTTCACAGAAAGACTTCAGTGTGTTAAATCGAAGGGCTTGCTATCTAGCCCACTGGCTTTCTCGACGGGGGTGCCACAAGGTTCAATTCTCGCCCCGATATCATTTTCGGTCTACATCAACGACGTGGCAATGACTATTCGATACATCTATATGCAGACAATACTAGTCTTTACGGCCTATCTATGAATACCGTGTTAGACAGCCTCCAGGCGAGTTTTAACAGCATTCAACATTCATTCTATGGTCTCCAACTAAATTTAAACTCCAGCAACTCCATCCTCTTTGACGTTATAGTTCCCCACTTTGAAAAACAAGTCGTTTGCTGAGCCTGGTGTCAATAAAAGCTTTTATTGGACTAACAAGGACGTTTTCAGTTTTGAAACTTACATGATATTCTTATAATATGATGACCTCTTAGATGGCAAAAGCTTAAGGAAAATTTGATTTCTCAGTTCATCACCCCTTTCACTTCAACAAAATTCAGTTTTGCCACCAATTACATTTTAAAATACATTGAAATAGAAGTTATTTTAAATTGTAATATTATATTTTGGCATACTAAATGCAGCACTGGTGATCCTAAAAGCCTTCTTTCAAATATGATAATTTAGCCTCACATAATTCCCATCTGATTTAGTACCATTACCATCTAATATAACTATATCTATAACGTGTCTCTTCATTTCAAGACGATGTCATTGGGTTCCTTCGAACCATTGTCAGTTTGTTCCGGTCCTCTCCGACTGACTGATCCCACACTTGTACTAGGCTGCTGCAGTTTTTTTAGTCATGAAATTCATAGCACGCACCCATGTAGCAGCCAGACCCCCCAATGCATGAGAAAAACGTGTTCTGAATTATCAACCCTACCCCCCACTTTCAAACCATACTGTTTTCCTTCTCTCTCACCCTCTTTTCTTTCAGGATCATCACAGTCTCCTCCTCCGTCCTCTCGGCACCCCATACTGTAAGAAACACGCCGCCGATCCTCTCACGCCAAACAATCCCAAACACACCTTCATTAGTGAGTGTCAGAAAGCGCTCCAAGCTACACACACAGCCAGCTCTGTTTGCCCATATGTAGGCCATTCCACCTCCAAAAATACCACAAATCACTCTTATGCTCACCATTGTAACGAGACAATTGGACAAGCTCTTCTCTGACAATAGGAATCCATGTGTTGAAACTAAGTTGCCTTTTATTTTACATCAGCCTGAACAAGCAATCACATAATGACTTTGGACTGTAGATTTCAAAAGATTTCACCAATGCTCCAAATAAAAGTATAATTCACAAGAAAACCACTCACTGCTGTCGATTTCGTTTTTTGTTGACCCAAATCATTTAGAAAAAACCTTCATTGAGAAATACTTGAAAACTGCACTATAATTGTTAATATTTTTTGGTAAAGGTAAAATTCACCGATATACGCTGATTTCACGCAGCCGCCATTTTGAAATGGCTCCAGTGGGAAGAAAACCGGAAGTGTCGCCTTTAATCATCGCGAGAGTCGCAAATGCGATGGCATATTGTTGAGTTTAATATAGAAATTAGTTATTCTAAAAATGTACATTTCTTTCATACTTTAGACTATACTGTATATACAGTGAAATTAATTTATAAATAAAACATTAATATATATATATAATATCTAATATTATATATAATATATATTGTATTATATATATATATATATATATATATATATATATATATATGTATATGTCTATATTTATATGTATATATAAAATACATATAAATATATATATTTATTTGTATACAAATATGTGTGTGTGTGTGTATATATATATATATATATATATACACACATATAATTTCAGAACGTAAAAAAGCTGCAGCCTCAGGTTGGTAGTCCAAGGTATTGTTGTCTATCTGTACTTCCGTTAAAATAGTTAAAATATAACTTTTCACTTACATTGTTATTCTGATAATATAGGCAAATTTGTCACACACACACACACAAATTACACAAACGTGACCTATTCCATGTGTCAATTTAGTAAACTTGTTAACCCGGCCACAGCCAACAATGAAAGAGCGACAAGAATAAGCTTGAAAGTCCGGCTGACACACACAACAAAATGTGCATGGGAGTCTAGAGCATGACTGAGAAACACTGATCTAAACCCATCTCCATTAGTGGCCTTGTACACAGTCTGACCAGAAACAACCAGCAGTAATGTCTGTTTACGAGTACATGTTAGATGTGGAGTGTATTATGAAGACACGCTGGGAAAAATCACATTGCTCTCGATTCTACTGAGAAAGGGTGAATGTTTTGGATTATAATGTTGGTCTGAGGACATTTCTGAAAAATGCAGTGTTATTTAAATGGAATGTGTTCTTTCCCTCATATTTCACACTGTAAGCCCTTAAAGGGGCCATATCATGGAAAACAGAAATGTTCTTGCTCTTTTGAAATAAAAGATTGTGATGCACTATGTAATATTTTCAACTCAAAGTTTCCTCAATTTATTATAAAAAACAGGTAACAGAAATCACGATAGTTGCGGCGCAATAAGCAAATGATCATTATTGCACACATTTACATGTTTCAAATCATAAGTTATTAAACTGTCCCCATGTAGTCAATAATATCATCACTTAAAACTCATCTTTGATCACCAAAACGGCATGTTTAAATGTGTTTTTAGGGCTGTCAAACGATTAACCGCGATTAATCGCATCCAAAATAATTTATTCAAAAGAAATATTTTCATGTATATACTGTATTTAGATTTATCTACAATTTATATAAATAATTTTTTTTTCTTAAATATACATGCATGTGTGTGTATTTGTATATATACAAAATAATTATACACAGCGCACCCACATATATTACAAACTTTTATTTTGGAATGCGATTAATCGCGATTAATCGTTTTTATTCATGCCTTAAAATTAGGGCTGTCAACTTTAGTCGTTTAGTCGACTAATCGGTCGATGCCGTCTTGGTCGACTGACATTCTTATTGGTCGACCAGTCGCATTTTTTTTTTTTTTTACCAATAGAAAGAATTTTTCAATAATTTACTCCTTGATATTTATTACTTTATAAGCAGTTATTTATTGCTGTATTCTAAATATAATTAGCCTATGTTTTGTCCCCAACTTTAAAATGCTTTAATTTAGGCTATTTTTGTAACAGCGCCACAGTTTAGCGCACACACATAATACACTCGGGAACGCGCCTGTGGCCGGCTGAGCTGCAGCTTCGCGCTCGGTAAGGGATGCTGTATTCATTCAGTTAGAACGCTGGCTTTAGTCGAAACAAATTGTCCAGGAAATCTAAATCTTTGTCTGGCTGCATTTTAAAACAAAGACGACAAGACTGTGGAGGGAGGCGACCGCGTTGCTCCATTGCGAGCGCGCAAGTCGCGCGCCTACAGAACTTGAGCGCGCAAAAGACGTGCCTTTTAACGGCTATCATGCTGACTCAAAAGATTGTGTTTTTTTAATATGTTTTCGTTTTTATTTGTACACTTGACGCATTTGAAAATAGCCTAAATAATGCAACAGAACGAAAATAAACCTATACGCGGCCCTACAGACTATTATTATGATTGTTTTTAGGCTATTTGGGTTTTTTGTGTGTTGTTTTAAAACGCCTTGATCGTCAGGACGAAAGTTAACCAGCTTTGAAAGTAAAGAAGAATATAAAGCCTGTATAAACGAAAGCTTTTGTTAGGATTTTTCATTTTGTGGCAGATAGCAGTTATATTTTTTGCAGCGTGTTTGTGACTGTTACTATAGACCTAGGACAGAGCTCCTCACTTTTTGCAGTTAAAAAATCACTTATTTTCAAATAATTGTATTATTATTAAAGTTTTATTTATTTGTGATCTTTTTTCGTTGTTGTTTTATAAATAGTCAATGAAAATTGTTTAAAAAATGTTCAATCAAAACGTCACGGTTTTTTTTTTTTTTTTTTTTTTAGTCGACTAATCGTTGCGCAGGACAAGACTTTGGTCGACTAAGGATTTCTTTGGTTGACTACAGCCCTACTTAAAATAGCTTGAATTCTATACACTCGCTTAATTTAGTATACGCGGATCCATGAGTGTGCAAATGAGCCCCACCTCCACTCACTCATACAGGCTTGTCTACAAGTTGACATATCAGAATGGTAATTTTTTTTCACTACAGTTTTAAATAGAAAATATTCAGCAATGGTGTTGACTTACGACTTTGCACAGAAACACAACATACATACAGACAACATTAAAAACTCGATTTTCACCACAATGTGCAATGCATGTGGATGTTGTATGCAGAACAGGAGTGAAGAGTGCTCTGCATGTGCATGTCCTGAGAGGAAAGTGCCAATGCCAAACTGCTGCCAATGAGGCCAGGCCTCTTGACTCCTCCTGCTGTAGCCTAATTTCAGTAAAAATGAGCAATTAGAGCCTGCCATTAAATGAATACCCAGCGCAAAGTAACCTCTGCCAAACCACAACTCAATGGCCTCAGTCCAAACCAAAACCATACAGGAGAAACTTCAACATTCATTAGGTACCTGAGCTCAGCATTCACACTGTTCTAGACAGTTCTGTGGATCTCTAGAGATGGCAGACGGATGTGTTTAAAGGCTGTGGATATGAAATAATGTGATTACACAGTAAAGATTGAAGAGAAAATGGACTTGAGGTGGTTTTGAATGACATGCCGCAAAGTACATTAGAGCTGCGTGATTGTGCTAGTAGGTTTAACCAATTTAAAGGGGTCCCATTATGCTTTTTTAAAATGTTCTACATTTTTGGGGAGTGTAATGTTGCTGTTTGAGAATAAAAAAAGGTCTGCAAAGTTACAAAGTCACGCCAAAGGGGGTTATACTCTATGTCTATACCACTAAGCACCGTTTCTGAAGCCATCCGTGACGATTCGTCAATTTGTAGACCTTTAGCTGCAACAATGTCAAATGTGGAAAATAATGCGTTTAACATATAAGCATAAAAATCTAGTATACCTCAAAAAACATAAATCAAGCATGTGTCTTTAAAGAGGATCTATTATGTATTTTCGATGTTCATTTCCTACACAGATAGAATTTCTTGCTCTAAAAACTGACGGTCTGCGACTGTACCTTTAAGACTGACAGTTTCAACAAACATTCGATTTCTGCATGGCCCTTGCATTGACCCTTTGTTTTTTTTCCCTTTCACCCCTATACACACATTCTACAGACACCCCAAAGCAAACTCTTTAATCTAATTTTCATATGACACATGCCCTATAATTAAGTCAAGCTGCACACATCTTGCCTTTTCCATTTTCCAGGCACAAAAAAAAACTCAACAAATCGCACATATCTTGGCATTCTGACATGTGTTTGGCCATCCCTGAGTTCTTGTCTTCTGGGGAAACTTTTATCGCTCTCACTCCCTGAAACCACACACAAACTATCTGTAATCCTGTTCTACATCTTTCAACAGGTTGGACTATTACAAAAAGCATGGCTTTAACAGAGAGAACTGAAGCTGCCTGACAGGTTTGTTAAACGCAAAATAAAAATGAGAAATTACATTTTGCATAAAGATGTAATACAGAAAAGAAAATCATTCCGTTCAGTTTTATAATTATTGTCATTATTCTGAACTCAAACTACATTTATGTAACACTCAGAAACTGTTTAATATAAAAGGACTATCAATTCAGACATGTATGTAAATAAAGTAGGCCTAATTTTCAGACAGACTACTACGTTAAAAATAGAAAGGTGAACGTCAACTGAACAGCCGCTTCCAGTTTGGACAGCTCTTTTGATTATAATGGGAACGATCTAGTTTCACTCGCATCTGGTGTAGACACACGTAAGCCAAACTTTTTTGACAGATGCAAGTACTCAAGCTTGTTTGTTGTCATCACCTAGGCAACAGCTGCTTTCTTCGCACTTTAGGCTTATAATAAGCTTGTACACTCACCTAAAGAATTATTAGGAACACCGTACCAATATTGTGTTTGACCCCCTTTCGCCTTCAGAACTGCCTTAAGTCTATGTGGCATTGATTCAACAAGGTGCTGAAAGCATTCTTTAGAAATGTTGGCCCATATTGATAGGATAGCATCTTGCAGTTGATGGAGATTTGTGGGATGCACATCCAGGGCACGAAGCTCCCGTTCCACCACATCCCAAAGATGCTCTATTGGGTTGAGATCTGGTGACTGTGGGGCCATTTTAGTACAGTGAACTCATTGTCATGTTCAAGAAACCAATTTGAAATGATTCGAGCTTTGTGACATGGTGCATTATCCTGCTGGAAGTAGCCATCAGAGCAGAGGATGGGTACATGGTGGCCATAAAGGGATGGACATGTTTCAGAAACGATGCTCAGGTAGGCCGTGGCATTTAAACGATGCCCAATCGGCACTAAGAGGCCTAAAGTGTCCCAAGAAAACATCCCCCGACACCATTACACCAGCACCACCAGCCTGCACAGTGGTAACAAGGCATGACGAATCCATGTTCTCATTCGGTTTATGCCAAATTCTGACTCTACCATCTGAAATCGAGACTCATCAGACCAGGCAACATTTTTCCAGTCTTCAACTGTCCAATTTTGGTGAGCTCTTGTAAATTGTAGCCTTTTTTCCTATTTGTAGTGGAGATGAGTGGTACCCGGTGGGGTCTTCTGCTGTTGTAGCCCATCCGCCTCAAGGTTGTGTGTGTTGTGGCTTCACAAATACTATATCTCGGTTGTAACGAGTGGTTATTTCAGTCAAAGTTGTTCTTCTATCAGCTTGAATCAGTCGGCCCATTCTCCTCTGACCTCTAGCATCATTAAGGCATTTTCGCCCACAGGACTGCCCCATACTGGATGTTTTTCCCTTTTCACTCCATTCTTTGTAAACCATAGAAATGGTTGTGCGTGAAAATCCCCTGGCACCAACAACCATGCCACGCTCAAAATTGCTCAAATCACCTTTCTTTCCCATTCTGACTTTCAATTTGGAGTTCAGGGGATTGTCTTGACCAGGATCACACCCCTAAATGCATTGAAGCAACTGCCATGAGATTGGTTGATTAGATAATTGCATTGATGAGAAATTGAACAGGTGAAGGGTTGCATGAAAAAAGAAATAAATAATTTTTCTGATGTTTTTTCTGTTTGTTTGTCCTGAAAATAATGTCAATGCAAAATCTCATGATGGTACTAAAGTAGAACCAGAAATATAGATCTGCTGATGGCATGTTTTCCACATCTTTCAAAGGCGCCACGTCCTTTTTTTTTTTTTTTTTTTTTTTTTGCAGTTTTGCCTGTTAGCACAAACATCACACCAAAAACCAGTGATGTCAAACGTAAAAAGAACTAGAACAGAGCAGAAATCTGTCAATTTTCTCAACAAAAAACGAACTATTTTTTCAGAGAATACAAGATGCATCATTAAAAACACAGCACAACAAAAAACAAATGGGACGTCTGATCAGCCTGCGAGATCAATAGCTGTGAAAGTGATGGTGAACTCAGTTCGAACTCTGGCTCAGAGTTGAATTTATGCAACTAGGTCGCCTGCGCACGAACGACAGCTTCAGTCAGGCAGCCTGCCACCGAACGAGGGCCCGCTCGCTCCTCGCTGCTTCATTAGAGAGCTCGGCACCGCACTTTCAAACAGAATCCATCATGTGAAGTCGAATGAAATCCAAGCAATTAAAGGGAAACCCCTCTGCTCTTCAAAGGCACCGGGAACAGACATCTCTATCGCCCCCCTGCCATTTCACAGCCGAAAGATGACCGCAACGTCTTTGTTGAGTTGCTCGCTCATAATCATCACCGTAGAATCAATGTATTCTGGCTTCAAACGTACAGAGCACTACTTTCATGGTCTGATTGTAAAGCACTTGGGTCCAAAACTTCAGCGTGGCACCGTGGTGTTAAGTTAAGCACTTGGCTGGCATTAACATACGCCGTGTCTCTCCGAGGGCCTCGCGGCGATCCTCGCCAAGGCTAATCATGGTTTAGCAATGAACCCAGAGCTGAAAGTTTTATCGTAGAAGTCTTAATGAGTGCACCATACATATGCCGAGGCCAATTTGAGCGGTGTCCAAAACAAAAAAAAAAATCTTAAACAAGAGCCCTGTCTTTCTCTCGAATCATTCATTGAGATCCAGGATCTTCTGAGATATGGTCATCGAGATGTTGTGATCTCCACCTCTTGGATTCAACAGCGGTGCCGCACATGGGCATTGGCCCGCAGCCCGGAGAGGAAACTTCATCATGATTTGAGCAATATAATATTTGAGTAATTTATTCCCGGGGTCCATGGCCAGACTCGCATCCAGAGTTGATTTAAGAGTCCCTGCTTTGTTGTAACTCTCGGCAGACATTCTGGAAGAGGGCAATTTCAGCTCAGCTGTGTGTAGTTTGGAAACACACCATCATGGCAGAATAGAATAAAATGAAAGAAAATAAAGCCTTTTTTAGGCTCCGATTTAAAACAACACAGCTCAGTTTCTTAAAAATACAGCTTAGACATGTGCAAACACTTAAAAAAGTGAGAAATTGTTATTGCATTTTAGGCGATATAAAACAGAGGCGTACATATCTTCATTATATGTAAGACTTGACAGAGTATTTAAGGAATTAATGGAATAGCTCACCCAGAAATGAACATTTTGTCATCATTTACTCAGCCTGGTGTCAATCTGACCATTTATTATTTTCTTTCTTCAAAGAAACACAAAAAGAGATTCTGCAGAGTTTAGAAGTCACTGGATTAGCTCAGTATCAGTTCGATTTATTTTGATGACCAAGGCAGC
Organism: Cyprinella venusta; assembly: GCA_038021265.1. Classification (NCBI taxonomy): domain Eukaryota; kingdom Metazoa; phylum Chordata; class Actinopteri; order Cypriniformes; family Leuciscidae; genus Cyprinella; species Cyprinella venusta. Next base: position 6,812,436 of record CM075873.1, read on the forward strand.
ATTTATTCAATCAAAAATACACTAAAACAGCAATTTTGTGAAACGGTAAATAATTAATTTTAATTTTTTAAAAATGCAATTCATTCCTGTGATCAAATTTTCAGCATCATTACTACAGTCTTCAGTGTCACATAATCCTTCAGAAATCATTCTAATATGCCGATTTGCTGCTCAAGAAGCTGCTCTTATTATTAATGTTGAAAACAGGTGTGCTGCTTCATATTTTGTTGGAAATTGTCATTCAGTTTGTCCAAAAATCCTGAAAATATATCAATAAAATTCAAAAGAACAACATTTATTTGACGTTACATTATACATTATAACATTATATAACATATAATATATATATATATATATATATATATATATATTAGGGCTGGGAAAAGATTAATCGCGATTAATCGCATCCAAAATAAAAGTTTGTGTTTACATACGTGTGTGTAGTGTGTATAATTATTTTGTATATATAAATACACACACATGCACGTAAACATTTAAAAAATATTTGCATGTATATACTTTATATATATTTATACAAAATTAATATTATACATAAATATAAATATTTGATATATTAATAATACATTTTTCTTAAATATAAATATATACATGCATGTGTTTATTTATATATACAAAATAATTATACACACTACACACACACACATATTATGTAAACACAAAATTTTATTTTGGATGCGATTAATCGCGATTAATCTTTTCCCAGCCCTAATTTATATATATATATATATATATATATATATATATATAATAATCAGAGTAAGAAATAATTGCAGTAAAATGTTTACATGACAAGCTCTTTGCTCCAGTTTACATGCTATTTTCATTATTCGCCAAGAAGAATGGTTATTTTTTCCCACCATTCGTCACATACCCCAATGCATAGCACAAATGATGTACTCGCATGCAATAGGTGCATTACTGGCCAATGGCCACTGTTTTAATTCACTTAAGTCAAATACAAAACACATTTCTATGAACGTATTGGATATTATTCGGTGATGTGATGAACATACAGTAGCAGTGGTGCTGTAACCAAGGTTGCCTAAGCTGCTGGCACGTTCTTCACACCATCTCAAGATGAAGATAGGAGATAAGGAGCAGAGACTGAGTTGTGTTGACAGTTTAGCGATTATGCTTATGAGCTTAATAGCATTAGTTTGATCAAAGTATTTGTTTACATAAAGTAAAGTTTAATCGCGATATTGACCAAATCCCATTATAATCGGATTGTAAACGCAGTGTATACGGTCACTTTTGATTTACAATTTAATGAACACTTGCTGAATAATAGTATACAAATATTAAATAAATATTTTAAATAAATGGAAAACAAACAAACAAACAAACAAAAAACTTTCTACATTTTGGTACATTAGAATACAGCTCAAGTTGCATGGGCTACTTTTATGATACTTCATTATTTAATGCTTTTTAGCTTTTTTGATCAGCATGCTTATTTTATAGCAAAGAGCGGCGCTGACATACTGCCTTCTGTTGGGTTTCACAGAAGAAAGGAAATAATTTAGGGTTTGAACGACGAGGTAAGAACTGACAAAATGAGCATTATGAGTGAGCTCCTCATTGTTTCTTATCCAGGAGATGGATGATAAAGATTGATCTGCCAACACCCTGCAGCAAACTGGCAACCTGAACATTTAGTTAATGTTCTAAAAATAGCTGTAATCAATGCTTTAATCAGCTAGAATAACAAGTCACCTAACACACACACATAGATGGTGTGTGTGACTACTATAGGGTGTGTTCCAACAAGCTGAAAAGCTTTTCATATACATCATTTTATTTAATGAGGGTGCAAATCCCGGCTACGGATTGTGTCATTGTTGTGATAGTCATTACTGTATAATCATCATTATCAAAAGACAGGCTGCTCTTTATCCCAGAATAATAAAAACCTGATGATTTTGTTCTCTCACTGGAGAAGGTGATTTGAGATCACACAACGTTCAAGCTCAGTCTAACTGGCTGAATTATGTTAGTCTATGAATTTTATGAGGCATAGTGGATATTTCCTGTGGAAATGCTAACCCAGACTTGGACTAGTTTGAAATATGCCATTTCAAAGAGCCTTGCAGATGACAGCCATATCTAGAGACAAGCAAGCAAGCCCTTAGCAACATCTTCTGACTTCATTTTGTTTAGAAAATACAAATATCTACCTCATTCACAACACTAACTACTTCTCTGAGCCTCTTTTCTGGCCATGAAATCCTCTAACCCCACAAATTTGAAGACCACCCTGAACTTCTAAAGAAAGAAACAAGGAAACAAGCGAGTGAAAGCCAGTGTGTGAATGTGTGAATGTCATCTGGCCTGCCTGAGCAACCCATTCATAACTTCAGGTCACAAGGCAAAAGAAAACGGAGCCAAGAAATTAAAGCTTTGTTTTTCTTCTGTGAGAGAAGACCTGGGCTTGAGTTCCGGAATCTTTTGTGTTCCGCAGATTCCATAGAGCTCCCGGGATGTCTTCCAGATGACAGAGGAACTGAATGGAACTCGGAGAACGCTGAATGAAGGGCATGCGTGTTGAAGGACTAGGCGACAGCAGACATTCGTAAAATATTAGCAATGATTTTGCTAGTGAAATAAAATTGAAGGGATAGTTCACTTTGAAATTAATTTTGGGTATGTTTTAGCTTACCTCAAGGTCATCCAAGTAGGTGTCTTTGTTTCCGCTGTAGTTTCAATTTTGATATTTTTAGGTTAAACCGTTCTTGTTTGTCAGTCATATAATGGAGGTCTATGGTCACCACCTCTAAGAGCATGCACAGAGAAGTCCAAATTAAACATGATTTAATGACTCGTAAATGTAAGTACACACTGATCATTAAATCATGTTTAATTTGGACTTCTCTGTGCATGCTCTTTGAGTTGGTGACCATAGACCTCCATTATATGACTGACAGACAAGAACGGTTTGACCTAAAAATATCAAAATTGAGACTACTGTGCAAACAAAAGACATCTACGTCTTGGATGCCCTTGAGGTAAGCTAAAACATACCAAAAAATAATTTCAAAGTGAACTTTCCCTTTAAGCAGCAGCAGGAATCATAATATTTGTATATTTGTTCCTAAAGCTTTACAAAACTTTCTGGCCTCAAAATATCGTTAAAGTTGGTAAGTTTGAATAATTTCTGTGGATGAGCTCTAAACTTAAATCATTTGCATCAACACTAATAAGTGTTGGTATCATTTTATAATGCCTATTAAAATACACACTACCATTCAAAAGTAAGAAAGATTTGAATAAATTAAGTCATTTTATTTAGCGAAATCACATTCAATTGATAAGTGACAATTCTAATGTTACAAAAATATTTCTATCAAATGCTGTTTTTTTAAGTTTCCACAAAAACTGCAAAAATATTTTCAACATGTATAATACGAAATATTTCTTAAACTTTACTGTTGTACTGTCTTTGCTTGAGGATGCTTGAGTATTTTATTTGTAAACAAACAAACAAAAACAAAACAAAAACAAATCTAAACATAAATTGTGTTGTAACTTCATGTCACAGAAATCTATTTCACCAACACGACTGACATGAAAAAAAAGGCAATCCTTCTATGCCACAATTGCAAATGGGTCACTATGGGTTATTTTCTATAACATTTCAAATAAGAGAGCTTACTCAAGAGATTACACAATGAATCTTTTCTGGTAAGAGACATTTTAAGCTTCCCACAAATGCTTTTTAGAGCACATAGTATTAAGCATAGCAAGAATGTTGAAACAGATGGAAATCACAAATGAAAATAAAATATGCGCTGATCTTAGATACATTCACTTGAATTCAGTTGTGCCGTTGAAAAGCAGAATAAATCCAAATCAGAAGTTTGCCGTCACACATCCATCAAGGCAGATGAAGTGAAAAGAACAAACCATCAACGTGTGATGCATTAGTCCTTTACAATGCATGTTAAACGTGGTCGGACATCATAATGGCTTCATAAAAACAGTACACTCTCAGAAAAAAAGCTACAAAAGCTGTCACTGGGACTGTACCTTTTCAAAAGGTACACTTTTGTACCCACAGGCTGCATATTGGTACCTTTGTGGTACATATTAGCACCTAAAATGTACATATTAGTGCCTGAAATGTACATATTACCACCTAAAATATACATATTACCCCCTAAAATATATTTATTACCACCTAAAATGGACATCTTAGCTCATGAAATGGACATATTATCACCTAAAATGGACATATTATTAGCACCTAAAATGTACATATTACCACCTAAAATGTAAATTAGCTCATGAAATGGACATAAAATGTACATATTACCACCTAAAATGTACATATAGGGCCTACAATGTACATATTAGCACCTGAAATGTACTTATTAGCACCTAAAATGGACAAAAGTTTACTTTTTAAAAAGGTACAGCCCCAGTGACAGCTTTTGTACCTTTTTTCTGAGAGTGTATCATGTTCCCCGTATGCCTGCATGTTTGAAATAACTATTTGTTTTAAACTTTTCTTTAATGAAAAGTGGAACTAAAATGCATTTGTGAAGACTCTAGAAAACTAAAGCATTATCAATAGGCTTGTCAGACGGTCTTCATGAAATGCCATTTTCTAAATCAAATTCATTCAAAACATATTGTTCCTTGGTGTTTGTGAGATTTTTTTTGACATGATGCTGACTGCGCTTGTTCTCCAGATATTTTCACGGAATATCAGTTACAAAAGACCAAACTACACGAAACGAATGTCTAACGTCACAGGACAACAATCAATCGCACAGCTGATTCCTCATTCACGTCAGCTGGATCCAGGTCACACTGGACTGGTATTGATTATCTGTAGACCTTATGCACCAGAGAAACAAGCACGCATCAATCTTTACAATTTTGTCTTTGAAACTGCATTTTTGCGGTAGCCCTGTTTTTATCTATGGCATCGTCAAAATGTAGTTGGCTGGATTTACTTAAAAGGAGTAGGCCTAGTTCAAATTAAAAAAAAAAAAAAATTGAACTAGTTGTATTTCCATTGTAACTTTTTGGTTTCCAACATTCTTCTAAATATCTTCTTTTGTGTTCAACAGAAGAAAAACTACAACAGGTTTGGAACAACTTGAGGGTGAGTAAATGACCAAATTTTCATTTGGGTGAACTGTTCATTCCAAATACTTCAAAACATACAAGACTAGCAGATGGTTCTCGCATTTTATACAATCAAAAATTTTAATTTTGGGGTGAAATATCCCTTTAATATGATATATACCATAGTAATACCACTGCAATATCTCAGAAAGAAAAGAATAATAACTTTAGATATAAAACAGGATGAAGACATGATTCTTAAAGGACTGGATGAGAGCACTATGACAGCAGTATTCAAACTAAATCTTATTGATAATAGTGTTATTCGTGTAATGGTGTTGAGTGAGCTGTGAGAAGTATAAACTGAATCGCCCAACGTAAACTGGGCATTCAAATGGTAAAACTAATATTATACAAGCTTTGCAACAGCAGTCCTGTTAGTCCAACCAGAGATGCTCTGATGAATCTCTATCTAACTCTGCCCTCTAGTGGAGAGAAGGAGGCCTACACCACACAGCCAACTCTGAACTCTTGACACTTTTAAAAGATTCATATCCTAGTGTTGCAATTTATGCAAGTATTTCTAGAAATATGCTCATGATATTTAAATTAAATCAGGAGGTCAGCCTGAACTGATCATTTAACAGCCTGAAACATTATCATGCAGATTCCTGGAATTGTTTTAAACAAGGCGGAATGATTGAGTGAGAAAAACCATAACCATAAAATGTCAAACCCAGCACTAACACCATGTCAAGCGAAACGATCGCTCATTTTAAAAGAAAAGTTTTATAAGCTCAAACGCTTGCCTTGCTCTGTTCTGTGATGCACGTTTGTGACTCTCCTGTTCGAACTCGTTTATCAAAATGAACAAATCTTTTTCAGAGTCAATTTGTACGTTTCGTTCATTGAATGAACCAAATGACTCAGAAAAAGATTTGTTCGAACAGAAGAGTCACAAACGTGCGTCACAGAACAGAGCAAGGCGACCATTTGGGCTTATAAAACTTAAACTGTTATTTATTCATTAAATGAGCGATTGTCTGGAATCGTTTAAAGTCCTTTAAACAGTTTGCAGTTTGTACTGAAACTGTCTTTTGGACCTTGAACCGTTTGGTTCCCATTGAAGTCCATTATATGGAGAAAATCCTGGACTGTTTTCATAAAAAGCCTTAATTTCTTTTCGACTGAAGAAAGAAAGATGTGGCCATCTTGGATGACATGGGGGTGAGTAAATTATCAGCAAAACTTCTCAAAAGTGAACTACTCCTTTATATATATAAACATACACACACAATCACAATCCAACACCAACCAAGCAAGAAAAATTTCACCCATACATAAAGCCTCTTAGGTAAATCTCCAGGCATTACCATGTATGCAATCACAGGATGTGTTCGATTGCCATGAGTAAGGCGGATTTAGATTAGTGTGCAAAGCACTTGATGAATCTTATCAGAACTGCACCAGCAGAGGGAGCCATGCACAACTCGCCTCAATGCTCGCTAGGCTAGCCTGCTTCTGATCCATCTTAAGTGGATGAGAGGAGAATGACCTCACCGCTGGGACTACCACACACACCACCGCCACACCACTCTGGTATTTATCAGCTTTGTGGCGGCCTTTTGTCCATGTGACGAGTCACATCAAACTGAGTCGCCATCAACCCTGCCTCTCTAGTCTAGTCCAGTTATGCAATTCTCCTATATGGATAGTTAAAGCTGAGATATAGAGATTATATACATACATATATACACACACACACTACTATTAGTCCAGTTACGGATTACCAGCCTAATCCACGGTAATACTGTCAGTCCTAATTCACCTAAATCAAGCCCGTCAAAACCTTTTATTAAACATCATTATCGTTCAATATGCCATCTTTTTAAGCAATTTGACCAACATCCACCTCTCCACGAATGTATGACTGTATATATATAAATGTATGACTCTGACAAACCAGGCACTTTGGAATGTGTTTTACTGCTGTTAGTCATCCATAAATCACCAACTAGATGTCATACCAGTATAGCTAACTGCAACCCGCATCCAACCACATCTGAACAGATGCCAATCAACAGCAGTTGCCATGTCAACACGAGCCAAACAGAATGGAGCAAAGTGAACGTGAAAATGAGTTTAATCTACTTTCCACAAATGTGGACCTTCACTGATACTAAAAACCCAGAGCCTAAGGGGTGAACCTCTCAAAAACATGTCTGGGTCATATTTCACCCAAAAATCTAACATAATTACAGCATTTAAATTTAAAAAGCTTTACACTCTTAGACAAAAGTTCTGTTTGTTTCTCGTGATTTCTTAGTCAAAAGTCGTATGTTACACAAAAAAATTATATCATGCAACTAAAGGCATGAGGTAAATGCATCAGCTCCTTCATTACCCTGTGATTGGCTTAACTCTTTGACAGCAGACGGCTTACGTTCTATCCTTCTACATGCTTTATAAACAATCATCTTATGGCATCACATGCAGCATCAATATGGAAAATGCAATGCAGTGGTAAAACTATAACATCTAAAATTAGTTTTTTATTTTACAGAAATGCTAGATCATGTGTTTGTGTGCGTGCATGGTGAAATAAAAGAGCTATATATACTTTGAAACATATAGGCTGAGAAAGGAAACCAAATTTGCTCTAGAGTGCAGGGTCGTGAGTTAAAAGCAATGCATCACCGCCTAAAAGTGAGCTTAGTGCTGCTCTTACACTGTTCTGAGTTTGGTTTCTAGTTTCTCTTATAATTACTGAGCTCAGGATTTCAGTGCAATAAAAAGGTCTTGGATCATTGCACGGGAAAATCTCAAACCAGGGTTAGATTTACGAGCAGGGTAGTCAGTTGAGGGCATGGCCTTCTCTCCCCTCCCCGGATTCAACCAGTACAGACACACACACACACCTGAGAGAGCTGACTGGAAACAATGCACACAGGTGAGACCACACAATCATCATTCAGCCACGGGCAAATCAGAAATGTCTCAATCTTACACACACACACACACACTCAGTGTGTAATGTTGTTAAGACATGCTTGCCTGAGTCACAGTGCAATTTGCCAAAAAGTAAGATTGTAATTTAAAAGTTACCATTTTAAAAAGTGCATAATTTGCATAACTGTACTGCACACCCTAATATTATCTGAGCTTATGATATCACATCTGCTAACACTGACTTTGAGACAATACAAAGAAAGCTAACAGCCACCCGTTTAACACTTCATGCTCAAAGTTTAGTGCTAACAAAGGAACAGATGTTTTTTCTAAAGTGTTCTGAGTTGTTAAAGATGAAAAAGTATAAAAAAATATATATATATTATTACTAAACAAAGTTATCACGGTTATAAGTATTATCATGGTATTGTTAAATTCGCTGAAAATGTTCAAAAAGTACTGATAGTACACACTGAAATCATTTCTCCAAGTTGTATGAATGAAGTTTTATATTGAAAACTGACAAGCAACAAATAGAACTGGCAGCACGATGCACTTTTTCTTTTCAATAAAATCACATTATATGATAGTTAAGCTGCATAAACTAGGCCAGCCAGAACCGAGAACACCTTCTATAAAACGTCTGTAATCATAAGAAGAATGGGATCTACTCTAATATTAGGCTCTGTTTATCCTGAGGTTTACTTTAGTCAGCCGGATACGGGCCGGATCCAGATCAGATGATGGACCTGCGCCTAGATGCGACCACAACACGTGATGTAGTCAGCCGGATTCAGGCCGGATCCATATCAGATGATGGACCTGCACCTAGACGCGACCACAACGCATGATGTAGTCAGTCGGATTCGGGCCGAATCCAGATCAGATGATGGACCTGCGCCAAGACGAGACCACAACGCATGATGTAGTCAGCCGGATCCAGGCTGGATCCATATCAGATGATGGACCAGCACCTAGACGAGACCACAACGCATGATGTAGTCAGCCGGATTTGGGCCGGATCCAGATCAGATGATGGACCTGCACCTAGACGCGACCACAACGCGTGATGTAGTCAGCCGGATCCAGGCCGGATCCATATCAGATGATGGACCTGCGCCTAGACGCGACCACAATGCATGATGTAGTCAGCCGGATTCGGGCCGGATCCAGATCAGATGATGGACCTGCGCCAAGACGAGACCACAACGCATGATGTAGTCAGCCGGATTCAGGCCGGATCCATATCAGATGATGGACCTGCACCTAGATGCGACCACAACGCATTATGTAGTCAGCCGGATTCAGGCCGGATCCATATCAGATGATGGACCTGCGCCTAGATGCGACCACAACGCATTATGTAGTCAGCCGGATTCAGGCCGGATCCAGATCAGATGATGGACCTGCACCTAGATGCGACCACAATGCATGATGTAGTCAGCCGGATCCGGGCCGGATCCAGATCAAACGGAGGACCTGCGCCTAGACACGACCACAAGGCATCCCAATGGCAGCCAATGGCACTGATCCTCAACAAATCCGTCTCCATAGAAGGCGTGATTGGTTCCTTGCAAGTTGCCTTTGGGTTTTAGCTCGTTTAGTTGGGGATACTTAATATTCAACAATATAATTAATCTGCCTGTATTGACACCATTATATGAGAACTGAACAGAGCTGGACGATGACATCACTGTTTTCTGCAGAGCAGCTGTATAGATAAATCATCTAAATAAATAACTTTTTCAACAAACGAAATGAACCATCTGAACTCACTTTTATACCTTTTATCTTTTCTTGGATGATCATTGAAAACATTACCCATCACTTTCTGAACTCTTTTTATTGGCTTAAACACTTTAATGTAATATCAAAACAAACTAGATGTGTGAAGTAGACATGCAAAGAATGTCTGTCTCTCTCCGTTAATAGAGGGTTTTTCCTCTACAACTGAACTCAGCTGTTCCGCAAGACATGTCAAACACAAAGAGACGGATACAGCATAGCTCTTTCTCCTGCAAAAATAGGGGCGGGAGATCAGGGATAGAAAGAGAGAGATGCGAGTAGAGTTGGAGAGAAGAGAAAAACAAACCCCGATGCCTACAGCAACAGCTATATGTCAAGGTCCAAGGCTTCTTCCTCTATCCTACACTCTGCTAAGAACACTCACAATACACAGACCTGTCCCATAATCTCTGTAATGGCTACAGATAAAGAGTGCTGCTCCTCAGTGTGTGTGTCCATAGGGCTGAATGTTGGACAGCAGTTTTCTGCACTAATTAGTCTGAATAATGGAGGCGAACGTCAGGGGTCTTAATGAGGATGTGAGTCTTAGCTTCATACACAACTTCAAAACTCAGAATATATTCAAAGAGACGAACAAAACCTTTATTAACAATCCCTTATGACTATAATTCTCATAGAATGCAATAGCACCACTCTGATGCTGATGGGAAGGCCTGTTCCTTTAAGAGGATAACAAACATGACATGCATTCTCTGCCTTTAAGATCACAAGAAGGTTTCAGGTTACAGGTCATATCAAATTCCTCAATATCTCACAGCTGAAGACAATGGCAGTGCCCGAAACGGTGACATTGCATTTGCAAGGAGTTTTCAAAGGCAGTAAGTCATCAATTCACATCTGAATTTTTTCATAACACCCTGTCGACTAAGAAGACTTCATTTTAGATCACTAGGCTGGATATTATGGCCTTGTAAGCCATACTAAAAAATAAAACTTTCCTACAAAAACATTAAGATATTGACTGACTGACTGACTGTATAAAAAAGCAGCAACATTTGGTTTCAGACACAGCCAAAAATCACTTCAAAATATTGATTTGTGAAGTGCACATCACAGAACAAGCAAGCACAAGCAAATCATGAAATTTAAATAAATGAAAAACCACAATGGAGGACACTATTTAGGACAGTATCAAACTCAAAAGCATTAAAAATGTAAGTTTCAGAGGTGGTCAATCATATTCCTAGAGATCTACCACCTTGAAAAGTTTAGATCTCAGCTATAAACCAGTTTAAACACAGATTTTTTTACTATTAAATTATTAATATATCATGGCATTTACATGGTAATACCATGATATCTTAATAATCCAAAGTTCAGCAACGAATACGATGAAAATATAAATTGTCAATACAATAGCACTACAATGGTACATGTCCAAAAAGTATATATAATTCCAAGATACTCTGACATTTGCTATACTATTGAATGACTGCCATTTTCATATGCCATTTTTCATTGTGCTACAATGTACTTTAAAGAACACAGTAACATTACCAGCAACCATCAAAAAACAATGACACCATCATGGTGTATGTCAAAAAAAATATATTCAAACAGCACAACATGATAATAATTCAAAGGTACTGAATGATAATCATATGACAGTGCAAAACAATGCCATGATGACATTGTAATAGAACATGTCCACAACAACCAATGGCACTAATGGCTGGTAGCTACCATGTGGTACTACCATGGTACTTTATTAAATAATAATAAAGTCTTAAGCCTTCAGCGTTGTATAAACATCATATAATGCACCATATAGATCATTCTTACCGAGGTATTTGATGTCGAAGCCCTGCGGTGGTTTGAGGGACCTCCTCATCCAAGCCTCCCTCAACACCTCCAGGTGATCCTCCTTGCCCTGGATCAGTAAAACATGCTCATCTATCCAGCCCAGGAAAAAGGTCTCGGCTATGGCATCGGCCACCATCTTATTCCAGAAATATTTCATATTCAGTGATTTAAAGTCGGCGAATATCTCGTAGCCGGTGTGATGGTGCGGAGGCTCCTCGCTCTCCGTCACCCCGGGCGCGTCCTCCGCCACGACGCGCGACAGCACGATGGCCAGCGAGTGCGGCGCGATCTGCAGGAAAGGCTCCATTGATCCTCTCGAAGATGCTTCGTTAGACTCGACTCATTCCACGCGCGTGGAAAGCTTAAATAAGGCGATGGATTGATTGACGGATTGATTGACTGATTGAGCGCGCGCCCGCAACCAGACAAAGAGCGCGTTTGCGCGTTAGTTCATTTGACCTGCCTGTATAAGGTGATGCAATTGCTGTAATAAAAGAACATTGCGGTGATATTTAAAGGATAAGACCATTCTTATTCCAAACAAAGGCCTGGGTGGATGCAGGGTAAAATGCACAGGTGATCATGTTATTCTCCGCTGAAATCGCCGCATATTATCCATTCCTCACCTTGATCAGAGACATCGGCGTGAAAATAATGACATCCTCTTCCAGCAGGGATGCGGGATGGATAAAAACATTATTTTAACGTCCATGGATGAAAAATGGATTTGCGCCAAAGCAAAAAATATATTACTCGTGTTCTTTTTTCTCCTCGTCGAGATGCGGTTGATCCCTGCAGGCCGGTGCGTGACGATGCCTGTGTGGTTTACGGTGTGTAAAGCAGGTTATTACCTTGAAGCTCCCGCAGCTCAGATAGTGACGCCCTCTATCGGCGGAGGAGAGCTACTGCAGGCGCAATCCCTCCTAATGCCAGGCAAACATCACTATGCTCCCAGTTACTCACCCTCATTTCGTTCCAATCCCGGTTGAACTTTCGACGTGACTTTCTTTAATTAAAAAAAAAAACACAAAATAAGAGATTAATAAATCTGTTTTGAAAGTAATGTAAAAGGTCAGCTCAACCAAAAATGAACATGTTGACTCACCTCGTTTATCCAAAACTGAATGAGTTTATTTCTGCTGTAAAACACGAAATAAGATATTTTAAACAACGTTGGTAATCAAACCGTTGAACGGCAACCGTTGACTTGACGGAAGTGATTTTAGGCCATAAGGTGAAGACGTTTTACGTTTAATCCCGTTCCCATATATGGGGCACTAAATTGTTTTAGTTGTAATAAAATTATCTAGTGTTTCTGGACGAGAAAATAAAAGTTCTCCATTTGTAATCCTGCAGTTTATTTTTTATTACTGTTTAAAGTCGGCAATAGTTCTTTCCTTGCGTAGTCATATTTTGATCATCAGTGATGAGGCTTCGCGGAAGAATCATCACGTGCTTCCGGCTAGACCAATGAGGTGGCTGCTTTTTTGGGACGACAGGTAAACATTAGTTAATATGTCTGCGCCCCTTAGCCATAAGGTGAAGACGTTTTACGTTTAATCCCGTTCCCATATATGGGGCACTAAATTGTTTTAGTTGTAATAAAATTATCTAGTGTTTCTGGACGAGAAAATAAAAGTTCTCCATTTGTAATCCTGCAGTTTATTTTTTATTACTGTTTAAAGTCGGCAATAGTTCTTTCCTTGCGTAGTCATATTTTGATCATCAGTGATGAGGCTTCGCGGAAGAATCATCACGTGCTTCCGGCTAGACCAATGAGGTGGCTGCTTTTTTGGGATGACAGGTAAACATTAGTTAATATGTCTGCGCCCCTTAGGCCATAAGGTGAAGACGTTTTACGTTTAATCCCGTTCCCATATATGGGGCACTAAATTGTTTTAGTTGTAATAAAATTATCTAGTGTTTCTGGACGAGAAAATAAAAGTTCTCCATTTGTAATCCTGCAGTTTATTTTTTATTACTGTTTAAAGTCGGCAATAGTTCTTTCCTTGCGTAGTCATATTTTGATCATCAGTGATGAGGCTTCGCGGAAGAATCATCACGTGCTTCCGGCTAGACCAATGAGGTGGCTGCTTTTTTGGGATGACAGGTAAACATTATTAGTTAATATGTCTGCGCCCCTTATTTGACGCCGTTGATTTGACGGAAATGGCTACCGTGACGTCAACTCTGGTTGCCTTGTCTTTTTCTTCTTTATTATATTTTTGTATCTCCCCTGGCTTTAAAGTTTGTCATGTAATATTTTGTTTAAGCAATAAAAAAAACAAAAAAATAAAAATAATTAAAAAAAACACTATACGGTGACTCAGCAACACTTTGACCTACAGAATATTAGAAATATTGATGGGCTTTTTGACGTCTTTGTATTTACAGCTGATCTATATAGAGTCATTTTTTTGAGTCTATTGCATCCCACTCACAACAAATTACTGGGGGAAAAATCCAGACATCCTGACAAACTTTTCAAAGCAATTATAGCATCTAGACTGGAGAGAATCACTTATTTTACTACCATTTGATATCTAGCACAGCTAGAAGAGGTAGGGATGTCAGTTTGATAGCTTTCTTCTGTTTTACTCAGGCTCAGACATGTAAACATGTCTCTAGTGTGCTATTTGATTCTCCTGTTTCATAATAGCCACAGGTGATGTGTAATTTAACACTTTAGAATGAAGACTTTGAGCATGTTGCTAACCTACGGGAGGATATTAAACCTGCATGCTTTCTCCATAACACTTTCCCTTTGTTTCAGTAAAAGAAGGGCCGTCGCTACCGGGGCAAAAGGTGTTGGCGATTCTATCAGACCCCTCACGGCAACAACCTGCACTGGGGCCCCGGAGACCTCAGCTACAGCCCTAAAGGTATAGTCAAGGTATAGGCAGTTATTACTGGTGTCTAAGAACAATCATATCTTGTTTTATAAAAAAATAAGAAAAATATTAACCATCATGGCAACTAGATTTTTATCTTGGTGACAAATTTTCACAACATTTAAGCACATTTTCCCTACAAATTGTACTTTATATACTTATTGTGTGGAAATAAAACAAAAATAATGACTTTATTCGACTAAACTTGAACTCTCGTCTCTTATTACTTTCTTAATATTGACAATAAGTTGATTTTAGTGGTGAAATTATTGAAAAAGGTTGTGTAATTTAAACAACTGAAAAGTAGATTTATATATAAAATCTTAAAGGGATACTCCACTTTTTTTTATGGAAATAGGCTCATTTTACAACTCCCCCAGAGTTAAACAGTTGAGTTTCACTGTTTTCGAATCCATTCAGCCGATTTTCTGATATTTAGAAGAATATCAGTAACCAGACAGTTTCTGGTCTCATTGACTTCCATAGTAGGAAAAAAAATATACTATGGAAGTCAATGAGACCAGAAACTGTCTGGTTACTGATATTCTTCTAAATATCAGAAAATCAGCTGAATGGATTCAAAAACGGTAAAGCTCAACTGTTTAACTCTGGGGGAGTTGTAAAATGAGCCTATTTCCAAAAAAAGTGGAGTATCCCTTTAAATAAACTACAGTGCGCACAAATGGTGTGGTTATTTACTAAGACCTGAGAAATTAAAATTCTGGCCAATCGCACGGCGTCTCTTAAGGGACACACACCACAACAACCAACAGCTTCTTGACATCAAAGCAAAAAAGTTTAATCACTTTCCACACCTTAATTATGACAACAACTAGTGCTATGTCAGTTTAATTGATTTCTAACATTATTAAGCAGTTACGTAGTTTTAGTTACAGGGTCATTTTCATGAACATTTTAGAGATCATGAAAACTGTTAGATTAAAAAACAAATCTTATGCAGGGCACCAGTTTAGCCTTGTTTAACAAGCAACAATCAACACATCTCACACAACAAATAAATCAATTGAAATCCCTAATATTTAATTCACAAGTTCAAATCATTAAGCTGTAAACATGTGTTCTCCAAGGAATGTTCTGCCTTCATCCCACAATGTTAACTTCAGAGTTGGGAGATGTGCTCTTCTCTTCCTCACGCTGCTTCTATAGAAGTGTCTCCGTTTCTGCCCTGAGGCTGAGAAATCAGTACAGACACGAGACAGAGACAATTACGCTCTTGAAACAATCTCACAACACCACAAATTTAGTTTCACTCATTAGGGTTGGGCAGAATTTAAAGGGATGGTTCACTTTGAAATTAATTTTTGGTATGTTTTAGCTTACGTCAAGGGCATCCAAGATTGTAGGTGTCTTTGTTTCCAAAGTAGTTTCAATTTTTATATTTTTAGGTTAAACTGTTTGTGTCTATCAGTCATATAATGAAGGTCTATGGTCACCACCTCAAAGAGTGTGCACAGAGAAGTCCAAATTAAACATGATTTAATAACTCGTGAATGTAAGTACACATTGATGGCCTAAGGCACGATACGAGCGGTTTGTGTGAGAAAACGAACAGTATTTATATCGTTTTTACCTCTTGTAAAAGATGTAATCCCAGCCACGTCCAAGTGATCGACATGTTATTCCCTTAATATTACATGATTAACTAAATGTATTATTTTCCATGTACTTTCTGTAAAGCTTCTTTGAAACAATATGAATGTTAGCCAGAGGAGAACTGGCCCCCGACTGAGCCTGGATTCTCCCAAGGTTTGTTTCTCCATCCAATCTGATGGAGTTTTGGTCCCTTGCCACTGTCGCCATACTTTTGGCTTGCTTAGTCGGGGATATTTAATATTCAACAATATATTTGATCTGTGTTGTACTACTTTCATCTTATCACTGTGAAGCTGCTTTGATGCAATCTTTATTGTGAAAAGCGCTATATAAATAAATGTAATGTGACTTGACTTGATCTGAGGGCAGGGGCACTTTATGACAGTGGTAACGAGGTAAAAACGATATAAATACTGTTTGTTTTCTCACACAAACCGCTCATTTCGTGTCTTAGGCCATCAATGTGTACTTACATTTACTAGTCATTAAATCATGTTTAATTTGGACTTCTCTGTGCATGCTCTTTGAGTTGGTGACCATAGACCTTCATTATATGACTGACAGACAAGAACGGTTTGACCTAAAAATGTCAAAATTGAGACTACTGCGGAAACAAAAGACAACTACATCTTGGATGCCCTTGAGATAAGCTAAAACATACCCAAAATTAATTTCAAAGTGAAATATCCCTTTAAGAAATGGCTCACAGGATGCTGAACTGGAATTTGAATTGGAATGAAATGAAGTCTCACAACAAAGGAATTGAATTAGTTCAACACTAGTTTTGCAGAAATGTTTTTTTTTTTCCCCCAAATGTACACATAATAAGCATTCTATAAAATGAAAGTTAATTTATTAAATATTTTGAATTATATAATATAAAATATATGCATTCTACAAAGTCAATTTTAGTTTACTAAATATTTTGAATAATAATATAATTTAATACAGTCATTCTACAAAATGAAAGTTAAGTAAATATTTTAAAATATAATATATAATATTTTATTTAAAATATTTTAGTAAATATTTTAAATAATATAATCAATGTAAGATAATGTAATTAATATAATTACTACAATATGAAAGTTAATTTAGTAAATATTAATAAGCATATGATTGATTAACTTATTTATAAAACTATTTAATATATAGCATTTCTGTAAATAACTCACACATTTTATGTATTATGATTTATAATTAATTGAATGGTACACAACATTATATCTTACATCCAGCTTCATATGTGTATAATTTGTTGCATGTCTGAATAAATACCTTGACAAAGATGCGTGAAGGCAGAAACCGGCGCAGCAGTTGACTAGAGATGTTTGGGAAGCGCATCAGGTTGATGTTGAGCTGAGGGAGGACTTGATATCCCGCCATCAGAGGATAGAAATTATACAACATCTCCTGTTCTCCACCCGGCAAAATCCTCATCCGCACCTGCACACACACAGAATGAGAAATACCTCCTGTGAGTGTGAGATTAGACAGAAAGATCTGAAAAAAACAAACATATTCCCCACACATAGACTTTCTCCTCGAAGAAATCAGGAAAGAAGTGGATGAAAGTGGACAATTAAAACAAATATTTGTATTATAACTTGGCATTAGTTGGTTCTTGTAAAGAGTGAACCCAAGTGTGAACATTAACCATTTCCATTTGCAGTACAGTCTTTGTTATTTGTCTCTGGACTTCTCAGCAGTTGCAATATGAGACAATTTTTAAAAAGAGATATTTTATCTGTTTACTTGCATGTCATTAATAGACATCAAATCGCTATATATGACAAAATTACAATCCTATTCATCAAATAAAATGTATGTGCTCTGACTTGTTTGAGTCCACTAAACATAAATGCATCACTCGGCTCCACGCTAATCTCTACATCCTGAACCAGCCCGGTCCGATTCTCCAGATGGTACCGAACAGGTAAAGACTCGCGCACACAACCAAACGATGGCAGCTCTACAAAAAGAGGATGAGCAGAATGAATTTATAAGCAACAAAACAGTCTCAGATGAGTCTGTTATCACTGAATTAAAGGGATACTCCACTTTTTTTGGAAATAGGCTCATTTTACCATTCCCCCAGAGTTAAACAGTTGGGTTTTACCGTTTTCGAATCCATTCAGCCGATTTTTTTAGAAGGATATCAGTAACCAGACAGTTTCTGGTCTCATTGACTTCCATAGTAGGAAAAAAATATACTATGGAAGTCAATGAGACCAGAAACTGTCTGGTTACTGATATTCTTCTAAATATCAGAAAATCGGCTAAATGCATTCGAAAACGGTAAAACTCAACTGTTTAACTCTAGGGGAGTGATAAAATGAGCCTATTTCCAAAAAAAGTGGAGTATCCCTTTAAATTTAATATAAAAAACTTAAATATAAAGTTTTTGTTAGACTGACCTGCATGGACGTACAGAGGAATATTCTCTACCATCACATGTGGCAGAGTAATGATCGTTCTCACCACTGATGTCTCAGCAGATGCTGATTTTCTGGATAAAAAAAAAAAAGTTGATGCAGAAAATGAGTATTTATCGAATGAACATATACATTTTCGTTACTTGAAATAAAATGAAACACTTCCTGAAATATAAAACAATGAAACTTATTTTAATTGAGCTAGTTGCCTTTTTCAACTATTTACATGGCATGCAAAAAAAAGGAAAGTCATCACTTTCAGTCAAATACACAGGAACATTCTGGGTGAATGTGAGAATACAAGAGCGGCATCACCTCTTCCAGGAGATGATGTAGTGTCCAGAGGCGACAGTGCTGGTGCCGTTCTGAACAGGAGGACATTTGAGCAGGAAACACTCACTGGCACACTCACTGGTCTGCAGAGTGACTGGACACCACAGAAATGAATCGCATCGGTGAGCATATTTACAGTACTAACAGCGAACAGTTGCATGAAGGAACAACCAAAGTTGACATAACAAACACATTTATTAAAATAAAACCATCAGAAATAATGTTCTCCTACCTCCTTCTACTTGACTCAGGGGCTGATCGATGGCAGTCATACTGGAGGCCAGCTGTACTTCACTGTTCACCAGCTCGATTGGCCATGGAGACGCACTCAAAATATCCATCATCAGCAAGAACGGGATGTCCACATACACGCGCTCCAAATGCTCAAACTGACACACAAAACAGATTACCGACCTTATAAAATATATGCTTAAAACTGTGAGTGTGAACATTTAAATGGACAGTTCACATTAAAAAAAACCTCTGTCGTCTATAGAGTGCAACAGTGCCGCCTACTTTTTAAGCTGTGTTGGTTCTGGAAGTAATTTCTCCCACAAGGATTTAAAAAAAAGGCAACATATAAGCGTTATAAGCCATGAACCAAACCAACCATGTGCAACACACAGACTCTGGGTCAAACATGTATGGGCGATTCATTCCGGTTGCCATTTTACAACATTGGACGTTTTCAAAACAATTTCCCCCAAGTGCATCGACGATTGAGTTGAAACTCATTATAATACGCAAAACTGTTATCCACTCACAGCAGTGGGCGTTTACGTCCAAGCCTTCAATGCGAGACGCCCATAAAAACCGAGCGTTTTTCAGCTAGGGTACAAAATAGCCTATTACTTATTAATTTTGATGTTTTTGAATGTAAAAACTAAGCGAATGTCATAAGTCGACCTCAGACAACAATATAATAAAATTTAAAAAGCCAGTTCATGACCCCTTTAATGTACCATCCAAGTGAACAGGTTTGGCAGCTCTTACCTTACTGGACACAAACTTCATGGCCACGTCAAAGGGAACAACCGTTTCTACAGTAACAGTTTCATCCTACAGGTGAAGAACAAACAATAAAACTCTGTGAGTGAAACTAAATCCCGGTGTAAAGATTGTACCACAAGCAAACAGGGTTATTGGTGAAGTCTATGTTTGGCTCTGACATGATCATCACAAAACTGTTTCTGAGCATTCAACAAGCAATTGAATGACAGGGTGCTAGGATTTTTGCGTACTTTGTGACACTTGCAGGTGATGTCCTTGCCCTCGACAGTGGCGCTCACAGAATAGGCTACGTGAAACAGGAATATTCTGGATCCCGTGCTCACACAACGGATATACAGGGGCTTCACAATCTGACACACAAGAAAACATGTACACATTACACGTACTGGAGTCAAGATCAGTTTCAATCAATTTAATCTGAGAGAATCAGTGAAAAGATGCTGTACCTTCTGTCCAGGTTGCAGATCTCCGAGGGGAATGTCAGGAAGTAGGGCAGGATGAGAATCATCACACACCTCAGAGCCGTTTAGTGTGATTTGGGTCGACTGTGTGAGATTGGCATCCTGACCTAATCGAAATATACAATAAACACACAAATGCATTACAATTCACACTCAAGATCTTCACATCTTTGCAAAACACCAATATATATATATATATATAAAATTTCTCTCTGATGATGTCATATTATTGAAGAACATATCTGTTGGTACTTTTGTGTAAGAAACATTTACTAATTTAGTCATTTTCTTTAAGATTTCCTGAGTACCTGGTTTGAGGCCTGCAGTAAGTTTGAGGTCTTTGGCCACAGTGTTCTCTTCTGATTGGATGGTAACAGTCATACAGTACATCTCATTGGTCAGTGTTGGAGGCTCATGAGTCAGCTGTACAGAGATTTTGGGCACTCTGGAGATGATCCTATGGGGGATGATGAGCAAGAAAACATATTTTTATGTTTATAAATTTGAAACTGGATCCAAAAGAGGCACTTTTAGGATTGTGAATTAAGAAAGTAACTTCACTTTAAAGTTACGCAATAGCATGCTTATGATTTTCTAAATGCATGTTTTTGATCTTATCTATTCATGTTTATTTATTTACATTTTTGACATCATAATTCTTAAAGGGATAGTTCACCCAAAAATGCTAATTCTGTCATCATTTACTCACTCTCATGTTGTTCCAAACCCTTTCATTAATCTACGAAACACAAATGAAGATATTTTGAAAAAATCTGAGAGAATTCTGTCCCTCCATTGACAGCTATGCAAAAACCACTTCAAAAAGTTCATAAAGAGATCATAAAACTAGTCCATATGATTTATGCGATTTTAATTTTTAGGTGAACTAAACCTTTAATCAAAACTTTTATCAACAAATTTACTCCTTTTAAAACCTGCTACTTTCCTACAATCTCACATTTGCCTCAACCCAATGAAAAACAGATGAATAGAACCAAGACCCTCTATATATTTTTTAATAATAATCTGTTACGATCGGATGTAAGTCACAACATGGAAGAAAAGATCTGTTGCTTCCGATTCATGGCGATTTTAATAATGAAATTTTCTATACTGACTGACTAACATTTCTTTTCAACTTACATAGTGCTGGACTGTATAGACACCGTGTCCCAATCCACCTGTTGCTCTGGGAAGCGAGTCCTCTTCTTAAAGCAGCGGGACGCCTGCAAAGTCTCATGGGAAGAGGCTGCATCCCCCCAGCCGCCCCGCCAGGTCAGATAAACGTAGCGGCCCGTCTCTCTGCCTAACATGAGTCCCACACTCGTGATCTGAAAGACAAAAATACAACAAAACACTATACTACCTGTGGCACCATTAGATCTGTTTAAATGAAGTCAATGAAAATGTATTTTTTTACCTCAACCTTCTTTCCGACATCTTCCGTTTTGGCTACAAATTTGAAGCAGTATTTGCGGGTTTTGCCGGGAACGAGACACATGTTCTCCTGGCTGGAAGTTTCTAGAATATCCTTCCCTTTAGAGGCATCCTCCAGCAAACAGTACTGGTTATATTCCTGCAATTCACCAGTCGCCATTAAGAAAAAAGCCAAATGTCAGGGAGTGATGTGTGTCAGTGTTACAGTAGGTGTGCTGTACCTGGTTGCTGAGGCTGACACACAGCTTTGAGAAGCGCACAGGATGTGGGCAGTCGGCTCTCACGTAGACGTGTAGCTGGACAGGCTCATCTATGTGGAAACTAGGGGACAGGAACTTGGCTTTGCACTGAACTGAGAGAAGGACATGAACACAAACATACACATCATTACATTTTGTTCCATAAACATAAAAACATTAACATATACACTATCGTACAAAAGTTTTTTTTAATTAATACTTATTCAGCAAGAATGCATTAAATTGATCAAATGTGACAGTAAAGACAGTATCAGTTTCCACAAAAATATTAAGGAGCACAACTGTTTTTTTTTCTTGAGCAGCAAATCAGCAGCATATTAGAATGATTTTAAAAAGATCATGTGACATTTAAATCAGCTTTGCCATCAGAGGAATAAATTAAAATATACTGAAATAGAAAAGAGCAATTATAAATTGTAAGAATGTTTCACAATATTACTGTGTATATTTTACATTACATTAACATTTATTCATTTAGCTGACACTTTTTTCCAAAGCGACTTACAACAGAGAGGTCACACACCTCTGGAGCAACTAGAGGTTAAAGGAGTAGTTCACTTTTAAAAAACCTTTTGTTGATAATTTACTCACCCCCATGTCATCCAAGATGTCCATGTCTTTCTTTCTTCAGTCGAAAGGAAATGAAGGTTTTTGATGAAAACATTCCAGGATTTTTCTCCATATAATGGACTTCAATGGGAACCAACCGGTTCAAGGTCCAAAAGAAAGTTTCAGTGCAAACTGCAAACTGTTCAAAGGGCTTTAAACGATTCCAGACGATGGATAAGGGTCTTATCAAGCGAAACGATCGCATTTAAAAAAAAAAAAAAACAAAGTTTAAGTTTTGAATGAATGAATGAATCTTTTTCCGAGTCAACTCATTCATTTCGTTCGTTGAATGAACCAAATGACACGAAAAAAGATTTGTTAATTTTGATAAACGAGTTCGAACAGGACCTTGAACGAGTTCTTTTGGACCTTAAAACGTTTGGTTACCAGTAAAGTACATTATATGTAGAAAATGTCTAGAATGTTTTCATCAAAAACCTTAATTTCTTTTCGACTGAAGAAAGAATGACTTGGACATCTTGGATGACATGGAGTGAGTAAATTATCAGCAAAACTCCTTTAAGTGTCATGCTCAGGGACACATTGGTGTCTCACAGTGGATTCGAACCTGGGTCTCTCACACCAAAGGCATGTGTCTTATCCACTGCACCATCACCACCCCTATACTGTGCATATTTCTACTCAAATAAATGCAGGATGAGATTCATTTCAGGTTTTGTAATCAATGATTTAGACCGATCAGCTCAAAAGCTCACCAAAGGGCGCATAGTCCTGGACCTCAATGGTGATCTCATTATTGCCAGCCAGAGAGATGCGGTCACTCCACAGTGACTGGGCCGCCTTCACGGAGACCGGGTCACAGTCTGGTTCAGGCTCTGGAACTTCATTCTGGCATTCGCAAAAGAAAATATCAACTTTATAACCCCTACTAACACACCATATCCATCTACAGTAGGACTTTCAGAATATCAAGTACAAAAAAACATAACATATCAACATTTTTTAAATATATTACCAAGCCCTCTGAATATATATATCCATACACACCATGAGCACTTTAATCAGATTCTTCTCAATCCTCGACTTCTGCTCTTCAGGGAGGATAGAGGCTAAGCGCACACATATACATGTGTCAATACAGTAACTTTTGAATGTGCTGAAGCTGAGAGTCTACACATGGTGTTGGTATACCTCTGCCCACAAGCTCCATGGAGTAGGTGATGTAGTCTTTCACTTGACCCATGAGGTAGGAGCACTTCAGAGCCGTGCACAGGATAGACGTCAGCAGAGACCACCAGCGCTCAGTACGGTAGTCACACATAACATAATCCAACAGTCTGAGGAGTCACAATACAATAACTCATATTAGGAGTACAGCTAAAAGCCACTGACAAAAACACACTGGAGTAGAGTGTATTCTGAATTGAACTCACTTTAATGCTTTGGTGTAGTCTTTTGCATGATAATACTCTTCTCCCATCTGAACCACTACATAAGGAGACAGAAAAAAGAGAGAGCAAGAATGTTATTTGCTTTATTATGCAATTAAATAAAGAACTGAAAATCTGGTTGAAGAATTTTTGAAAGTGTGTTACTGAGATGGCTCTTCATTCGTGGACACTTGTACTTCTTAAACTGGGCGACAGCATTACTGAGGAGAGCAATGATCAGCTCCTGACACCGGAAACACATACATACAACCATAAGGAGAGAAATATTGCTGTAAAATATAATATATAACAGTCCAACTTCCTAAAAAGGCCCTTAGCATTCTTAATAATTCCTTACTCCTCATGACTGACTCACTTTCTGACCTGAACATTCACATCTTAAAAAACATGAGTCTGAAATCCAATTCACAAAAGAATCTGAAGATGTATGTCATGAATTAACAGGTATTGCAGATATCCCACCGAATGAAGCACATCTCTCTCTTTGACTTGAAGAGCGAGGATGCCTTGTTTCTCCTTCTCAGGGTCAGGAGGGTCAATGCCTGAGGGTCAAAGGTCACTGGGTCAGAAATAAGACTTCATAACACCTAGGTACAGTATGTAAACTTCCAAGAACTTCCCAACAACTCATGCCATTTTACTATATTTTAAAGTTATTATTATTATTTCTGACTTGATTCACACATAAACTAATTGGATGAATAAAAACACGTCTGGTAAAAAAAAAAAAAAAAGTAATTTCAAAAATTATATTTTGTTGTCTATTTTAAGGAAAATGCAATAATGACTTTTAATAGTCTTGGAAAAATCTAATCAGTAAAGTTTTAAAATATGATAGGTTTAAAATATGGCACAAAAATGAAATTTATTATTTTTCTGTTTTATTGTCATTGAATTATTGACGTCACATAAAAAACCCAATTGGGCAAGCAGAGTTTTTTTTTTTTTTTTTACATTGCAGTAATGAGAATTCGCTTTTTTTTATCCACATTATGATAATAAGGAGTCAATATGCTTAATAGTCATGAAAATAATAAAAATTAAATATACAATAAAATCATTTAATATTATATATAATAATAATTTGCCTCTTTCTAGACAGGTTTTGTAAGATTCAACCAAAGATGGATTCAGAAAGGGTGATAGTGCTTCCCAAGCATTACTCACTCTGATGTCCCTGTCTCCAAGGTCTCTGTCCGTAGAAGTCTAGAGCTCCGGAGGGGGTCTCTAATGGGTCGGGTGCAGGATAGCCCACACCTGGCTGGAACACGACCATTTCGCATCACAAACTCAAACGAACGCAGATGACATTAATGATGTTTTGCATTGTGGGTAGCAGTACCTCATGACCACAGAGCTGTCCCGCTTGCTGCTTGCGCTCCTGAGCATAATAAGCACCCTGTTGATAGTAGAACCCTGGGTTCTGGGTCTGGATGGCGGTGAGGCCCAGTTTAATGGCTTCATCGAACAGATCACCAAATGACTGAAACCTACAGAGAGAGAAAAAGAACTATCAAGTGTGTGCATTTATGAATAAAATTCAATTTACATTTATTTGCATAGCACTTTTCACAATACATATTTCAAAGCAGCTTTACATCACAGTTTAGAGTAATTGTGTCCAAGTAATGTTCATATTTTAGAAATGTACGGTTCTGAGATAACACAAATCATGCAGTTGGCTAACAGACAGAAACAATCTCATTAAAGCAGTTATTACAAGGTGTGATCCTAATGATTACAATATATATATATATATATATTAGGGTTGTCAAACAATTAATCGCATCCAAAATAAAAGTTTGTGTTTACATAATATATGTGGGTGGACACTGTATAATTATTTTGTATATATAAATACACACACATGCATGTAAGTTTAAGAAAAAAATATTATTTAAATATAAATATTTATATATAATAAAAATTATATATAATTTTATATACACTATACACAAGCAAATATTTCTTAAATATGTACAAGAAACATATAAAATCATATATAATTTTTATTATATATAAATATTTATATTTAAATAATATTTTTTCTTACATATACATGAATGTGTGTGTATTTACATATATAAAATTCTTTTACAGTGTCCAACCACATATTTTATGTAAACACAGACTTTTATTTTGGATGCGATTAATCGTGATTAATCGTTTGAC
The DNA here is from genome assembly GCA_038021265.1 of Cyprinella venusta. Classification (NCBI taxonomy): domain Eukaryota; kingdom Metazoa; phylum Chordata; class Actinopteri; order Cypriniformes; family Leuciscidae; genus Cyprinella; species Cyprinella venusta. The sequence goes on from CM075873.1 coordinate 6,838,723, forward strand.
AGCCCTAATATATATATATATATATATATCAAAACAAGGTCAGCAATAAGTGGAATAGCTTTTCAAAAATTAATCATTCTAAACTTGGCTTTTCTTTTTTTCTACATGTGCCGAGTCAGTATTACGTTTGTTGAGCAACATAAGTTGAAAACATTACACAATGAGGCATTTGGTGTAGTGTTGAAGGATGGTCTAAATGATTGCTAGGGTGATACTTAAAAAAAAAACTTACAATGTTCTGGTGCTGAGATATGTCTGGTTAATTGAAAATATCCCATTCCCTCTCACTCCCTCTCTCTCTTAATCAGTCAACACAATGGGGAGGACATAAACTAACTAGAAACACAAGGCATCAATAAAATCATTTAAACTACAAATTATTGTCAAACTGGGAGATGTTTTAGATCAGTAATTAGACCCAAATCCTTAAAGGAGTAGTTCACTTTTGAAAAAACTTTTGCTGATAATTTACTCACCCCCATGTCATCCAAGATATCTCATGTCATTCATGTCAAAGCCCTTTGAACGGTTTGCAGTTTACACTGAAACTGTCATTTTGACCTTGAACCATTTGGTTCCCATTGAAGTCCATTATATGGAGAAAAATCCTGGAATGTTTATCAAAAACCTTAATTTCTTTTCGACTGAAGAAAGGATGACATGGACATCTTGGATGACATGGGGGTGAGTAAATTGTCAGCAAATGTTTTTTCAAAAGTGAACTATCCTTTAAAACCCCCTTTATCATAGATAAAATCCTTGTCTAAGAACATGAAATAAGAATGCATGCATATGGCAGGGTTGAATCTTACTGTTTAGACATCCAGGCAGTGTGTTCAAACGCCAGCTCAGCACTTCCAATCTTCTTCTTGCAGAGGTCGATGTGTTTGCGGAACTGAGCGATGGCGTCCAGGGGGGTGTTGTGCTGAAAGCAAAGCCTGCAGATCTGCGGAAGAAGACCACTGTAAGACACTCACCTCTCTGAACCAAATGCAACTGAACATGACAGTGCTGTATCGAAGAAAATGAAAACAGGAAATGAAAAGTTTCCTGTGCAGTATTTACAGCTGTTTAGATGACACCTTATACTGGCCGTGTCTTAAAACCATATGCAAGCACCACTCACATTTTCCTCAGAACATCTAATAATCTAGTTTACCTTGTAGTTGATGAATCCAGACATGGTTTTGATCTCAAGCATGTTGGTTTCATGAGCTCGGAGTTCATGAATAAGAACGTAAGCAGTCCTGTAGTATCTGTGAGGCAGAACACATAGAATGTATGAGGGTCCTATAAATAAATACTGCTAAATTTACTTTTAGACAGGAATGTCTATTATAATATCTTAAGAACTGTACTTCTTAAGGTATTATCATTATCTCTATGTAATATCCAACACATTCTCATCCTTTGGCATCATATAGGTGACGCCAAATGACATTTCGTCGAAATACTACGCACATGGCACCCTTTGGTGTCAAAATAACACGCACTGTAATGGGTTCTACGTGTTATATTGACTCTAAAGGGTGCCATGTGCGTAGTATGTGGACGAAATGTCATATGGCGTCACCTTTAGACCATTTTGCAAGATGTAAACAACACTGGTCCAGAAGCACTTCCTGTTTCAGTTTTTTCACACTACATAAAAGCTGGGATAAAATACAACCAACAGAACATGTAAAACTCAATTAAAAAGTTAAACAACATCTTTAAGATGTTTTCTTTACATGTGAAATTAAGAAAACAGTTACAAACTGAAACAGGAAGTGTTTCTGGACCAGTGTTGTTCACATCTTGCAAAATGGTCAATATGACGCCAAAGGATGAGAACAGGCTCGTAATATCTAATATCTAAAAAAAAGAATAGCATTCCATGTTAAAAAGGTTTTCAAACCCTAATGCAGGGAAATAAAAAGTTAAAAACTCTTGTTAACAGCACTTACTTGAGGGCGTTCTGAGTGTCCTGTTTCAGTTCACTAAAGAAGCCCATCTTAAACTGGTGCCTGACAAACAGCAACTAGAATTCAAAGCATTCAAGGGTTATGCAGAAGTTGGGCTTTTTCACACAGATGACTAACAAACCAAGAACCGTAATAAAAATAATGGTGACACTTTAGTTTAGGGTCCAATTCTCACCAATTAACTAGTTGCTTATTGGCATGGCTGTTTATTAGCACATATTAATGCTTTGAGAGATGAAACCATGCTGATGAGCTGGGTCTGTGGTTGAGTATTGAGTTTGATGTGTAATTGAACTTGAGGATCTGTGGGGTGCAGACGGGACTGATTCCATTCCTACAGCTTCCCAAAAAAAGGGTTTTTGGGGTGCGGACTGATTTTCAGGTTACCCCATGAGTCAGACCCAGAGCTCCTCCTGTCTGATTTTAGGGGAAAATTTCCCTTTGAATTGCCATAGTGTATGAAATGTGCTATGTAAAGAAACTTGCCTTGCTTTATTCTGCAAGACCATATTCTACATCCCTTAATCCTACCCAATACCTAAACTTAACAACTAACTACATTACTTACTATTAATAAGCAGTAATTAAGAGTTAATTGAGGCAAAAGTCGAAGTTATTAGTGAGAGTTGGACCCTAAACTAAAGTGTGACCAAAATAATAATTGTTGAGTACTTATTTTTCATGAGGCATCTGCAAATTTATGTAGGCTATGCATTCAAAAGAGGCTGAGAACGGTTTCAGAATGAATCTGTTGCTTTTGTATTGGTTGTAATCCCTCTATTTGATTGTTCACATACTAAGAATAAATTCAGGTGAAAGGGCTCCTAGTTACCTGGTGTGTAGTTTTGTTGAGGAACTCCTTGTGAGATTTCACTCTCCTGATCTCATTATAATAGTAGGTCTGAGCATGTTCATAGAACGCATTCTCCAACCTGAAGGCAGATAAATACACGAAATTAAAAATGAATGAAAAACGCACAAAATTGTCTGTCAATCGCTTCAGTCACTTTGTGTCATGTATTCTGGGCAGCAATTGAGGCAGTATATACAGTTTTCTGTTTTTTTTTATTTTAATTCAGTGATTTAGTGAACTTTTAAATACCTTTATAAACAAACACAAAAGTAAATAAAATGGACCTTTATGTATATATTAATTTTTTTTCTAGACTAAAATTACTTTTATATTTATATTACTATTAACATGTGCATAAAACATCTTATGTTTTTATTGTTGCACGCTAATGCATACTTAACCAAGTTGGTCTAATGAATACTTAGCAAAGATCCGTTTTGGTCGATCGGATAAGTGAACGGATCTAAATACAAGAGTAAATGGGGTCTAAAAGGTTTTGAGCTTGTCCACTTTCGACACTTCCAGAGGTAGTCGAAAAAACATTCGACTGGATTGCTTTCGTTGTGTGGACGCTCATGTGGTCAAATGTGATAGAACAGCCACAAAAGACCACCGACTCTCCATCTACTGACATAATGCGTACACATTATGGAAAGTGGGCTACACAGACGGAATATAAACTTAGACTCGTCTCAACGTGGACAAAAGAGACAGATTGAAATACCAGGTGTAAACGGGTATGTTTCTCTCTAGTCTATGTGTGAGCCGATCAACCAAAACGCATCTTAATACCAGGTGTGAACAGGGGCGAGACTAACCTAATGATGTATCCCACCAGGTGGTCAGTATGGGGCAGGACAAACAGGGACTTCCCAGACAGGTCACAGGCACCACATAAAGCAGAAGCCCTCTCAGACGCCACCAGATCTTCACCTGAGACACAACCACATCTTTACCCATCAACAACTAGCAAAGACACAGATTGAACGTCCCTGAAACAAGGATTTTAGATTTGTGATACCTGGTGGGAGAGGAGTTTTCTTCTGAATCAAAACAACAGCAACCTTCGTGTTTCTTCCCTGTAAACTTGTCCTGTGAGAAAAAAATTTGTCTCTGATCCGACATCAACAAACAACAATTAAAAAAAACTTGTTTGGATTTGTCCTAAATCTCTATTTTGTTTCAAATTTGGAGTCTTATGGACCTATTTGTGTTTCATTTAATTGAGTTTTCACCAACCAATAACAAACATTGTATCCAGATGTACACTACTAATTAAAACTTTGGGGTCAAAACAAATTGTTATTATAAAGAAATGAATACTTTTATTCAGGAAGGATGCATTAAATTGAACAAAAATGACAGTAAAGACATTTATAATGCTATAAATGATTTCCAATTCAAATAAATGCAAAAAAAAAAATTATATAAAATATACATTTTGAAAATAATAAAAATAAAAAAATAAAAATAATATATTTTTTAATTTTATATAATAATAATAAAAACAAAAAACATTTTTTATTTTATATAATAACAATAAAAATTATATATATATATATATATATATATATATATAACAGTTTCCACAAAATTATTAAGCAACTGTTTTTGATATTGATGATAATAATAAATGTTTCTTGAGCAGCAAATTTGCATATTAGAATGATTTTTAAAGGATCATGTGACACTGAAGACTGGAATAATAATGCTGAAAATTCAGCTTTACATCACAGAAATATTTTAGTCAAATAAATGCAGCTTTGGTACCGACCCTCCCCCCATTAATTTTAGAACAACAGGGTAGCTGTTAGTTAGATGACTAGTTAACCATCATGACTCGTTCTTAAAACTTTACCTGACAATTTCCACTTTGGTTGCACATTCGGACTGCTTTTCCTTCCATTGCGGATCATCCCAGTCCAGCTCATAAAACAGCACGACCAGCGCAGGCACCAAGTTGAGATGTTTGTTCATCCAACCCGTCTTCAGAATCCCTTTCGGGATGTACCACTCATACGATGTTCTCTGTCAAGAAAAGAGAACACAAAAGTCTGAACGATGATGACACCTATTGAATCATAGGCTACGACACCAGCTAATAGGCTATAGAAGATTAAAACATCATCAGTATATTTGTGTCTGGCCTAAGACATTTCTCAAAATCTTTAGAAGGTTTGATAGCTCTTTCGTCTCACCTTGGTTCTGCACTTTGGATACTCATGGTCTCCTGCCAGAACTTTAAAAGAGATAGGGACTCTGTCTGCCCGCCGGTTGGCACAGAAAGCATCCCATATGGCTCTGTGGATGGCATTATAAACCACATCCAGGCCTGTCAGAGCCACAAAGGCCATGGGCCTGCAGCACAGCTCTGGAGGAAGATCCCATTGCGCTGGACTCATGACACCCCCTGGCAAGCAAACAAATCAACACAGATTAAGTCAACAGCAGCACAATCAGATGAAAACAACAACACGGACTTCTAGATCCTTTCTCTATTTGATTTGAGTTTTTCATTGGCCAATAATGATAATCCACTGAACACAAAGATATAAATGACCGTGGTTTATGGAATATGGAACGTGGTTTATGTTCAAGCATCCTGCATAGTGACTTGAACAACAGAAAACTCAGAATATGACGACAGTAGCTCAATGACACACCGAAACATGCGTAACGTTACATAAAGTATTTTATTTATAAGTTAGTTGATTAGTCTTTAATTTGGCACAAGGATAAACCGCAAAGCATCTGATTCCTTCAGTTGTCACCCGTGACAGCTGATGCTATTCTGCGAATGCTAAAGCTAACAGCCAGTTTAACAGTATTAATAGGCCTAGCGCTTTCACTAATAACGAGCAAAGAATAGTCTATGAGCTGGAACGTATTTACCTTTAGGTTCAAGTAGTGTTTTGCTCGGTGGTTTTCCGCAGACTGGCCTACATTAATGTTCAGTTCTTGCTTACAATTCAAACCCCACCTTCATCATCATAACATATGACTGCTTCTTCTTCCTCTGCGTCGTTTTCCAGAAGTCACGTCTCTTTGGCGCCACCTGCACTTCACTGGCTCGATTACAGTTATGAGAAAAATGTCAATTTTTTCCTTCAACCAAACATATTTGTGTATGAATGCTATGGAAAAATAATACATGAAAATGTTTTCTTGAGCTGTCCCCGCCCTGTTGTTTTATCGTTCCCCCATGTTCTCCAAGAAGTTTTATTTAATTTTTTTTATTTTATTTTTATTGCATAACAAGAACAATGTACAACATACACGTAGAGAGGATAACAGTGTTTATTATCTATTATATTCATAATAGCGTCAGAAACAATAGAAAGAATAAAGAAATTATTTCCATTTTGAGGTATAATTTATTTTATATTTTATATAGATTAATTATGATTACTGTTACACACATATACATTGTTTATTGTATATAACGTATGAACATTGTTCTTAGTGAAAACATTCAAAACAATCTAGATAAAACAAAACATGCGCCACACGACTCCTGCGCAGCAGGTGGCGCAAAAAAAGAAAGAGTTGTTTGTGCAACGTTTAACGTATTCGTCATGTCAGCAGCACGCTTTATACGTCATCACGTTTTATTAGGGCTCGGCGAGGTAAGATGGCGGCGCCAGAAGAACAGGAATTATCTCAGGCTCAAACTGAAAAACTCCTCCAGTTTCAGGTATCAATTAAATTGTCTTGGTAACACATATTGATTAAATATTTTATACGCCCAATTATCAGAAAAAATGTGTTCGTGGTATCCAGCTCAGCCGATTTAGGTATAAATGACCAGTCAGCGAGCTAACTCCCAATAAGATCGTTAGTTTTTACTCAACCAAGACTAGCTTCACTGCACCTATTAAATACAGAATTAATCTGAATAATAACCTTTTGATTTGTGTCCGCATATAGACTTTCTATAGTTTACATCTGTCTTGTTTAAGTTGAAATGGCAGCTGTCACTTAAGCAGCGACTCATTTATTGTGTCTCAAAACCTAGAGAGCTGCCTAACTTACCTAGGCAGTAGATTTGATCAAAGTAAAGTCAAGAGCGCTTATGATCGCCAAAATATTGTCTAAGTTGGCTGCAGTGTTATTATTTTACTTATATATAAACAGATGGAGAACCGCTAGTCATACGGATGCGTAATTAAAGTTTAATATTAAAAATGCTATCTAGATAGACAGCTCGCTAGGTTTCTAGACGCAATCCTAATCTGCTCCCATTCTGCCATTACTTAAACTTTTAACCTGCTGAATTTGAGGATGAGTTTATTTGTCTTGTTTTAAACTGGTTGCGAGTTACCATCATCATTAAAGAAGTTTCCGTTACTTCTTCCACATCTACTACTGAGTTAGAGTAGCGTTAATACAAAAGAATTGCGCCCTTGAATAGTGAGTGACTGATCTCGAAAACACTCGCGTAATCTATCATTTGTCAAACATATCGCCACCCAATTGTTTCATTCAGTAGCAGAAATTTTGGCAATAAACATGCCAAGCAACTGGATATTTATTGTGACAATAGATTCCAGCTCTCTTTTTAACCTAAAGACTTTTGTTGGCAAATGACACACATTATTCAGGACCTGACAGGCTTGGAGTCAATGGACCAATGTCGGCGCACATTAGAACAGCACAATTGGAACATTGAGGTGAGAGATGGTAAACCAGATGAATTGATCCAGTCATTTTAGTTTTATCATTCTGGATTAGGAAACATATAATCATAGGATTAATTGGGAATCTCTCTTTGTTGCAGGCTGCAGTACAAGACAGACTAAATGAGCAAGAAGGAGTTCCGAGTGTGTTCAACCCGCCGCCCGCCAGACCGTTGCAGGTCAACACAACAGACCACAGAGTGTATAGCTATATTGTCTCAAGGCCACAGCCTAGAGTAAGAGGGTCTTTGGTTTTTATGTTTTGTGTATTTCCTAATTCCGTTCGTACCACTGTTTTCAATAATGACACATGCTAAATACAAGTTTTTATGCAGCTGTGGTAAATATAAAAATGTCAAGTGGTAGTGTGCTGGTTTCGGCCTGGTGTGACATACAGTTCAGGGTAATACCGTTCACCGTGTGATTATTTTGACAAAACAAGATATCGCAACATGATCTCTATAAATATTAAACAACGTGCTTACATAAACGTTTCCTTTTTTTACAGGGCTTATTAGGTTGGAGTTACTACTTGATAATGCTTCCCTTCAGGTTTACGTATTATACACTTCTGGATGTATTCAGGTATTAAAGCAGTTGAGACCTGTATTATATTACACTAATGCTACTAGTCTTTCCACTAATGTTTCTTCCTTCCCTAAATATTTCAGGTTTGCCCTGAGATTCATTCGGCCAGATCCAAGGGGTCGTGTCACAGATCCTGTTGGAGATGTCATGTCCTTTATTCATAGTTTTGAGGAGAAATATGGTAGATCGCATCCTGTTTTCTACCAGGGAACATATAGTCAGGTTTGTTAATGTATTTATCTTAACATTCTTACAAGATTAAGGCCTTTTCAAATATTGACCCATTAATCAGGCAGACTGAAATGACTTACATGAAGTAAATCAAAAAGTGCATCACATTAACTCTTCTAGGCTCTGAATGATGCCAAGCGGGAACTACGCTACTTGTTAGTTTATCTTCATGGAGATGATCACCAGGACACAGATGAGTTCTGCCGGTAGGTTTAAAGTTGTGATGTTCATTCATGTTACATCTGGTGAGCTTCTGATTTCATAACTAGAGCTCCTGTCTGTCTGTTTGTCTCTCTCAGAGCCACATTATGTTCAGAAGAGGTACTGACCTTCGTTAACACAAGGATGCTGTTTTGGGCATGTTCCACCAGCAAGCCGGAGGGTTACAGAGGTAACCAACGTCACTTCTACGTCTCTGATTAATCTCTGAATATTAATCGGAATATTGTTATGGTGTCATCTTAAGGGAAGAACCTTTTCAGTTGCCGGATTTTGGTGTGTTCACACTGCAGAACTAGGAATGATTTTAGTTTTAGGAACTCCTACTTCAGAGTAGGGTCTAAACCAGCACTATAGGAACTATCTGTGACGTTAGTGTATGCTGATTGGCCGAAAGCTTGCTAAACACCAGCACCTGCCATTTTTAAAGACATATTATAACCTATATATTTACTCCAGAAACTAACTCTAAGAACATGGGCCTCTTAACCTTTACTCTATAAGGAGAAAATTCTATGCTACTTTGAAGGGACCAGTAGAAACACGATTATGTATTTCTGCTCAGCTGGCGACACTGCAAATGCTAATAACTTTTCATATGCGGTCTACTTTCTATGTATAACAGTTCTATCTAATAACTTATTAGAAAGATACGAATGAACACGGCTAATGCGAGCACTGTAAGCTCGGCTCTGGCGTTCTCAGGGCCGTTAAAATAAGTCACTTCAAAGTTCCTACTTGCAACCAGGAAAATGTCCCTAAGGGAACCATTAGTTCTCGGGGAGCCACCCTGGTGGCTAGTACCCCTATTATCTCACAAGATGTGGTTTAAGCTTGTTTCTTTTATGTTGTGTATTCAGTCTCTCAGGCCCTGCGTGAGAACACCTATCCCTTCCTGGCTATGATCATGCTGAAGGACCGCAAAATGACAGTTGTTGGAAGACTGGAGGGGCTGATCCAGCCTGAGGATCTTATCAACCAGCTGAACTTCATCATGGAGGCAAACCAGACATATCTCATGTCGGAGCAACTGGAGAGGTAAGGTTGCAAAGAATGTAAAGCCTTGCACCTACGCATATTTAATTGTAACCGATAATATTACCACACAAACATCGTTTTCTGTTTTGTAACTGCAGGGAGGAGAGGAATCAGACGCAGGTACTGAGGCAGCAGCAGGATGAAGCTTACCTGGAGTCCCTTCGTGCAGACCAGGAAAAAGACAGAAAGAAAAGAGAAGAACAAGAGCAGAAGCGCCAAGAGGAGGAGAAGGCACGACAGAGCATCCTCGCTGAGGAGAGGAGACTGAGAGTAAGGGATTTGCTATTATTTAAAGTGCAATAAATTATTTTAGAAATACATTTGTCGTCAATTGTTTAAATTAAGAAATTAAGTCTTTTTTTTTTTAGGGTGATTTTACACTAGCACTTCAAAACCATACAATGTCTGAATAAAAAAGGTGTTCTGGGGTACGGTACTACAGAACAGTCGCAAATTCGCAATCGTACTACATCACGGAAGTAAACCGCTACTGATGTATGATTCAATAAAACTGCGTTCTTACTTTCCTGACGCACTCCAAGCAAAAGATATATACATCACATTTATACATCACGTTTCCAGTACATTAGAGCCAGAAAGACGCAAGTGCCATTATGTGCTGAAAACAAAACATAAATCTAAAGTGAGGTGAGCAATGCTATGCATTTTGCTGCCTTCTGGGTTGTTGTTACCATGCGACGGGTAAACAGACCCAAATCAATGACGTAAAAAGCACCCTTAAATTGATCACGGTAAAATAGCTAATCTATCCATGGTAGGGCTGGGTCCTGACTCAAATTTCACAATTTGATCTGTAGTTCAATTAAATTCGATACAGATTCATTGGGGCTTATCAGGTTCACTGTTCTAATATTAAAAGTAACTGATTTGTAGGTTACTTACTTTTCACACAAGGAAGCTTTTAAAATAACGTTATAATAATAGTTATTAATAATGGTTGACATAAAATTATGAAGGATTATTCAAACATGCATTAAATATTGAAGAACAGGTTAAGTAAAAATACAATAAACATGCAATAGCTCATATATTTAGTGAAATGCTCCTCTTTAGAGTTGATTTTTTTTAGCCAACAAACTCGTTTTTGGACATTAAATGGCTTTTCTGAGGTAAATGTAACATTACGTGACATTCTTTAATAACTTATTTATTTATGCTGTAACTAGTAGTAAAGAGGAAGATCAAGATTATCACTTCACACGTGCTTTGCAAGATGGATATTGGATATTCATTGAGAATCAATGAAAAAAAAAAAAATGTACCCAGTCCTAGTCCATGGATAGTTGTAATTCCAAAAAAACTTAACCTAAAGAGGAAAAACCTGCAGTCTTTTTCTCTGCACATCATGAATATCTGTTCTAGTCAGTTGACAAATTTCACATCACTAAATGACTTCCTGATTGTCTAATGACAGACACTGGAAGAAGAGAAGGAGCGCAAGTCTGAGTGTCTTCCCCCTGAGCCGCCCTCGGACGACCCTGACAGTGTCAAAATAGTGTTCAAATTGCCCAACGACACTCGCGTGGAACGGAGATTCCTCTTCAGCCAGTCTTTGACGGTAAACGCCCTTCAGCTGCTCTTTTGCATCGCTTATACCGTGTTGAGAACCATAACAGTATGATATCAGCTTCTGTGGTTGAAGAAAAGTGTATTACGAGATACCACCTAATATTTAAAAATGGACTAAAACCAGTGGCTAAAACGTATTTTTCCCCCTTTTAGGTAATACACGACTTCCTGTTTTCATTGAAAGAGACCCCTGAGAAATTCCAAATAGTAACGAATTTCCCACGCCGGGTCCTGCCTTGCCTGCCGACGGAAGAGCAGCCCAATCCCCCCACCCTGAAGGAAGCCGGTCTGAGCCGGTCAGAAGTCCTCTTTGTGCAGGACCTCACAGACGATTGACATTTAGCTTTGCTAACCCTCTGCTCACGAGTCGAGTCCCGCCTCCCCTCCAGTTTGTTCGATGGCCTGGACGAGGGATCACCGAAAAAAACCTTTTACTGAATTTAAAAAAATAATAATAATAATAACCCATCCTTCCCTGCAGTGAAGTTTTGTTCTGTAAAATGAGTGCAAGGTGAACAGCCCTGTAAATATATGACTTAGATATTTAAGGACAAGCCTGGAAGCCACAACAGAGTTATCTTTTTCTTTCCTGTTTTTTTTTTTTAATGCAAATCAAAGTCGACCATATAATTGTATCTCATCTAATGACCAAAAGAGAGGTTGTCAGCAAAGGATCCGATGGGCTGCTTGTGGTTCAGATAAGAAAACTAAAGGCCACAACCTTTCCATGTGGCTTTGTATATATAGAGTATAGTGCAAGTCTGCCCATAGTGTGCCTGTGGTAATTCATAGATGCCTATGTTACCTGTCGTCCATCTGATGGGTCTGGTCATGTAAAGATGTAATTTTCCAATTCTAAATTAAACATTTTAAAATGTTGTTGTGGTTTGACTAACAATGTTCTGGTTCAACTTTAACGTCACAGCCTAATGCACAAACCTGAAGCCATGGCGATTTTAATATTTTTGTAGGTATGTGGAAATAAAATATGGTGCTGAATAATGGCTTAAACCATTCATTGTACAATTTTCTAAAGTAATTGGAGAGGTAGTAACTCAGATTACTTTGTTTCAATGTGAGTCTGAACTATTAGGGTGAATCTCACAAAGTTGGTCAAAAGATGGGTTACATTTAACCCCCAAATCAAAAGGCAGTCTATTGATGCCATTAAGGTTTTCTTTTTTGCCTTGTGACTTTTTCTTTGTAGACAATCTCTCCATTAATCATAAATGCATGTACCACATACGTCATCCAATCAAAAAGGTAGTATTTCTTGTGCTACCTTTATTCTGATTTGAATCAACAAATTGTGTACAGACTTAAGATTTATATTACTGTATCGCAGTAATGATGTGCTCAACATTGAGAATGTAAATTGCCCATGTCTCAATGCAAAAAAAAAAAACAAAAAAAAAAACACACAGATTGAACTGATATTTTAGCCAATACAATAATCATTTTTTTTCTTTCTCATGTTATGACCAATAAGTGGTTATTATAAATCAATACTTTACAATTTTTTTTGTGCTAGAAGTGAATTTAGGCAACATTATAATGAAACTATTGTATAAATGTTGATTTTTAAATCTGCTATAAATAAATGCATTCTGTTTGAATAAAACAAAATAGTGATTATAATAATAAAGGAGAGATCTATGGGATACTGGTTAGATAATAGAATGCATAGATCCATAACCAATACATTCAAGTCATTACTTGAGTATTAATCAAGAAAGTTTGTGAGTGTGTCTGAGTAACTTTAATAAAGGTAATTTTTCCAAGAATGAACTATCATATTTATTCACCAATGCACAGAAATTCAAAGGGATACTCTGTTATATTAAAGGGTTAAATCCCCTAGACGATGCTAGATTCAAGGAAAAATGGGTGGAAACAATCACATTACCTAAAACAAATTATTCAGTAGGTATTAAAGGAGTAGTTAAATTTAAAAAAAAAAAATTGCTGTTAATTTACTCCCATGTCATCCAAGATGTCCATGTCATTCTTTCTTCAGTCGAAAAGAAATTAATGTTTTTGGTGAAAACACTCAAGGATTTTTCTCCATATAATGGACTTCAGTGGGAACCAAATGGTTCAAGGTCCAACAGACAGTTTCAGTGCAAACTGTTCAAGGGGCTTTAAACGATTTCAGACGATGAATAAGGGTTTTATCAAGCGAAACGATCGCTCATTTAAAAAAAAAATAAAGTTTAAGTTTTATAAGCTCAAATGGTCGCCTTGCTCTGTTCTGCGATACGTGTTCGTGACTGTCCTATTCGAACTCGTTCATCAAAATGAACGAATCTTTTCCCGAGTCAACTCGTTCATTTCGTTCGTTGAATGAAACAAATGACACGAAAAAAAAATTCGTTCATTTTGATAAACGAGTTTGAACAGGAGAGTCACGAACACACATCACAGAACAGAGCAAGGTGAGCATTTGAGCTTATAAAACTTAAACTTTGTTATTTATTTATTTAATGAGCGATCGATTCACTTGATAAGACCCTTATTCATCGTCTGGAATCGTTTAAAGCACTTTGAACAGTTTGCACTGAAACTGTCTTTTGGACCGTGAACCGTTTGGTTCCCATTGAAGTCCATTATATGGAGAAAAATCCTGGAATGTTTTCATCAAAAACCTTCATTTATTTTCGACTGAAGAAAGAAAGACATGGACATCTTGGATGACATGGGGGTGAGTAAATTATCAGCAAAAGATTTTTTAAACGTGAATATATTGTTCTTCCCTAGGTCTCAATATTTATTGCACCAAATAATGTTCCTTTTGATTACATGGGCAAACATGACCCGGGCGTTCTTTATGAGATTCACCTTTTAACTGTTTTGAGAGACAGAAACCCTCAGACAAGTAACTAAACCGCAACACATATGCATCGTGCAAAACGTTTAAAGCATTGATTACTTTAGTCATTGTAGTATGAGTATACATCACACATTTATTAGTGAACAACCCTCTCCAATCAGCCACAATTAAAAAAAATATGATTGCACTACTCGGTAAAGCAGAACTAGCAACTTTCATTTAAAAAAAGTACAAATCTTAAAAATTTCAATCAGTATACAGATGTATTTATAATACACTATAACTAGTTATGTTAATTGCTACAAACAATGATTCCAATGGAATGAAAAAAAAAATTATAGCATTAAGAACCATTTCCTATATATAATATATATATAATTATATATATATTAGCTTTTTTATTTCATTTTTTTTTTATTATTGTTTTTTTTTCTTCCAAATACAAACATGGCAAAAATGAGGTAACTGTAAATGTGCAAGTACCAAAGCAAAATATCTTCCTAACACAGAACACATGCCCCTGGCCCTGTTGTTGGCTGGGTAAGTCTGGAGTTCAGGCAATGACTGACCCCTAAAGGCCAGGAGGAGAATAGAACAGTAAACAATCCACTATCCCACCACAGCAAGAAATCATTGGTAAACAATCAGTGGCGTCTATGGAGCAATCAACAAATCACAAATCCTAAAGTATTTAGCTGCTTATTGGAACACAATTTTCCACCACACAAGCTGTGAGATTATTTATTAGTTGAATCACAGAAAGACTACAAGATTCTATTTATCATCATAACTCATAGGTTGTTGTTTTTTTTTTTTCCTTTTTTTTCTTCTTCTTTTTAGTAATTCAGTACAGGTAACACTGAGGTTCTTAAGGAATCTTGGTTATTGTGAAAAATTCCTTTATAAATCTAAATAAGGATATAATAGAAATAGCCCACAGCCGGTTACCCCCAAGCAAAAGTGCTTGCGTGTATATCAACAACTTAACAGTTACAGATGCTCAAGGTAGAGAGAACCGTACAACAGGTACATATATTTCGGACCGTTTTGGTGAATGAGTGATAGCGCCGTGTTGTTTTAACCCACACAAAACCTCCCACTACTTCCATTTAAGGCAGATGTATTGAATCGGATCACTCGGGCGGTGAAATAATATTATCCTTTAAAAAGGTCACTGTCTACCAGCACATACAAGTAAAGCTAAATAGTTTTTCTTTTTTTTTTTTCTTAATTGAAACCCTTGTTGATAATGTTGTTAACTGATGCTGACCTCCGTGAGGGTACTAATAGCACTGCATGCTGTATGAATAGAGACCCATAACAAACTATTGCATTCTCATAATTGTGAATGTAGCATTACACCTAAATATAGAATATCTAGCACCTTTTTACTATATGGCTTTCCATTATCTAGATTCCAGGCAAGTGTGTCAGTAACTGAGGCAACAATAGAAGCACAAATGTGGTGAGGAGCCAATCACATTTCCCATCCTCTCTAAAAGTCTTCCCGCTGGCATCGAGCTTTGTTATTTTAAACATCCTATATTATTATTATTATTTTTGTTTTCTTCTTCTTTTGCAAGTACAAGCACAATAAAATCTTGTAGTCATTCGGTTCTATTACAAATGTGTGCAGTACAGTGCATGGCAGTTATCAGCTGAGCAGAAAGTCCCCTACACCCAGAACCCAAAGCCAACTAGATCTACCTAAAAACCAGTTGGGACCTGGTAAGACATGCATGCATATTGTGCACAATTAAATACTTGCCCACCCCTGATATCTTTCACTGAAAATACAGATTTCATTTTTTATTAGTCTTTTGTTTTCTTCTTTTTTTTTTTTAATCCTTAAATCATGCAAACACTGTAAGAATAGTCTTGGAAGTGGTCTAGGTAGAACAGTGTGCACCGTGGCACCTTTTTCAACGGGATTACAACCTTTATGTGTGGTTCAAGTACAAGAACACGGAAAAAAACGCAACGGCTGGAAAACAGGTTCGAGTAACATACGCTAATGATCGGCTGCAGTGACGAAAAGCCTATTCTCACTCGATACAACATGTCACTTCATCTTTTTTTTTTCTTTGCATGCCAGTCTTATAATGGAATAATATTCACCACTAGTTAAAAAAAGGAATATTAGTTCAGTTGATTACATTTAAAATATGCATGGCCTGAGGAAAACAACCCAGAATACCCAAATATATCTCCATGGCATCAATCCAATTTGAAATGGACTGTTTTCCTATATTTTTCAATTACAGAGAGGCCCTGAGTGATTTTTTTTTTTTGTTATACTCAAAATATATGCCAGTGAACAGATATGTATACATAGATTAATTATCAAAAGTGTGGATTAAATTCATGACAATGGCTTTTTTTTTTTCTAAAAACCTGGCACGCAAACGCAAGATACTCACATTCTCATGAGAGAGTCCCTTTACCCGAGAAAGCCAGTGTGTCTATTGAGTTACAATGACTATTCAGTGGACAAACGACTCAGGAATACATATATATATTTAAAATATAAATATATATATATATTTAAAAGTCCTACAATTAAAGTACTTAGGGAAAACAAAGAATACCCAAATAGTTCATAGTTTTCACCCGAACAACATTCAGGTTTGTTTTTGGAATCGAGTGAACCACAAGTTGAGCGTTTTACAGTGCATCTTTTTTTTTTTTTCCTTTAAACGACCCTAACGCTCCGTGTCTCTACCGTTTCGAATCCTGCCCGGGATCTTCGTGGAACGACAACAGTCAACTGGCACACAGGAGAGGGCGTAGCTAGAAATTCAAAGGGTTTCAACATTCTTTTGTCTTAAAAACAAGACGATAATTTGCAACCTTTCACACCAAGGCTATGCATACAATGTTTTTTTTTCCTTTCACATCACTTGACACCGTGAACATGGCCTGAGACCTGACAACGGGAGGCAAACTAAAACGCGCTTTAGTATTCCGACCGAATCCTTCAAAAACGCACTCGAGAGAAGAAATAAATAACACCACTTAAAAAAAAAACAACGTATACTATTAAAAGAGGAACTGAAGATTAGTAACAGGTTTGTGCTTGTCAAGGTCTTGAGAAGGCAGAGCTAAAATCTTGTAGAGTATATTGATTATTTGGCTCACGAATGAGGAAAAACAAAAGGCCTAGTCCTCCAAAATCAGGTCGAAACGTTGCGTTCACCTCTCGCACTCATTGCACGTATTGCTTTCCTCAAAGTCTTCCACCCTTTCCCAAAAAGTCATTCTGGAAAGGCAAATGCGACCTCCCCATGGACTTCATCCGACGTTCCTCTTGTGGTTGAAATGCGGTCGACTCAAATATTGCTAGTCTAAAAGAACAGTCCGCGCGTGGCCCGTGAGATGTTCTCCTGGATCTAGCCGAGAAAGAGTTGCACAGCTGAGTGTGAGGCGGCGGGATGTCCAGAATGGATGTGGGTTGTGCAGTGCAGCCAGGTGGGAGAGCTGGCAGAGGCAGTGTGCTGTCCTCGTCCCCGTGTCCCCATGGGCCGGTCAGATTGGCCTTGCCAGCAAACAGCAAAAAAGCCAAAACCCCACAGCTTCCTCAATGTCTCTACGACTGTGGCGAAATCCCAGCGGGAGTTTTCCCGATGGACTCACGCCCCTTGTCCTTTCTTTTTGTCTACGTTTCCCCTCTTTAACCTCAGGCCTTGGAACTTTGAACCACTGAAAGTCACACCTTCACAACAGCATTCGCAGATAAAAGAGGATCGGGATTAAGATATTCAAATGATCAATACATTATTGCAAAACATAGATTATTAACAAGTCCCCCAGCCCATCATCCGTTGTAGAGACATGCATCTATGATGGTCGTTCACCGGCGGAGCGGCCGCGTCTTACCGACTCGTCTGATTGCACAGTAAAACCAAAGACCACCGCCGTCTTAGCCCGCTCCCGCAGTCCCTAACGATACTAAAGCACGATTTTAATCATCTGTGATCAAACAACTAGAGAATATTCAATTGTGTAAACAAATATGCCAACACAACACGTATTACAGGTTATCTTTGGAATCTGCGAAAAAACAAGGGCAGGGAAATGAAAAAGAAAGATGAACAACAACAACAAAAAAAAAAAAGGTCACAATTCCAGAACTCCGAAGTTGCTATAGGCGGCAGTAGCTTTCATGAAACTCACACAATGACGCACAGCAGAGGTCAAACAGGTTCCTTACAAATTCCAAGATTGCTTATTGTAGAGGTGGGGTTGGGAGCGGGGTGGGGGGGTAGATTTGCGTTTGGCTGGAGATCAGGTGTCCCCACTCACAGAACACACTCAAGGATTTGTGCTGCTTTCCAGTGAAGGACAAAAACCTGAACTCATTCCACATCGCGGTGAACCTCAGACGCGTCGGCTCGACAGATTGGACAGGTGCGATTGGTCTGCAAGACATGTTACGGATTAATTTCTAGAAAGCCAGTGACGTTTCTACACACCATTACCTGATCTATGTATCCGCTAATAACTGTGCCTGCTTAAATCAACATTTACTAAATTTGAGTGGATATTGATTAAAAATATATATATTTTCTACCACTCAAAGGTTTGGGGCCAGTAGGGGAAAAAAATCATACTTTTATTCAGCAAGGATGCATTAAATTGATCAAAAGTGAGCTTTAAGAATTCAAATTCTTTGTAAAAAATTGCTCACGGAATCCTGGTTTGAATCAAATATTAACCCTAAAAGATTTATTTTTTAAAAAATACTTCCCTTGATCTGAGCGGTACAAGACTTGGCTACTTTTCCTAAGTTTGCCTCTTGAACACACACAATTTTTTTTGACTCAATTCTACGATGTAAAGTGGGTGGAAAAAAAAATCCTTAATCTTGTATTTGGGTCAAAAATGGGCACCCATAGAAATGAATGGGAAAAAAATGTAATTTAGAGCATTTCAAAGTAACTTCACCTTTAGGTTTAAGCTCTAAGAACTTATTGGAATGATATTTTAATGTAGTTCAAAAAATAAAACATAAAATAAGCATCATTTATATAGAAAATGTGGTACTTTTTGAAGTAAATAAATTAAAAAATACCCCCAAAATAAAAAAAAACACCATAAATGGATAGACAAATTTTATCGAAGACAGTGATGTAACATTTATAATAAATAAAAATTGGGATCACACCTGAGTCCTCTGTGCCCACATTTGTCCACAATTACAGGATTAAGGGCTATAAAGTGACCATTACTATTTACATCATAGTGTTTTGCTGTTATTGTGCATTAAGATGTTCTTCTTACCTTTAACCACTTGTCTACACATTTCGCATGAAATTCGTGGTTGCAGGGTAATACTCGAAGTAGCTGCCTTGACTCAAAATCACTAAAGCATACAACACACCTATAAGAAAAGTCAAAGGAACATCAATACAAGGTCACAAACAAAACTTCCAAGATTATATAACAGAAAACACTTACAGAGTTTGCTCAGATTGGTGGTTTTCTAAATTGAACCTGTAGGACGGAAGTTGCTCTATATCAGCTTTCGTTAGTCCTCGAGGTTTCGCTTCTCCGAGTCTCTCGGCAAGGTTTAATAACGCCTGAGAGAAAAATCACAAGTGTTCAAAACTCTCCACACAAACTGTGATAAGATATCAATGTTTTTCAAAATTAGCTTTAATTCTATAATGTAACTCACTAATTCTATATTTTTCTCTGATTTTTTTTGACAAGCCAGGTTATACAAAACAGTGGGGCAACTACATCACCCAGCATGTGAGGATTGTCATTTACCTCATAGTTTTCCATCTCCACATCATCTACATCCAAGTCCAGACTGATAGCAGGACCCACAGCAGTTGGAGGCACAGGTAGCATCGAGCTGTTTCATAGGTCACAAACACATTAGCATCATAAATCATGGGAATCATCAATTCACTCTAGCAAAGAAATATCACCAAGGCTTCATATAATTATAAGCAGCGTTGAGGGTAACACATTACAAGAAACGTGCATTAAAGGAGTAGTTCACTTTTAAAAAAACTTTTGCTGATAATTTACTCACCCCCATGTCATCCAAGATGTCCATGTCTTTCTTTCTTCAGTCGAAAAGAAATGAAGGTTTTTGATTAAAACATTCCAGGATTTTTCTCCATATAATGGACTTCAATGGGAACCAAACGGTTCAAGGTCCAAAAGACAGTTTCAGTGCAAACTGCAAACTGTTCAAAGGGCTTTAAACGATTTCAGACGATGAATAAGTGTCTTATCAAGCGAAACGATCGCTCATTTAAAAAAAAAAAAAAACAAAGTTTAAGTTTTATAAGCTCAAATGCTCGCCTTCTCTGTTCTGTGATGGGCGTTTGTGACTCTCCTATTCGAACTCATTCATCAAAATGAACAAATCTTTTTTTATGTCATTTGGTTCATTCAACGAACGAAATGAACAAGTTGACTTGGGAAAAGATTTGTTCATTTTGATGAACGAGTTTGAACAGGAGAGTCACAAACGGCCATCATAGAACAGAGCAAGCCGAGCATTTGAGCTTATAAAACTTAAACTTTATTTTTATTTAAATGAGCGATCGTTTTGCTTGATAAGTCCCTTATTCATCCTCTGAAATCGTTTAAAGCCCTTTGAACAGTTTGCACTGAAACTGTCTTTTGGACCTTGAACTATTTGGTTCCCATTGAAGTCCATTATCCTGGAATGTTTTCATCAAAAACCTTAATTTCTTTTCGACTGAAGAAACAAAGACATGGACATCTTGGATGACATGGGGGTGAGTAAATTATCAGAAAAAGTTTTTTTTTTAAAAGTGAACTACTTTCCCCAACACTGATTATAAGCTTACAATGTCCATTATTAGAATATGAAACAATTAATACGGCAAAATGTGTTTGATTTGTATTATAAACAGCAGAAGACCCTCACAGGAAGTATGGTAAGAAGCCGGGGTAGTAGGGCGGTGGAGGAGGCGGCGGAGGCAGAGGCTGCTGTAATCGGTACCTCTGTCCAGTTATACGCCTCGGCAGCATGTGCGGATATGGCTGAGGAAATGGAGACATGAGGAAAACCATTTAAATGAGTATTTTTCATTTAACAACCAACTTTATCCAAAGCTACTATATCATATGATGTAACTACTCATTTTTGCCAGGATATCTTGAATTTTAGTGGCATTCTAACTGCTTCCTATAGGCTCCATGACAGTGAGTTGTTGCCCTGCTTCATGTTCGACTATATGAAATGTCAGAATCCATGACTAATTCCTTAAATTAATGCATTAAACCCACAGCCCTAAATTTTGCATAATGTCATTACTTGTTTATGCAAATGCTCCTCATTTAAATCAAGACTTGTTTACTGCGATTTATGCTTTGTTGACATACAGAAGCAAAGACATCTCACCACTCCGTAGGGTAGCTCTTGATGGAGGGGCTCCTGGGGGAGGTACTGAAGGGGGACGGAGGGGGTCATTGCTGGTGGATGGTGGGCTGGAGGATAAGAGAATGTTCCTAACGGATGCTGGTCTCCTCGCAGATCCACTTCATTCTCCACCCTCTGCAGAGGCTGAATACACACATGTAAAAGACATTGCACAACCAGAAAGAAAGAAAAAAAAAACATAAAGATTATGACATTAATACCATAAAACGATGCTATTTTACAAAGGATATCATTTATTTCTCCATTATGGGGGCTTATCTGTTACCAATGACTGTTGTCTCTAGATTGTAATGGGTCTGCTTTACAAATCACACTGTAACAGTAATCACATTACACACTTGATTGCAGTAATGCATTACACTCAATAGATAGGGAACAGCATTGCAACCTTCAAACATGGCTCATCCAATCATATTTACAGTTTTATGTTTTTAACTGTAACTATGTTGTTGATGTAACTCTCAGGTGTAACAATGTAAATATGTTTTTGCACTAAAGGCAGATTAAAAATAGGCTCCTTAAAAGTAAGGGTGTATTAATCAAGATGGAAACTCAAATTATATTAATTGCATTTTAATATAAAAAAATAGCACTACTACTCCATAAATATGCAACAAAACATTTAGTGTTGAATTACCAGCAAATATAACACAACATTTACAGCTACGGTGATATAGAAGTACTCACACCATGAAGATGTTGGTCATGTTGTCAATGTAAATTTTTTGAAATGCACAAAATTTCAGTTCTATTTCTCATTTTTGAGCTTGAATGGACAAATGAACGCAAAAAATTAAGTCAAAATGCCTGTCTCGGAGAGTATCGTAAACATAATCGGTTATGTTGCAAACAACTGAGAAAGGAAACGAGTGTGTATCATTATATTGGATCTGTGATTATCTTAAAGTGACAGCAGCCTAATATGCCCGCAGATGTTTGTGTCACCAATGAGAGAAAATCACTTATTTTCTAGTTGTTGTTTTTTTGAAAATTCAAACTTCTTATTAAAAAGATACATTTTATTAATTAATTTAATTTATACAGCGAAGACTACGCAGTGTTATTTTACATTTGATTACTCAATTTCTGTCCCTGAATACTGTTAGATTTAGGCCTACAAAACACTGAAAAACATTTAATTTGTATATTCGTTCAAATTATCTGTACTTGTAATTTATTTATTGTTTTCTATGCAGATACACTTCCCCACAAAATCACCCTAATCATCCTATATTTATTAATTCTTTACAATACAGCTACTCAAATCTGGTGAAATTGTTTTTATATTGCAGAAAAACTAAATATTACACTTTTTTTTCCAAATATCGTGCAGTCCAAACTTGTCCTGCAGGTGTTAAATCTACATCTATCACATACTATATTACTACTACATATAGCTTTTTATCAGCAATCAAAAAATACCATCCTTAATAATAATGTCAAAATGATACTGCTATTTTAAGAATATTATATTTAACACAAGGGCTCAAAAAAGGACATTGATAATAGTTCTCTTCCATTTAGTAGCATTCATACATGTTGTGATCTGCACTCACCATGCGCGGGTGCTGGGGCTGTATGGGAACAAACTGGTTGAGCGGAGGCAGATGAGGCGGCTGGTGAGGCGGCACTGGCGGACTAGGGTGAAGGATAAAATGCTCACTGGAGATCATTGGTGGAAATGCCTGATAGGACACTGGCAGGTGCTGCATGGTGCAGGCCTGAATGAGCTGCAGACAGACAGACAGACAGACAGACAGAGAGAAACACCAGACAACAAAAGGGTCACTCACACCATAGATACACTCGTGAAGAAAGTGAGGATGGGCTATTGAACACTGCATGCTAACATACTCTGGACTAAAGCATATCTAACACTTTCCCTACTCTGTACTATTTAGAAATCTTCTAAACCATTTCAAAAGCATTAGGGTTAATGACGGGGAAAACCTTAGTTTATATCATTTCATTAAGCATACATAATGTAAAGAGGACTGAAAAACATCACTATTGCCACATAAAAAGTAGTACAGAGGTGGGTATGTCGACACAAAAGCAATGACTTAAGTAGATGGTGAAATTAGCAGAAAGTACCCCTTTGTCATTAAAGATCAAATACCCCCAAAGACATTTCCAGTGACAATGCAAACACAAACTAAGGGGGTTTCACACTGTCCCTTGAAAGTTGCATCATAAAATGTAATGCAATGCAATGTAGCTTTATACCAATGTCTAATGTGGAAGCATGAGTGGGACGTACAGAACAAGACTCGTAATCGAATATCTTTGGCTAGCAGGACAGGTGGGCATAATGGCTGCCTGGGACACACATACATCGGCTAAAGTAAAGCTGGAGCGATGGGACATGTTAGGTGTGCTCTACACAGACTTCACTGACATTCCAGCTCTTCCTTTTCAAACTCACTGGAGGAGGAAGGCAGCAGAGCAGAGAGAGCTGTCCGCTGAACATTACCGAGCATGCTGGGAGCTGCTGAGCATTGCAGGCTGGGATAGGTTGCCCGGTGTGGATGGGAAAACCGTGGGTCGTCACCGTGGTAACTGTGTAAGATATCGGAACTGATCCTTGATGCATCTTGAAGGACGACACAAAAAGTTCAGGTTACTTGTTAACAAAACAGCCACTATCTCTGATTTTCATTATCACAGCAATCATCTGATTTCATTTGATCAGAGTAAACACACTTTCATAGACAAGGCTTGGATTAAGACAGGATTAGACCTTAGTTCAATTAGGATTGCAGATAGGTGATTTTAGAAACGTGCCTTAAACATTACTGGTGTGAATCTTGAAACAAAGCAATGGCACAAACTTGGTTTTTAGATGAGTCAGTGCAAGTTACTTACAGTTAAAACAACTCAAGCATGCGTTTTAGTCTAGACTTAAGCCTTGTCTGTGAAATCGAGGGATAATGTCTATATTAAAGGGATATTTCACTTTGAAATTAATTTTTGGTATGTTTTAGCTTACCTTAAGTGCATCCAAGATGTAGCTGTCTTTGTTTCCGCAGTATTTTCGATTTTGATATTTTTAGGTCAAACCGTTGTTGTCTATGGTCACCACCTCAAAGAGCATGCACAGAGAAGTCCAAATTAAATGTAAGTACACATTGATGGCCTAAGACACGAAACGAGTGGTTTGTGTGAGAAAACAAACAGTATTTATATCGTTTTTACCTCTTGTAACCACACGAGGTAAAAATGTGCTTACACAAGGTAAAACCGATATAAATACTGTTTGTTTTCTCACACAAACCGCTCATTTCGTGTCTTAGGCCATCAATGTGCACTTACATTTTCGAGTCATTAAATCGTGTTTAATCTGGACTTCTGTGCATGCTCTTTTAGGTGGACCCCATAAACCTCCATTATATGACTAACAGACAAGAACGGGTTGACCTAAAAATATCAAAATTGAAAATACTGTGGCAACAAAGACACCCACATCTTGGATGCCCTTGAGGTAAGCTAAAACATATGAAAAATTAATTTCAAAGAAACTATCCCTTTAAATGTTTTTTTTTTTTCATTGAAATATTCATTCAAGCGATTTGCTCAAAAACACTGATTCCACCAGTAAAGAAACAAGTCTTTATATTTGAGTCGTTATATATATATATATATATATTGCATCAATTAACATTTTAACAGAACCTCTAATAAAGTACATGTAATTTTGTTTAGTTGTCTATTCAGTATCATGAGGGCGTTGTGAAAAACAAGAGGGGTTTTTACTCTAATGGAGAACAACACCTGGATAGCGGCTTCCAAAAAATGTGAGTGTGGGACCCAACCATACCTGCTCGTGAAGATCCACCATGATGGAGTTCTGCTGGGGGGGCTGTGTGGCAGTATGCAGCATGCGTGGAGGTGCACTGGTGTGGCTATATTGCCTGGACTCATCTAAAGGAATCTGCTGATGCTGGGAGAAGACAGGGTGGAGGAAGTTCTCATCCTGATGTAGGGAAGTGTGCACAGCAGGTCTATCTCGCTGCCCCCACTGACGTCGTACTGGAGGACTAGGACATGAACGCCCACATAACGTAAGTAGTAGTCACTGTGCCGATGTTTGTTTGTTTTTTAATATATAAAATGCTAATTTCATCCAACTCTGTGCCACTGGCTGACCCACCTTCTCCTGAGGTGCAGAGGGGTGATGCAAGGCTCCCCGACGACCCTCCTCTGGTTTAAGGGGGCTGTTGATGGCCGCCTACTCACTGCTACTTCCCATGGTCGCATTTGTGACGTTGTACGAACGAGTCACACCTGCCTGGGGTGGGGAACCAGTAGTGCAAGAGGCACTTGTGTCTAACAGCTTCAGATTGTCGGAACTCTGTTTGAAACACAAGAAATATTGGTTTTGTGAATTGAATAAAGTGTGCATTATAACTGAAGTTAATTAAAGAGGACCTATTATGGTCAGGAAAGTTATGAAGCACTCCAACCTCGATATCCCTCATTTAAATAACTCCCACCCAAGGTATAAGCAAATAAGGGGCATGATTGAGTTGCTTTAGAGTTGCTTTTGAACTCACGGTTATAGTAATGGTGGTGTGACATTTCTAAAACATGCTCGAAGCGGTTAACCAATCACAACACACTGTTCCAGCCAACTGATCAGAGAGCACATATTGTGCTTTTCGAAAGGAGGGGCTTCATAAACACAGAAGTGAACAGAGGTGCGTCTTAAAATGACAGCAGCCTAATAAACCTGCTATCATTAATATTAATAAAACAACAAAAGACAAAGAGAATATCACTCACTCCTCCTGACTGAGTCACTTTTGTAACTTTAATAAGAATACATGTTGGATGTATTTAACTTACAGTAAAAACTACGCACTGTATTGAATTCATTTATACGATTTATGTAGCATTCCTTATTTAGTGACTGCCTTGTAGTTTTGTCCTTATGCTTGTAAATAGTTTCTTTGTTCTTATTTTTTACTGTTTCCTTCAGTAAGCTTGAGAGGTTTTTTTTTTCCACAGGCTAGTGTTAGTTTTTACGTGAACCCATTGCACTATAAATTACTAATTCACTTTTTTTCTAGGTTATTTTGCCTAATTTCCAGATTCAATCATAGACTTCTTATACTACAGCACATACACACATGAGCGCTCTTTAAAAACGGTGCTTTAAATCTGTTGACAAACTAAAAGATGTAAATGAAATTTGCATACATTCAAAATGAACGGTATAAATTGTCCTGAATGTCAGCTTGCTTATTTTGTTCAAGGTAAGGACTGAGTCATGCAAACAAGAAACGATGCTTCTAAAAGCTGCCGTTCCAACCACACAACTTTGCAATGCTATTTGCGAATGTTCGTTACTTGGAACTATGGTTTCGGGAAACACAGACTTGTTGAAATATGCTGATAACGGCGGAACGTGTGACCATAGATGGCTAACAATGCTTGGGAAGCTGAAGCTCACCCTAGCGTTACTGACAGACTGAAAAGAGAGGTGCTGTAATAACATGTCTTTCAAAACACAAGGCAAATTAGTCTTCTGATACACTTTGTTTAGCATGCAGGGAACCTAGTTTAAGTCCCATTTGCATGATGTTGCATGTATATTTTGTTTACAGATCCTTTTGTTCTAGTCTGAATCACGAGCAACCGAATTACATTTGACAACGAATATTTTCTGTGTATTGTATGTAGTCGATAAACATATGTTGTATGGAAAACAGAAGCATTTACATTCTTCAAAATGTCTCCTTTCATTTATAAAAAAAGAATACAAGCTAACAACTAATTTGGGGTTAATTCATTAAAAAAAAATTACCCTGGACTTGGTGAAAATGTGAAGACCAGAATATAATATAATACAATATATAGTGTTCTCAAAGCAAAACAGCATGGATAGTTTTAATAAATGAATAGGTCATTTTCCATTAGAAACCAAGAACAGTGAAATACTAATTGAATTAAAATATGCTTAGATTTGCCTTTAAAAAAGCTGTATTTTATTGTTTTATAGATTGTGACATTATTTCATTATGTGTAATCTTTGAAATAAACCAAGACTGTGTGAGCAGAAATGATATAAAACCAGCATTTTCAGGCAAGTAGACATCACACCTCACTGAAAGGCATCAGAATAAGTAATTAAAATATTATTTATATACATTTCAAATCATTTGTATTACTTTCCTCTTAACAAAATCAGTGAAGTGTGCATGATTCACACAAGCAAAACTACTCATCACAGTGACATTTAAATGTTCAATGCCATGTGTAAAATAAGAAAACAAATAACAGCAAATCTTTACAAACAATGTTTAATGGAAAGACGGGGCTGATTTGCCACAAAGAGGGGGAGCTGTAACTTCAACAACAAAAGCGTGGATGGCCATGTGCTCCCACACAGACAAAGCAATAACAAAGGAGCGCCACCAAACCTCGCGTGCCTCTCTTTAACAAAAATAATCATTTGAATGGACTTAGTGGATATTATTAAAACACGGTACGAGTTTCACATAAGTACAGTACACATTTCCTATAAATAAAACAAATCAAATTGTCACCTGGGCCCAGCAGTAGATGAACAATAGCACAAAGAGTCGCAAGGCCGAAGTTATACACGCGCGCGAGGAGCTCGTGCAAACATCCGCAGTTGCCCTCGTGCTTTTAAAACATGTTCTCAAGATTACACGGAGTTTGTGCATTACATTAAATTACATTAAATCAATCTCATGCAACCCCCAAGCTCTAAATGCTATCGCTAGCATATAGCCCGAGCAGATGAAGCCCTAAACAGGAAATGCAGGGATGCACCCCTGACAAAAGAAACATGGTTTTGCTTGAACGCCACATTTAGACAGTCTGCAATGTTTGAATATCAATAGTGTTTTCGGTTTTATTTTAGCTTATACGTGACAGCTCTGTGTCCAATAATCACAGTATGATCACACCAACCGAGCTTACTTGTTTTCAATGGCGCGCGAGTTTCCGACTCGTCCACGCGCTGCTTGTTGGCGAAAAACGATGCAGTTTGTCTTGTTTGGTGAATTTGCAGACTAATCCAGAACAAATCGGCCAGGTAAACTAGCAAACAGTCATGGTTAAAATGAGGTATCGTCCCGTTTCCTAGTTCACGTCAACGAGCTTGATCTTGTTGTTGAACAGACGTTGAGCTTCAGCATAGAAAGAGAAAACACATATTCTTCCGCAGCCTAACATCCGTTAACTATATCCAACAAACTTGTAATAGCGTGCAGTTGTTGTGTCCTTTATTATTACATCCGTCGCATTCAAAAAGGGTATAATCTGTGACATGGGTGCTGTTCAGTATTGTTGTGGTGGTTGTGTGCTGCTACTGTGCTTGCATATAGTCACGCCTTCTTCCTCTAAAAACCACCACGCAACAGACAGTCAGCCAGTCACTGTTTAGATGCTTTGCTCCAGCCTGATACCAACCTTAAGGGTGTTTTCACACTTCCTCTTTACTAAAAACAAACTCAACCCCCTTTAAAGTCGTCCTAAAAAAGTTAATTGAATTAAAAAGGGACGCAGTTGTATTCACACTGTCTGTAGACACTAGTTTTTGGTCCAGTTTAGTTGCAGTCCATTGTTTCACATTGTGTCAAGAGCACAAGCTAACTTCAATACTGTATTTTAATATTTAGAATGATAGATTAATATTATATATTATAACCTATATTGCTGGCGTAATTTATTAACTTCACAAAGTGAAAATAAAGGGGTTTTGTTCACAATGGTTCACTTTAAAGTTATTTTATAAGTCTAAATTGCTGATAAACCAAGAAACAAACTATAAGCACCTCTTTTTTTTTTTTTTTTTTTTTTTGCAATCCGACTGATGGAGTCAGCTGATTTGTATTGTGCACAAATCAAAACATTAACCATAAGCATGGCAGTGGATGTTATCGGTAATGCCACTGACATTAATTTTGAGGTTGCGCATGGGTAGTCGCAGATAAAGGGGATGTAGTTTGTCACAAGGGATTTTTTGCAGTGATCAAACAACAGTGATGCAATGCACAGTTTTGTTGTATATTACAATTCAGCGAGACAGCATCTAATTGCACTAAATAATCTTAAAGCAGTTCAAACAGCATGTCAAGGAAACAAATGTAAAATAATGTCAAATAAACATTACCAAACAAACTATTATTGCAAGTGGAAGTCATTTTCTCCACTTGTTGAACCATCTCATGGTTTTCTAAAATGTGTTCTTGAATTTAAACTGACCGTCTATATAGGATAATGCTTCATAACAAAATCAAGGAAAAAAATAAATGGGATTCATATAGAAATGTATGGAATATTTCACTAAACCACTGCAACATAATAAATGCAATATTAGGCCTGTATTTTCATCATCATTTATATTAATAAATTACTTTATGCAGCAAAAATAATAAAGCATATAGCTGCTCAATTAAAGTTTTGTACTGTAGCTGATAATACGGTTAATTATTGTTTGCTGTTAATTTCAAAAACAGTAACACACCGTATTTTTACGGTATGATGCTGGCAACCACAGCTACCAGTAGTTTACCATTTTTTACCAGATTATTTTTTACAGTGTAGCCTATAGAAAATCAGAGTAGAATAGAAATTGTTCACATTCAGCAGTTTTCAGGTTTAAGTTGCTTTTTTTTATTTTATTACACAAGTTAATTTATGATGAAGATTTAAATTACCATTGCAAAACATGTTAAGCATTGTTTTAAATTATGGTATAATAATAATAATAATAATAATAATAATAATTTACACAATATTTAGTGTTATTCTCAGTGTGTGTGCTAAATGAAAACCAGGATGTTGTAGAGTCTAACTGTGTTTCTCTTCTCTCTAGCAGTTCTCATCCGTCCCTCCATCAGAGACAGTGTGACACAGCCCAGTCTGTTACATAAGCCTTGCGCCAAATGGCGAGCCGGCGGACAGAATCACATGCAAGCGTCTCAAAGCGGTCAGAGTAACATCTTGTTTATCCAATGCACTTTAAAGTGCATAAACTGACATCAAAAATATGGACTTAACTTGACCTAAAAAAATGCACAATTCAATGCATTAATGAGACTATAGAAGAACTAGGAAGGCAAAGTACACCATTTTGTTCTTATAAATTAACGGTCTAATACTTGAGTTTTAATTCGTCTAATCACGCATGGGTCAGAATCATTTTTGCAGCATTTTCTCTTGTGCGGCTTCACTGCAGAGAAAACGCCGCAATGTAACCTCCTTCCTAATCTTTAACTCACGAGAAAACAGCGAAAATAATTCCGATTCTAGTGAAACCTGCACTCTTAGAACAAATGTGTCAAATTTAACACATTATGTGTTGTTTTTTACATAACATGTGTTAAAAACAACACACAATGTGTTAAATTTTAACACATGTGCTGAGTCAGCTCAGGGACAACACATTTTGTGTTAAATTTGACACATTTGTTCTTTGAGTGTGCGCTGCGCGTGCACACAATCACGCACATCAAGCGCGAGACAAGCAAAGCCGCGTCCAATCCATCCGTGCACTTCCAATCCGATGTAAACATTACAGCATTACAGCAACAAAACAAGGAGGGGCTCAAGGCTTTAGGGGGACAAGATATAAAAACACGCTGATACCTATGTGCGATGCATTCAAGACCGTGAAAACCCACGGAAATCCACGCCATCAACACGAAGACGCTGGCGCGTGCGTTACCTGATTGTTAATTTGTGAGCATCGCAATCGCTGACATTTCTCCTTGTAATTCTTCACATCTCTCCCATATTCGGTGCGGCATGATCCTCAGCTGTTCCTGTTAATGGAACATTCCGTGGATTTCACCACTGATTTGGGAAAAAGGTACAAACTGGAGCTCGCACGAAGAATAAAGGCAGAATGTGGCATTACTCTTCGCATCTCGCGCAAAACAAGCACTCTCGGAATGCATCAGACTTTGGAGAACCCAATGCACTCCGTTAAAGCCAGTATCATCCGCCGCCGATTTGCGTGCTTTTGTGACATACCCCTATGTGGGGCATTTAGAGGCCGCTTGCTTATGGCAAGCAGTTTGAGCATTATTCCTCATAAATTGTAAGATTAGTCATTTGCCACAACTTATGTTTTTACATTACCTTTACTCATCAAAATTGAGCAATTTCAACTTTTTACAATACAAGAGTTAACTCGATTTATAAGTCAGTTGAAGTTGAAATCTCTTGTAGGCTACAACCTAGTTGATTACTTAAAAATCAAAGGCAGAAACTGAACTGAACTGATTTCTTTTACAGTGAAATATAGTGATAGGCCTACTTCTATTAGAAAATATTTGTTCAGCTAATCGTTTTCAGTGTCGCTAAATTCATTAGTAGCCTACTGATTACATTCTAGTATTTCAAGTATGGACAAATTCTGAATTAGTCACTACTTATTCATTAACTTCATTTGTTAGCAGTCACTTTCATATTCAAACAAGTAAATTCCACATATTGAATTATTGTTATTCTAAGTAGATACTAATAATTATGTTCTAGAATTTAACAAATAAATACTATAGTACAAGTGGATTAGATACTATTAGGATTCTTAATATTACTTTGAAAAAAGCAGTATAGTCTTCATACCTCTATGTTGAATTTAATGTCTAGGAAATTTTATGATTGTAAGTGTGAATTATACACTGTAAAAATGAATACGCTTTATCTAATCAATAAAATTGTGGTAACAGATTACAAGCAATATTATTAATTAAATTTGACAAATTAGAATTGAGTAATAATTAATCAAATTAATTCCTTAGAAGTTAACCATTTAAAATGAGTAAAGTTTACACCCAAAAATTTAACAAAAATATCTGAATAACAGACAGACGTCAAAGATTAATTAAGAACTATTTATATTATATTAAATATTATTATTTATTATATATTAACGACAATCACCATACTGGTGACTTAAATGTATGCTTTTTTTGTAAGTTTTTCTAATTTTAAATGGTTAACTTTTAAGGAATTAATTTGATTAATTAGTACTCAATTCTAATTTGTAAAATGTAATTAATAATATTGCTTGTAATCTGTTGTCACAATTTTTTGATTGGATAAATCGTATTTATTTTTACAGTGCAAGTGGATGTTTATATATGAAATTCAATCAAACAATAGATTGAAAATGTAAGAAACTAAATAGATACGCTAAAGGAATACATGTTCAAATGGCTTGCCACAGTTGTCTTGCTCTACCGTAAACACTGTACAAGTTTGTCCATGAACTCCCAATGTCAAGTCTCGGTTAACAAGATTGCAGGGCTACAGTTAGGTCATTGCATAGACTGTGCCATTATCCTATTCTCCACATTGAATAAAAATGAATAAAAGCTCTCATCCTCGTCGAGCATCCTCTAAATAGACAGCTGCCTGATAAATATATTGTTTTACTTCATAACGATGATGATCTGTGGTTATTACCTGTGGTATATTTTCTTATTAAAGCTGTTCGCATCATGAGGGAGGTATATGTCATCATCAATTTGATTTCTTGCATCCATTATGGAAAAACTAATCAGGGTCACATTACGTAATTGCCAGTCTATGATTAGAATGTGCTTTGCTTTGTCTCCCTCTACCAGCCAGACGCGGAACAGCAGACACTACCTGAGATGATTGACACACGATACACCATCATGTAATTCTTTCATTGTTTCTTCATAAAACAAGATGTTGTTTATTTATTTATTTTTATGTGTGTTTACACAGTCTATATTATAATAGTGAGGGTCTATCTAAATCATTCACCATCATGTAGGCTATAGCCAAAGTTTTGTCTGTTTATTTATTTCGTGTATATTCTTAAACATTAAGGTCTATTAATAGGGTGTTAGTCCATACTTTTCATAACCGTTGCTTAGTGAGATG
This sequence comes from Cyprinella venusta, assembly GCA_038021265.1. Taxonomy (NCBI): domain Eukaryota; kingdom Metazoa; phylum Chordata; class Actinopteri; order Cypriniformes; family Leuciscidae; genus Cyprinella; species Cyprinella venusta. The sequence continues at coordinate 6,872,036 of CM075873.1, forward strand.
GCTGCCTTGTTGTCAGCAATAAATGAGCAAAACACTTTATTGTCACGGAAAGCTATTCAATCTGTTAATGATTAACTAAACATTGTTCATGTGTATAACAGACAAAGCAACTTATCGCACATACTTATATTGTTATTACAGTGAAAATGATTGCATGATGCCTGTAAACACTACTTCTTTTCCCAGCATAATTACACAATTTGCATATCATTAAAGACTTGTGCCTTGATGGGACGATCACTGGGCCTCACCTATTTCACGTCAGTTTATGCGAGGTCGTAAACCAAAGTCTAAAATGATAAGATTATGGCATATTAATGTAATGCAACATGTGGCGTGAACAGGTCACATTTTACAAAATTTATGAGAGATCTGTGTATTTTAATGTACTATTCTAGCATACCCACATTATTTTAAGTCAGAAATGAATAGATGAGAACTGAACGATAGACTTAAATGGGAAACATTTACAATTTGTTAAATAGCAGTACTGGGATAGTGATTTGTTTGTTTGTTTGTTTATAGATTTATTCCTCCATGACATACATTTTTATCACCTTTATCTAATATTTTTCTGTTTCGCTCTATTTTGACTTAATACAAAGTCACAGGCCACACAAATTTGCCACTGATAAACAGTGAAAAAGAAAAATCGCTAGAACAAAAATATATATAACCTGTTAAACATGAAAGTATTATGCAGTAATTTAAGACATGTCTCCGTATATAGAACCCTTTTGCCAAAAAACAAAAAACAACTGAACCTGTTTTATGCGCTTTGTGTGTGTGTGTGTGTGTGTGTGTGTGTGTGTGTGTGTGTGTGTGTATTATATTATGAGAACAAAATATCCCCACAAAAAGCCAAATATCCAAAATCCTTGGACATTTGTTTGGTCCCTACACTCCAAAAAATGCTGGGTTGTTTAACCTAATTTTGGGTGAAATATGGACAAACCCAAACTTTGGGTTAAAAATGTAATTAAAATGCTAACCCAATTAACTCTGTTTGTCAATATTTGATCCAAATTTGGGTTGAAATAACCCAGCATTTTTAGAGGAATACAGCCAATAAATCAGACTAAATGATGTTGTGTTTTTTTTATGTAAAAGTTCAGAAAGTTTTCTGTGATGGTAAGGTTTCGGGGTGACAGAATATACAGTTTGTACAGTACAAAAATCCTTTTGTTTATGGAAAGTCCCCACAAAACATGAATACACAACATTGTGCGTGCGAGTGTGAGTGTCTGTGTTTGTGTGATATGCGAAGTATATTATTTTATTCAGTGATACAGAAATATATACTAACGTATAAAGCACTGAATCTAAATGATTTGTACATCAGTGGTATAAAGTCAAAAGAGAGCATATGTTGCTTGCTGCTTAATAGAATTAATTTACTATAGGATTAGAGCTTGAGTTGGGTTTGATCCCTCATTCCACAGCATGTCCAGTGTGGTAAACACCAAACAATTAGAGACGAACAAACACAAGCTTTTCTGTCAGTCCCAGGAGAAAGTTCCTCCTAGGGGCGAGTTATCTTTTGTCTTTCTCTCGTTAATTATGAAGGTCCACGAGGGAAGTGGGCTCATTAGAGCCGGCCAGAGAGTAGGGAGGTTCTTGAACAGCTAATGAACTCATTTGCTCCCTGAAATCTCTCACACCACATTTATGTCCAGCTCACTGCATGGGTGATGCCAAGAAAGAGCCAGAAAAGAAAACCTGGATCTGATGACACACGGTTCAGTTGGCTGCCCTATAACTTCACTAGAAATGATGTTGTGCCATGTTCTTTTCCTCTGGTTTCCTTATAGCTTTTATGATCTCTTCCAATCAGGTATAATAAAACATTCCAGTTACTTTGCAGCCTTCATTAATCGTTTGAGTTGCTGATTGAATGTGTGAATGGACTGGATTATTCTAGACATAATCTGTTGTGACATTTGTTTGCCTACCCAGACTTGCTGCTCCGCTAAACCATTCCCTGAACACTGTTTTAGGATCTGATTATGTGGTGCCACTAAGCAGCTTTATCATCTGTCTACAAGGTGTGAAGACTGCCTTAAGCACGCAGGCTTTTCTCCCCAGCGTTGTTAATGATTAATGTTTACAACTGAAGGACAGTAATAGCCAGTGATGCACTAGACAAAGGTCTCATATATTATATTGTTCCCTCATTTTGAAGAACGCCACTTGTCGGAATATCACTATAAGAGGAGATTGGGCACGGTAAGTCTTCGTCAGCCATTTCATTTTCACTTATTATATCTATTTATATTCAGTTACTGCCATTTAGAACAATAGACTATCCGGAATAAACCGGAAAATTTGCAAATTACTTTTTCATGAATGATGGGTTTGTTCTCAGATTTAATTCAATTCTGATTGCAGACTATGATGTCTTGACAAATCTAATCTCATAGTCAAGGAGAAATATTTGAGATTTAATTGTTAATTTTTTTTATCTGTATTATAAATGGAAAATCATCTGTGAAAGTATGTTATTTATGATTTTTTTTCAAGATAGATTTTTTTTTACTATTAATTCCTTTGTTATTACAGTTTTGTCACTATAAAGTATTAGGTATTGTGCTTGTTTCATAACATTTGAAAAATAAACCACTATAGCAAAATAATCAAAGTTCTATCTTCTTTAATTTTAGAGGTGGAAATGTTTTGCTTTTAACTGTGATTTTGTGTTTTATTTCTTTGATATTACAGTGTTATAGACAGACATGGGGAGGATGGGGACTCCTTTACTTCTCCTTTTCTGTTTTTTAGCCTCTGGTGAGTATTTGAGAATTAGTCAGTGTCCATTTCATCTTTCAATAAGATGTGGCTTGTTATACTGCACTAGCTCAAAGTCCAAATCTGACAATGATATATTGAGAGCAGAGAAGCCATTGTGATTAAGTTTTGTTTCACTGTCATTTACAACGAAGATTTAGAAAACGTGGTTATTTAAAAAAAAAAGTGCTTTCTTATGACTCACATGGTTCATATTTGTGTTTTCTGCAGGGTATTGTAATTTTGTCCCTGAGATTAACATGTTTAAGGTAGATCTGAGAGAAGATCTTCCAGTAGGTCTGTACATCAGCCAGTCTCAACTCTTAAACTCAATCCCATTTTGCATTATTTGTTCTATATGCCTGAATGTAACATTTTCCCAATGATCTATTAACCTTACAGGTGCTTTTGCATTTCAAATTATTGCATCTGATCCGGATGATGACCCTCTAACATATGACATCAGGGGAACCGACGCTAGTTATTTTGAGGTCAATAGAGTGACTGGTGAAGTCAAGATCAAGAATCAGCTGGACAGAGAGGTATAGTTAGTTAAGAAGGTCTGCCTTCTACTCCTGTATTGAGATCAAGCACAACAATTGGGAATAATTTCCACAACAATTTTATTACAATTACTCTTCATGAAAGACAATCAGTTTGGCTAACTTTGTGAATGTCTGTGTTTTCTTTCATCAGTCAAAAGACCTCTTATTCATAGAGGCTGTGGTGAATGATGGTGTTTATTCGGATGTAAGTTGGGAATATTAAGATCTCACAATGGTCAGAAAATTCATTTTCCTGTATCCTAATATGATCTCTCCCCTTTTAGGTGACAAAAAGCGTTTATATTCCTGTGGAAGATGCTAATGATAACGCACCTGTATTCAATGGCCTGCCCTACAACATAGAGGTCCTAGAGGTGAGTTTATCATGAGGTGACCACATATCTCAGAGTGGAATATGGGACAGACACAGAACCCACAGACCCACAAAACCTACTGCACACATAGTATTTACAAGTATTAAGTATTTACACTTAATAATATTGTTAGCTATGTAAAAAAAAACATACATAGACTCACGTAAAATTGCAGATCAGTGGAAACAAGATGGTGCAATAGCATCATTTACTGTTGCCGTTTTTGTAAGTCGCTTTGGATAAAAGCGTCTGCTAAATGACTAAATGTAAATGTATATTTAGTAATTATACTATTTTGTGAAAACTGGTTGAAGGTAAATGGACTGCATTTATATAGCGATTTCACAGACACAATGGCCACCAAAGTGCTTAATTGTCTCACATTCACCCATTCATACTCATTCACACACCGACGGCGGTGTCCACCGGTTTGTAGACAACCTACATGAACCACCGACATGAGTTACTGCCACCCCATCCGTGATTGAGCCGTGATTCATTCACAAATCCTCCTATTCTCGAGTCCAACTTGCATGCAGAAGTAAACAACTTGTGTGTTTTCATAATATTTATCCTAATATTATAAGTGAAAAACAACAAATTTAATTCTGAATGACAGAAGACTGACATTTTATAGACCTCTTTTATGATATTTTTATGGTGCAAATGAGTCCACTTTGAAGTGTGAAAGTTTCAGTAAAAATAATTAACTGAATGAGTGACAAGTATAATTTCTGCATGTTCTGCAGAAGAAAATCAAACGAGTTTATGACAACATGAGTGTGAGTAAATGCTGAATCTAATCGTTTAAGAGGAGTTGAGATTTACAAGCTGTGATGGTGTTAAACTTGTGTGAATGTGAGCTGATGTGAGGCCAATTCTGTCCGTAATCTTCTCCAATTTAACTTTTTGTCTCTGAGCAAAGAGTAATCTTCAAGAATTGACAATGTGACTTAGTTTATTTTGATGTTTTCCTATTCTCCCCTTCAGACTGTAGCTGTCGGCAGTGAACTGTTCAGAGCCAGAGCCACAGATATTGATTTTGGCTCAGCTTCTAATGTGAAGTACAAAATTGATGAAGTATGTTCCTTTCCATGGCATAAATTGCATTTTCACTCTCACATCTCACATTAATTGTATTTATAACATAGTATTTTTGTCTTAGGTGGTACCAAATGAAGGGGCTAACCTGTTTTCAATTTCTGAGGACAGTGGAATTGTTGTCTTGACGGGAACTTTAAACTACACTGATAAAAGCCCTTTCTATCAGATACGAATCAATGCATCTGTGAGTATTTATTTGTGAAGTAATCATAAGTGATGGGCTGTTTTTAGAAAATGATTGAGGGAAGATATCTGTGTAGGAAAATCATGCATAACAAATATTTTTTTTTTTACAAGCAAAAAGCAATCTGAAAATCCACATACATTTTTACTGTGTCATGTTTTAGTTTTAGTTTGTTATTGAAAGGATCCCCATTAGCTATAGCTATGCTAGGGTCCTAGCATAGCTATGGGTCCTGAAAAATATGTACATTAAAAAAATAAGTTGTCTGGGTACAGCAGATAAAACTGTTAATAATATGGGTTATGAACAGGGGCAATAAAGTCAGCAGCTAGTTTCAGAAGCCTGCTGTGAAGAATATTGACACCTGGTGGATTGTTTTTGCAGGTTTTGAAAAGATTCTTTACTTGATCTATATTTACACTTTATAGTTTAAACCTAAAGTTTTTATTTTCCATCAATTAATTTCTTATTAATAGGTAAGATATGTTATTACTTAGATAGGCATATTTTCTCTTATTTATCTATTATTTTTAATAAAATAATCATTTAGATGGTTTGCAATATCTATTGGCTTAGTTATAAAATTATCCCGTTTCCAAAAAAGATGGATTTATTTATTTTTCTTACCAGCCAATTGATTTAAAACATTCCATAACTTCCTATTATCATTAGCCTACCTATGTTTTTAACAGAGTTTAGTAACACAATTTCTTATTTTACGAGGTCCCAATCACATTTAGCCTATTTCCTTTAGCAACTGCTGTTCTTTTCATTTGACCTCTTATTTTCATAGAATTTTTCAGTTCATCATCCAACCAAGCTGTGACGTTGTTCCTGACAGTAAACTTCTTTAAAGGCGCATGTTTCTCAATCAATGACAAGAATAGATTGTTAAATTAAAATAGAGCAGTTTCTGGATTACTAGCAGCCAACACATCAGTAGCCCCGCCCCTTTTCAGCGTTGCGCTCGTTGTCTTTTGACTTCTGGGGCCCTATCTTGCACCCGGCGCAAATGACTTTATACACAAACGCATGTCTCATTCCTATTTTGCACGCGCGCAAAGCGGGATTTTCCCCTCCACAGACGCACGTCGGTAAACTAGGAAATGAACTTGCGCTCCCTGGGCGGATCGGCGCAAAAAGGAGGCGTGTTTCGGCGCAAACATTCCCTGGTGCTATTTCACACTTCCAGAACACAATTGCGCCACTGACCAGAAAAAAACTGGTCTAAAGTCAGTGGCGCGTTGCGCGTTGTTCATAATGCTATTTTAAGCGCGCATGCTTGGCCATAATGTAGCGGGTAGCCTACCCAACGCGCATACATTGATTCTCTCATCAACAGATGCAGTAGGCCTAGTTTTTATTTTTGCAATTCATACATTATAACAAGGAAAAATATTAACACAAGAGGGAAATCATTGTGGTTTACATGAAGATGAAAAAACCGAAATACCCATTTCTTAAGGCTATTGTAGTAAAGGATCAGACCTGTTTGCCCAATAGTGGCAAGAAAAACATACGTATAGCCTAGGCTATAATGTTTAACCGACGCTGATGTGCTAGAGTTTCTCCCATCCCCATACAACGTCACTTCTGTCATTCACTGTCCTGACAAGAACGTCGGTCTCATCGGCTGTGAACGCTCCTGGCGCGCGCCTGGTAATAAACCCGCCGTTATAATAACATCCGTCATGCAACATGCGCACCTGTTCTTAAAGGGTAGGCTATGTTGGATGGCGCTCGGATTGGTTTATTTCACGTTACGCCCAAACCACAAATATGAATAATGAAGCTACTTCAGACCAACCTCTTTTAGATTTGTGCCAGGCGCAAGAGGCATTTATCCCGCCGGGAAAATAGCAATAGCGCCGGGACCCGCCCATAAAGTTACTTTTGCGCCATGCGCTTTGACACTTGCGTTTCAGCTCGTTAAAATAGGGCCCCTGGTCTGTATATGTATGAATGAACTGCTCGTAAAAAAAATCCCATTCGACATTTGTTAAGACATCTGCTTTAGAATGCTTATATGATAAACATTACAATGCTCATGATAACTTTTGTTAACTCTACAATGAGTAAATCCACTTCACCAGCTAACACAGCGATGCCATAGATATACATAGAACCGGAAGTTCAAAGACAGTTTTCTAAAGATAACAGAACAACGGCGCCCACGTTTCTCTGGTACATAGGTCTATAGCTTGAACACCTTCAATAGGCCTAAACTTGTAATTTTTAAACAATTTATAAGATCTTTTTAACAAGGCAGTTCCTGATCCACTCAAATTTTGATCACTGCTACCGTCTTTAGCAAACCAGTCAATGTTCAAGTCACCCATGAAATATATGTCCTGACTTATATTAGTATTTATATCCAACATTTTCTATCCAACATGACCGGTAACAGCAACACAGAAGTATCGACTTTCGATGAGGTGCATTTGCAACCATGATATTTCAATGTTGAAACTCATTAAATCAGTTCTTATTTTTACTGGTAAGTGATTCTAAATATAAAAAGCAACTCTACCACCAAAACCATTTCCGTCAATTTATAGCCTATATTTTGTAACCTTCAATAAATTGTTCTGTGTCATCAAGTCCAAGTGGGTCTCTGAGATAGCAAGAATGTGTATTTTATACTCATTTAGCAGTTGAGAAACTTCGTTAATTTTATTCAAGAGACTGTTTATATTAATATTTGCTAAGTGTTCATTGGTTTTTTCAGGATGGTGGTGGACAATTGAATGGTGAAAATGTGGTTCAATCCACAGCAGCATTTGCATTCATAACGGTTAAAGATATGCCGGATATCAACCCACAGTTTCTGAATTTACCTAACTTTGCTGCTGTTGACGAGAATTCGGATGTGGTGAGTTTTTTTTTTTTTAATTAATTTTTTTGTTATGCTGTACTTCGCTTCTTGTACATCACAATGCAGAAATAAATGCTAAATGTAAATAATAAAATAAAAATAAAATATGCAATAACAAAATAAAATAAAATGAAGAGAAAAAAAACACCCACAAGAGTTTCATTGGTTTGTTTGAACTTTTCAACCTTATTTGAGTTCATATTAATACATTTTAAAATTTATTTCAGTGTAAGCTAAACAGTTTTGGTACTGTGTTTGTAGTGCTTGGTGTCTAATGTAAAATCTGCATAACAAAGCAAAACATCTGAGATCCACTGATGTAATATATGCATGACCTCTCACCTTTGACCCTCCCACCATATGCTGCTCCATCTCAGGGTACGTCAGTCTTTACTGTGAAAGCCAGAGATCCAGACACTGGGGTCAATGACAGGATCCTCTACAGCATTGAAAGTGAGTCAGCTGGAAATTCCTTTTTAAAGATGTGGTTGAACTTTAAAATATGAACTTTATATTTTGTCTTTAAATTTGTAAAAATACCCCATTCACTCTGTTACCCATCATTAAGATAGAATAAGTCATTTTGGACACCCTTAATAAAACAGCCTTTTCTTGGAAAATTAATTTTGTCACAATTATTTTGTCCTTTTACACAGATACAGAAAATGCAGATCTGTTCCAAATCACTGAGATGACTGGTGAAATATCTGTCAAAACTAAATTTGACCGTGAGGAAATAGGTGCTACTGTAACACTGCACATTAAGGTGAGTTTACTGACTACTGAATTTGATTGTATCCTGTTATCATGATATCAGAGTGATTACTAAATGACAGCAAATCAATTAGCACTATATATTTTTAACTTTAAAATGTAAGTACCTATCGTATTCTTTGATTTCTGCACTTTTTAAAATTTTTTTTGCTCATGTATTTCTTCCTGTACTTTAGGCACGTGAGACAAACCCTAATGTGGATGGAGTTATTGCGAGCACAGTATCAGATTTACAAATTTCTATTGGCGACATCAATGACAATGGCCCTGAATTTTACGAGTGTGAGGGTGAAACCTGCACAAAGAAAAACAGCTTCACAGGCAAGGTCGATGAGCATTCATCTGTAGGACTGGCAGTAAATGACCTGAATATAAGAGTCAAAGATCCAGACCAGGTTTGTAGTTACAATACTTGGATAGTTTCTTCTGAGGAGATTCTGTTTGTTTTTTTTTTAGTTTTAATGAAATGATGACTGTTATGTTTTTTGTATTGTGTTGATTATTTAACTTATTTATGATCCAGGGGCAAAACAGCAACTTTAATCTCGAACTTGCCGGACCCGATAAGGATGCGTTCCTGGTCAGTCCCAGCTCTGGGTTGGGAGACAGTTTTGTACAAGTGACAATAAAAGATCCTGCTATGGTTGATTATGAGGAGAAGACAGTAATGAATGTTCAGGTATGTATCTGAAGGTGTGTCTCTGGAGATTAACCAAATAAGATAACCAGACTGTTACTTTGGAAGATGCCAGAATTATCCCAGCTTAGTGAAAAGGACTTTTCCTACTTAAGATCGATTACTTAGAGTGATTACAGATATCGAAGAACATGCCGGGGACTGTTTTTAAGCTAATTGCATCTACTTGGAAACCAGGAAACGTTTGATTATTTTAAACTGTATGGCATCTGTAACCAGCCATAAAACAACAAAAATTTATTTTATGCAAGTAGTATAATGTATATTATTTGAAGAGAAAATGCACCACATCTCACAATATCTTAACTAAATGATTTTCATCGGTGAAGTCAAAATGATAATAAAAAATAGTTGTCCATGACTTGTCAAAAATGTTAGTTCTCTAAAATTAAATTAACTTCAACCAATGCCAAATGCAAGTTTAGGATGAGTCTATCAATATTCCTAAACAGTCAAACAGCAATAGTGTTCAGAAAACCTCTTTGGTGTAGAAAAACGATGTACTTCAATCAAAAATCAACTGTTGAATCAAAAAGATAATCTTTATTATATCTTCTCAGATTATTGCTAAAGATGCCAGTGCAGCCTTCACGTCTACGGCCTCTGTCACCATAAACATCAATGATATAAATGACAACCTTCCTTCGTTTGGGAAGGAAGTTTATAATGTAGAAGTTAATGAACACTGTGAAGATGGAACTGTTGTGGCTACCATTACTGTAAGAGCACTTTCATTTCACCTTTATCTTGTCGTGGTGAGTAAAATTGTATCTTGCACTCACTAATATTCTGCTTTGACAGGCAACAGACGCCGATGCCTTGGATGATGGCAAAATCACTTACAGGTTGATGCCAGACAGCATGTATGTTGAATAATCAGTCTGATATATTTGGTTAAGCCAAAACTGTTCAGTTACTTAGTGCAAGTTTCTTGCTTAATATGTGACTGTTTAAGGTCATACTGGAGCATAAAAAATATAATGATGACCTTAAATGTTTTTTTTTCTGTTTTTTTCCTTCTCAAACTGACTTCAGTCGGTCATTATTTGATGTCTATGAAAATAATGGAACTATCTATGTAAAAAATGGAGAACGTCTTGACTGGGAAGGCACCAATTCCTACTCACCCACCTTGCAGGCCATAGATTCAAAAGGAAATATTGGTAGCACTGTTGTGATGATCGACATTATGGATATTAATGATCAGAAACCGGAGATGAACAGAGAAGTTTATGAGGCCTATGTAAAAGAGAACAGCAATTTGGAGCTTCAAATCAAGGTGACTTTATGGATGTAACTATGGATAAAAAAGCAGCGTAGACATCTCAATCGATGTAAACAAATTGTGTGAATGTTCTGTATGACATTTTTATCCATGAAACTTGAAACATGTAATATAAGTCTCCCTATTTTTGAATTTTTGATAGGCTATAGACGGAGATAAACCAAATACACCAAACAGCCAAATCCAGTATCATATTGAAGACAGCTTTTTCAAAAGTAACTTCACCATAGACCGGGAGACTGGTTTGCTTAAAAACGATGGTCAGTTGGACCTTGAAGCCATGGACCCTCTTCTAAAAGGTGTGATTAAATTGACGGTGGTCGCTTCAGACATGGGCACACCATCCCTCTCCTCATCAGCCAATGTGACCATCAACGTTGAGGTGAGAATCCGCCATTTATACAGTTAGAGACGCAACTATGGTACTTCATGCAAGTGCCCCCACAAAACAAGTTAAGCTGAATTTGACCATTTGCACTGTAAAAAATATTGTTGGTTTAACTTAAAAAATTAAGTAACCAGGTTGCCTTAAAACTTCAAGTTGATTGAACTGGAAAAGGTGAGTAAATACAATGAAGGAGATTGATTTAATCATCAGAAACTTAAAAAAATAAGTTATCTGAGCTAAATAAATTTTTTAAGTTGATTTGACGAAAGAAAATAAAAAAATATTTTCATAAATAATAAAATAATAAATTATTTTATTTTCCACCGTCAATTTAGTTGTGGGAACAAATCTTGAAAATATTTTTTACAGTGATATGAATGTGACTTTGCAATTAATACCTATACATTTAAATATCTAATATGCAGTTTTTAAAATAGATTTAGAAATATATATATATATATATATATATATATATATATATATATATATTTGAATATAATTCAATTATAAAATTAATTAACTTTTTTTTTCTTTCTATTTTTCCCAGGATATCAATGACAATTCTCCACAGTTCCTGGATCCTGCTCCTAAACCTTTTCATGTAAAGGAAAGTGAAGGAGGCAAGTAGATTGTTGTTGTGCTCTTTCTGAATGCATTTCTTTAAGATTTTAAGTAGGGTAATTATTTCCTTTTCTATAAAATTTCAAATATAAAATCTGACACTTCTTTTTGTCCCTTTTAGGCATATTGGTTGGCTCTCTGCTGGCTCGCGACGCCGACCAAACAGACTTAAACAACCGCATCATTTTCAGCATCACCGATGGCAGTTTTGGGAGTTTCATATTATTTTCTGAGGCGTTCAATGATGGTTACAGAGGCAACATCACGGTGGATCCTGCCGTCGAGCTGGACTACGAAAGTGACCGCAAGACTTACACACTGAAGGTGGAGGCCTCAGACTTGGGTCAACGAAAGGATACAATTGAAGTGCAAGTGATAGTGGACGATGTTAACGACACTCCGCCTGTATTCCCATCCGGCATGACCCTGAATGTAAATGAGAACAGCGATTTGCCAGAGATTCTGGAAACAATCGAAGGCAAAGATGTGGACACCAAACACCTTCTAGAATATGAGCTTGTTTCTACTGAATGCCAGTGCAATGGCAGCAGAGGGCCGTGCCCAGAAGAGTGGTTCAAAGTTGAGCGTAACGGTGATGTGAAAGCGATCAGTAGTTATGATATTGACTATGAGAAATGTGATAAAGTGTTCCTGACTGCCATGGTGGTGGATGTTCTAACTGAGAAGGGGAAGAACAGCACTGAAGGTATGTTCAGTTGCTTCTTACTGTCTTAAAAATGTGCTGTCTTTCGGTAACACTTTACAAGGGGTGTGCGTAAGACTGACATGACACCTTCATAACCATGACATGACATATTGAATATGAAGTAGGGTTTATGCATGTTTATGACAACTGTCATTAAGTGTATTTTGCTCAATAATGACCTTTTGAATGCAAAAATGACATTGTTTATGATGTTACTCTTTGTTATGACATCTTGACATAAACCAATACATCATAACCTGTCAGTGTCTTTGTCATGACAACTTGAAATAAAATTAAGTTAAACTTTTATGTGGTTGGCTTTGACATTGTGTCATGAGGCCATTATAACTGTGTCATGGATATTTTTCGTGACCTCAACTACAGTGGTACTAATTGAATTTGTCATTAAAAGGTTATAATGGCTTCATGACAGCCAATGTCAAAACCAACCACCTGACAGTTTAATGAAATGTTAACCAATAAAGCTAGGTGGTTCCTTAAGTTTGATAATTAATCTGATAAATAGTCTTATGTCATCATGTTTATGACAGGTTGTGTTGTCTTAGTAATGTCAAGTTGTCATGTCAAAGACACTGACAGGTTATTATGTTTTGAATTTTGTCAAGGACATCTCAAACAATGTCATATTTGCATAAAAAATGTCATAACTGAGCAAATGACACTTAATGACAGTTGTCATAAACATGCATAAAACATGTCATGTCATGATTATGAAGGTGTCATGTTAGTCTTATGCACACTCCTTCAAGTAAAGTGTTACCTGTCTTTCTTTCCAGTATTGTTTTTTTTTTCATAGTATGTTTTGTTGTTAAAGGAATAGCTCATCTCCAAAATGATCTAGATTGTATAATTTTCTTTATTCCATGGAGCACAGCAGGTGTTTTCCATAGAAAAACTTGGAATGATAATTTCAATTTTCCAGTTTTTGCTCCATTTTGCCTTTAAATACAATTTCACAAATTCTAGCCACATAATATATATTCAAACTTGACATGTCATGATTGGTTATGTGGCACTCCTGTGTTATCAGTGATTTTAAACTTTGAACCCTACAAATTAAGAAAAATACAGGACTCAAACCACATGAGGATGAATAATTTTTTTAGGTGCATTATTCCTTCAAGTTTAACATATCGCACTCTCATATTGACCAGTACCTTTAATATCGAGTGCATTAAATATTCATAAAATTTTGTTTATGTGCTTATAGGGATTGTGACTATTAATATTGTGGATATCAATGACAACGCCCCAGAGTTTATTGCCTCACAGGAATTCTATGGTAAAAAAAAAAAAATTCATTTTAAAAAATGTCATTGTGACCTCGTTATGATGTGATGTTTTTGATTAAAGCATAAATGTATACTAATTAAATGTACATTTTGCTTTCAAAAATTTTTAACATATTTCTTCTCCTCCAGTTGTAGTTATTGAAAAAGTAGAGCCTGGCACATCTGTCGCCAGAGTTTATGTAAGTGTGATTGTTTACCTGACAATTTGTGGTCTTTATATCTGTCACTCTTTGTACTGTAATAAACAATTACATAACAGTGGACAAATCTATAGGTCAGAATGCAATGTCTCTAAGTCTCCATAAAGTAAGTTCCCTGTGTTTATGTCCTCTTACCCTATTAAGGCCAAAGACAAAGACACAGATGAAAAGAACAGGAAAACCAACTTTAAAGTGACCAAGGTGAACTTTATCGGCAGTGACGGGAATTCCACAGAAAATTTTCTTTCTGCGGACTCTCCCGCTCAGGAAGATGCTGAAGGAATCTTCACTACACATATAAGGTGAGAAATTAACATTTGGAACCTGTTTGTAATTTCTCATTGTAAGTCCTTATGTGGTTTTCACCATCAAATCATTTGTCCGTCCACATTGAAGGAAGTCAAAACAGAATCAGAAAATATGAATTGTCACATATGTGACTGTCAAAATGACGATATCCCCGGTTAGGGAATAACTAATGTATTGCTTTACACGTCACTGAGGACAAGTGATTGTGAACTCACAAAGATACTAACTCAAGATAAACAAGCAAATGCCTCTTTATTATGTCCAGGTCCCAGAAGTCAATGGATAGCAATAAAAAAGGGAAGTTCTTGGTGGAGGTGGAGGCATTTAACCCAGATGGTCTCAGTTCCACCTCTGTGGTTGAGGTAGAGAATTTTCACCCTTACAATTCATTCATTCATTCATTCATTCATTCATTCATTCATTCATTCATTCATTCATTCATTCATTCATTCATTCATTCATTCATTCATTCATTCATTCATTCATTCATTCATTCATCCATCCATTCATTCATTCATCCATCCATCCATCCATCCATCCATTCATTCATTCATTCAGTCTTGTTTGTTTTGGTCAATTCATAATTGCTTTGTTTTGCAGCTTCTCACAGTTGACAGCTCCTACAGAGTCAGTCTCAGATTTAATGCGCCTGTGCCTGAAGTCAATGAGAATTTGGGTAAAATCAGAAAGTAAGGAAATATGAACCGTGATTATAGTTTGTTTATTTATTTATTAACAAAGAAAAAAATGTAAATGTGTGTGATATATCTCTTTCAGTGTTCTAACAAGTGCTACAAAAGCAACAGTGGAATTCTTTAATGTGTTCAGTGAGACTCGTACTCAACGGTAAGATTCCACCAGCCCCATTTATACATATAAATACAGTAAACTAAATTAAAACTCACTGAAAACATGTACGCCAGGAATATCTGGATTTTTTTTTTCCATTTCATTCTGATGTTGGAATTTGTAAGATCCAGCAGGTGGCGTGTACATCATAGAATAATGAATCCAAGTCGGTTCATATTTTCTCCCCCAAAGGGTCATTCCTGTCTTGCCAGTACCACACTGTTATTAAGCAAATGTGTCCTTATGTTGGATAATTATAGTAAAGTCTAGATTTGATTTTGACAAAGGGCCAGCATTGCTTTTTTTTAAATTAGAGATTATAGACTGAAAAATTGTCATTCTTCACTCACTCTCTTGTCTTTCCAAACCTGTATGACTTTCTTCTGTGGAACAAAAAAGGAAACTTTTAAAAAAAATGTTCACGCTGTTTAAATAATTTTTGTTTACTAAAATAAAATATAAATATTACAATTACACAATTACTATAAAGCTGAAATAAAATTAAAGCTAAATAGGAATATTAAAAAACGAAATTAATATTACATAAGGAAAATCAAAATAACTCAAACTAAAAGTACCGTAAAAAATATTTACATGCGAATTAAAAATATTATAAACCCTATCATAGTATATTAATTATACAAATATTAACTGTGGTTTCCATACAGTGAAAGGAGAAGTTGTTATGTCCTTTGCAGAGCTGAAGAGACGACTATTTTGGAGGCATATTTCGTGTTCAGAAATGGCACGGCCCTTGACTACGATGCAGTGACCTCAATCCTGAATTCAGAGGAGGTCTATAGGGAATTTGGATACCAACTAACTGAGCTTGGATTTACTGGCATTGTAAGTAATTTAAAATGATAGGTTAATAATTTCCCTTTTCAAAACACATGATGAATTAATTATGATATTCCAAAAGTTAAGCATGAAGGCCAACATTGTAGTCCATTTTGTTTAAAAAAATGTTGATTTCCTTAACAGTCGACAACCATTACTGAGACCGGAGGAGTCAAGACAGAGGTATTCATCATGATTGGTTTGATGGCTGCACTGGCGATCGTTCTTGTTGTGACAACCACCTCACTCGTGTGCATCAGAAGAAAGTAAGATCCATTATAGTTTAATGATGTTAAAGAAACATTCACTGTTTGCATGATTATCAGTCTCTGATGTATACCATTTGTTTATATTTCACCTTTTGAGAAGCTGTAAAGCCAGATTGTAAAATGTATGTTGCTAAAATTAGAAGTCATGCCTCTGAAGTTGGACAGGAAGTCATTGAAGCTCATGTAGGGTGAATGTACTATGCAGAGAACTTGAATGATCATGTCTGTCAGACTTTTTTTTCCAACATTATGCATGGAGTCAGGATTATACAATACACTCTCACCTCAGTCTGGGTCACAAACAGTCCAAATCTGCTAACTAGATTTAAAAGATTCTAAAATAGCTCTTCTGATGTGCAGTGCACCCACCCACACACACACACATACACATGTACGAACACGCAGGAGCTACTTTACAACTTCATGGTATTGGTCTCTTTTACCCTTCAGCTACAAGAGGAAACTAAAGGCAGCCAAAGCCATGAACTCAGCAGCCACAGTGGTCATACAGAATCAGAAGACCGGGCCTGTTGTTCCTGGAACCAACAAATACACCAAAGAAGGGTGAGACAGAAATAACAAGCTACCAAAAATGCTCGCCCAGTGTAATATCATTTTGCTGGTGTGTGAAATTGTCTGATATTCCACAGAGCAAACCCAGTGCTGAATATGAATATCGACACAGCCACAGACCTCGGCTTTGATGAAGATGGCTCCAGCGCAGACAGAGAAAGGTACTGTGAAAGTACACTATACACATTAAACTAGAGATTTACATTGTAAAAAAAAAATGACATTCTGCATAGGAAAAAAGTCTCTAATGCCCACCAAGGCTGCATTTATTTGTTATGAGATACAGTAAAAGTAATAATGTGAAATATATTTATGTAATATAAAATGTCTTTTAAATGTAATTTAAAAATAAATATATAATGTAATATAAATATGCAATGAATATAATTTAAATGTAATTTATACCTGTGATGCAAAGCTAAATTTTAGTGTCACATGATCCTTCAGAAATCATTCTAATATGCTGATATAGTGATTTTTATTTTAATTATTATCAGCATTGAAAAGGTTGTGCTGCTTTATTTATTTACAACATTTATACATTTATACATTTATATTTATTTTAAATATAAATATTTAAATAGAAATCTTTCAAAACATTATAATTGTATTCACTGTCACTTTTGATCAAATTAATACCACATTACTTCTATTATGTAGATATGTTGCCTACACAATATACACTGTATTATTACTTAGATGTTCTTAGGAAAGCATACACTTTAAAAGCATGACTTAATTCGGTGTTATATTGTTTGAGAAAAATGTTTTTGAAACAGAATATTGCTGCGTAAATTACTTTATCTGGTCACATTATAGTTAATTATTTTCTTTGTTAATTTTACTTAAATACTTTCTAAGTATTCCATATGTGAAATTCACTTGAAAAATATGCGTGCAAAAACTTTTAAAAGAAAAATTTACTAAATTGTACTAATTGTTTTTTTCAGTGTATTAGTTACGTAATATATCATAGTTATATCATAGTTAATATATCATTGGTCTCTCGAGGAAGTTTGTGATTGCATATATGCGTATTTATATTGGGACAGTAAGAGGTAAAATATGATCTTGCCTGCTATGAAATGTTCTGGGCTGCATTTCCAGATATCGATGGATCTTAGCACTTACAAGCATTTTCTACGAGCGACTTAACAAACGTTCCTGTTCATTTCACGTGCATTTCACAAAAACGCACTTAGCACGATTGCACGCAACTGTGCTTTAAGAAGTGATACTTAAGAGTCGCTGTCAGTATGTCAAGTGCTGAAATGTCTTGTAATTGTAGCAATGATGTTTAGCCTAAATGTTTTCATCTGATGGGCATTTTTTTATGAGGCCAATAATCTATAAAAGCACAAACCTATGGGTGGAGACACCAGCAAAATGGCTGAACCAAAAAAAAGATCAACCAAATCAAA
Source organism: Cyprinella venusta (assembly GCA_038021265.1). Lineage (NCBI taxonomy): Eukaryota > Metazoa > Chordata > Actinopteri > Cypriniformes > Leuciscidae > Cyprinella > Cyprinella venusta. The sequence continues at coordinate 6,890,147 of CM075873.1, forward strand.
AAATCTTGGAAGATATTGCTACAAAACTGACTGCAACCAGTGGCATTTAAGATCAGGGAAGGAGGTCAGAAAGAAGTGCCAAGACTTTGCCTTGCTAAAGGACAAGGGCACCGCAGAGTAGGGCTGGGCGATATGGACCAAAAGTCATATCCCGATATATTTTTCTGAATATCGATATACGATATATATCGCGATATTTCCGCAAAGTGAGAGCAAATGATCAGTCAAAGCCAAATATGAGTCACAAGTAGCCTAGTTTTATAGAAACAAGCTATTTCAGTGAACAGGTGAAAAATCAGGTGAAAAATTAATAAATAATAAAAAGGCTTCTTCACTTGTTTAACAATTAAATGCTCAGCTGTTCAATTAACAAGAAAATGTAAACATAAATACTGTATAACAACAGGAGTACCTTTTTATTTTATTTTTTTTTAATCAAAGCTCGTGTGAAAATTAATTTGCAGTGAGCTTTTTCACAGTGTTTCCTCTAGAACTTTTCCCGCTGTGGTGGCAGGGATATTCCCATGACCACACTCCCTTGCCCCCGGTGTTTAGGCTAAACCTGTCTAAATATTATAGTATGAAAGGCCCTAATTTAGAGCGGCAAATCGATTATGCGCATCCCGTGCGCAAAATGAAGCACTTGAAGCAACGCGAAGTCACAGTGTACAGGCGCAGCGCTTCACATTTAAAAGTTTAAGCACAAATTATAGAGATATTTGATGCTTATTATATCTATGCAACATTTTATTGATCCTTTTCTTTTAACAGTTTTAAATTTCAGTTACAGTACGCGTGCTCTCTAGTCCAGCGCTGTAATAACAGACACCCAGGAGAAAGTAATATGATTTAGAAAGCGCTATAAACTCCAGTAAGAAAGTCATTTTATGAAAACCATATAAATGTAACACAAATAAAGTATAATAATGGGAACATTGATCTTGAAGAGAGTTTCATCGTGTTACTGTCGTAACAGAACGCGATGCGCTGTTTGAATGCTGCTGAATGGAGAATGATGGAGGAGAGACCAGTTTCCATTAACTTAACTATATATTCATGACTATATATTCATTTTTACCTCACATTATGTTATTGAACGACTTTAGAAGGCTTGGAATAGTGCGAAAACTTTATGGTGGTTTACATTTGTTATGCCTTTACGGGGCTAACAACACAATAGTGCGTGCACAATACCGGACTTCACTGAGAAGCTGCTGCAGCCGCGGCGGGATGATGTTTGGTGTGGCGGCCGCGGGAGAAAGACTGTAGGAAACACCGTTCCGGGTTATCGATGGCTTGCGGCTGGGGCTTCTGCAGCACACAGTTTCACGCGCGGGGAGCAGTGCTGTGGGCTCCGGTCAGCAGCTTGCTTGGAGCAAGGATTACAACGCATATTTGAACTATATCGATATATGCGATATGGTCCAATTCCATATCGCATTTAAAAATATATCGATATATTTTTTATATCGATATATCGCCCAGCCCTACCGCAGAGGACAACATTTAAAAACATGTGGTGGGACCAATGATCTTACAGCAGAGGTAGACAGGTCCTTGTCACTACTTGGCACAAGTGTTTCAGATGGCATTTGTGGTGGTATTGGCATGCATGAAGGAGTAGGGGTACTCAACCTCAACCTTCATGCTTAGAGGAAGGCCCCGACTCAGGCTGAGGTTGAGTACCCCTACTCCTCCATGCATGCCAATACATGGAGGACTTATGTGTGATAGCTATCTCACAGTGTTGTTAACATCATTCACGTTAACTGCAGGAAGTTTTTGTAAACGGCAAGTGTAATTTGCCACTATCTCCACAACACAGTTGAGTTAGCTGTCACACATAAGAGTAAAAAAGATAAGGGTTATATATTTCGAGCTACATCGACAACTTTTGGGAAATTCTGTCCAGGACAATATGATGCCAGATTGGATGTTCAAAAACTGACTGTGCTGTAAAAGATGAAGGACAATGACCTACACTGGAAGTGTTTGCATGCATATTTATCTTGTCATGGAAGCCCACCTTACTGCATCTCCAAAATCATTTTAAGATATGCCAATTGTCTAGAAACAATACTGTGGTCCTCCATGACAGATGAACATCTGCATGTATTGATATGTGGGCAATAGATTATTAGTATTATAGCAATAGTTTTAGTTAGATGATGTGGTGATATTGGTGACCCCATATTTCTCAGAATCACACTAAGCTATACCACATACTAAATGAAGCATTTTTTTGATTTTCTTTCAAGCTACATAATTGGTCCAAAATGTCTCTACTGGTAACGTTCAACCATAATTTCAATTATGACTCAGTGCAGAAGATTTGCTTTGTGAGATTCTGATTATGTGTGTATGTTGTGTCTGTGTTCTGTTTTAGCCTTAATTCCCTGGACTACAACATTGATATGACCATGACAGAGAAAGACACTATGCCAATGATGGTAAATTTATTATTAAAATTCATATAATATACAGTGGGGTGCAAAAGTCTGAGGCCACTGGTGAAAAACAACATATAAGTGAAAACTTTTGCTGATAATTTACTCACCCCATGTCATCCAAGATGTCCATGTCTTTCTTTCTTCAGTCGAAAAGAAATTAAGGTTTTTGATGAAAACATTCCAGGATACTTCTCCATATAATGGACTTCAATGGGAACCAAATGGATCAAGATCCAAAAGACAGTTTCAGTGCAAACTGCAAACTGTTCAAAGGGTTTTAAATGATTCCAGATGTTGAATAAGGGTCTTATCAAGCGAAAAGATCGCTCATTTAAAAAAAAAATAACATAGTTTTAGTTTTATAAGCTCAAATAGTCACTTTGCTCTGTTCTGTTATGCGCGTTTGTGACTCTCCTGTTCGAACTTGTTCATCAAAATGAACAAATCTTTTTCTGAGTCAATTCGTTCATTTCGTTGGTTGAATGAACCAAATGACACGAAAAAAGATTCGTTCATTTTGATAAACGAGTTTGAACAGGAGAGTGAAACCGTTAGGGTACCAGTTAAGTGCCTTATGTGGAGAAAAATGCTGAAATATTTTCATCAAAAACCTTAATTGAATTACATGGATATCTTGGATGACATGGGGGTGAGTAAATTATCAGCAAAAGTTTTTTTTAAAAAAGTGAACTACTCCTTTAACATGAATTTGATCATTTGTGTATGTATTTATAATCTATTTTATTTATTTATTTGCTTTATTACCAGCAGAACTCAAACTGCATGAAGTCCTCAAATCATGCTAAAGAACATGATCATTAAGTTTTACATAAATTTGTGAATATCCAAAGAGCATCTTGTGCTTCACTGGAGGCAAAAACATCTGATCATCTGATCGGCTTTCAAAATGTCACTAGAAATTAGAAATTTCTAGTGATTAGATTTTGATTAGAAATTATAGAAATAGTGTAGCATTTTAAATATTTCTTATTCTTTTTACTTTAATATGTTTTTTTTAACTCTAAAAGTTTACAAAACCCTGAAGATGTTTAAATCAGATTTGCATTCAGACTTTTGGATTCCACTGTATTTCAAGCATATTTACTTATGGTGCAAGGGTGTAAAATGCTGAGGACACAAGTGCATTTGAAGTCTTTATAAGATGTTTGGTTTTGAGTGCTTATATTTTCTGTTGCATGATAGGTAATTGAGGAAGAAGAAGAGGAGGAGGAGGATAACAGGAGTGATTCTCTATACATTGAGCCTTTGGGCGCTGCATTGGCCCAGCGAGAGAAGAAGAGAGATGCAGACAGCCCTGGTCTCACTTTTACAAACCATTCCATAGACACCACTGATCTCTAACCTTCAACCTCTGACCTCCACCTGTCTGCCATTTTATATGTGGTTCTGCCAAAAAGGAGAAAAGACTTCAATTCACACTATATTCTATATGTTTGGCCAAACTTTAACTCTAAACAAGACCTTAATGTTAACCCATGACTTTGAATGCTGAATCATCAATGCACTTTGAAATGTTGAGTTGGTCAGGGGGAAAAAAATAGATGTTTGGAAAAGAACCATTCTCAATGCACTAAAAACAAGTGGTAATTCGAACGGACTTTGAAGCCTAATTTTACCTTTCATTATCTATTCTTTTATCATATTGAAGTCTGATCTCCAATATGTAAAATGTAAGTTTTGTTTTACAGAAGAATGAAACTCTAAAATTTTTACATTTTTAAAATTCTTTTTATATAATTTTCTGTCTCTGAACAAAAACATAAACTTATAAAGTATAAAACTACTTGTGTTCTCTGCCAAATATTACCTGGCACTAGCCTGCTTAGTTTAGGTCTGATCAAAATAAGCAAAAGAAAAAAAAAATCATATCTTGCTAAGCCAGATTGGTGTCCAGGGTGTATATATCGTAAACTGTCCATCTTTGGTGTATTATGTTCAAAAATGATTATTATTTTGCTATTTTACTCAAATAAAATTGATCGTGTTATCAAAATGAGAGACAAAATCAAGTGTTCGCTTTTCCCTAGTAGAGATTATTTATTTTCAAAACTATTCACTTCACAGCTCTTTTACAACAGTCACAAAACATCACACAGAATGTAAGGCTTGAAGGTGTGTTTGTTACGATTGTGCTGAACTGCAAAAACAAGACGAATCCATTTATAATTACAGGGTTATACAAAAGCCAATAGAAAAAGACGAATCTGAAACCCATAAAGAACACCAAACGTTTCACAGTCAAAAAAATCATTACATATTGCCAGAAACACCAAGAATTTCTAGGGTAGTTTTTGTCTAACATACAGTACTTGGTACTGTCACTTTATAAATGTATTCTACCACTCCTTAAATATACATGTTTGAAATATATAAATTTTAAAGGTAAAATTATTTGTGTAAAATGTTGTAAAAGGGCACTTTAAAAGTGATCCTCGCTGACCACAACATCAGGGTAGCATGGTCTTGACAGAAGCAAGCAAATATACACTCATAAGCTAGAAGGAGCCATTTTAAAGTCAAAGTGCAAGGAGAAATCAAGACTGTAATTGTTTGCAGTGTATCAAACTAAACCAAAAAATGTTGATGATCCATACAGGGGACTTGTTGTGGCGCAGTGTCATTTTTAAGAATGGTAAAGGGGTGTATTATCGAACAAAACCCAGTCCTGTGCATGGCCAAAGTGCACAAAGCTGGGAGAGATTGTCTAAAGATGATTTCAGCTTTCATGCCTCTCTTAGTTTTCCTCATCTTGACGTGGTCTTGAACAACAACTTGGTCGCCGGATGTTCCTGAACCACTGGCGAAAACGATTCTGTCGACGCCTGCCACTCTGCACCGTCTTTTCCTCTTTTTGTTCTTTGGCCGGGCTGCTTTCACCCGGGTCTGGAATGGGGGGAGGACTGGAAGGCATTATCGTAGATGTTTCGGTCAGATCCCCTGACAGCTCATCTGTCGGAGCAGGCAAGGCCGAAGGTTGATTTTGCTTCTTTATCTGTTTCTCCAGGTGTTTCTGGATAGCCGTACCCAGCACCGCCACCTCCACCACTGCCCCATACACCTCCCAAGTCATTCCCTTTTCGTCCCAGCTCACCTCCGGCACGGGTTCTGGAGCTTCCTCTGGCTCCACCCCGATCCGTGGTTCCGGCTCTGGGATAACCTCAGGTGCGGTCAGAGTAATCGGGCTCATGGGAGCTGTGGCAACTGAACGCACTTCCACCTGCAAGCCCACCTGCAACTCTGCGTCTTTGGTCGAGGCCACCTCCGTACTACACTTGTTGGCGAGTTTTCCAAAGGTGCTTGGAAAAATGAACGCTGCAGAGCCCTCGGGAGGAGTCATGGGGCTGGTGGCCACTGATTGGAACATCACTTCCAGACTGACCTGGGTTTGCACATGCTGTGCGCGTCCGGGTGACCGAGTCACGTCAAGCGTCTCTTGCCGTACGACATTCCTGGAGTCGGTCGATTCGATTTTCTCCGGTTTTACTTCTTCGTCTTTAGGCTGTGTGGGCTGATCTTCCAGACTGCAGGCCCTTGCGTCTGTTTCCTGAGGGGTGCTTGAACCTTTTCTCCCAGAGTTTGTCTCATTGCTACTATCCCCAGGATCTTCAGGCAATCTTGGCTCTTCATTGGTGGTATTCTGCTCAGTTGATGCATTGGTTATCACGCTGGTCTTCTGAACTTGACTGACATCAACCATGTTCACCACCACGATGGAACCATCGAGACTCTCTTCCTCAGTCACTCCTCCACCCTCAACGGGAGAGACAGTCTCAGGTTCGGTAGGTTCAGTCTGCTCCCCAAACTCCTCATCCTCTTCATCCTCAAATATACAGTCATGGTTGGTCACCAGTATTGTGATCTCCTGGTTAATCTCCTGGTCAAGGTTTTGTCGGCCAAGCGCCAAGCATATCTTATCTGCTGGTTCTTCTGCTTGGTTGACACACCTCTCTTGTTTGCACGGTGATTTGGGAAGTGGCTTATTGCTCTCTGCTGTTGTTTGAGTGGAAGCTAAATCTTCTTCTAACTGCTGCTCATGTGGAATTGCTGACTTGATCTGATCTGATGTCACCTCTGGGTCGGGTTGTTCCTGAATGCTGCCGCAGATATCCTCTTGGATTGAGGTCCCTGGGATTTCAGATGCTTTTGACAGGTTTTCGTCAGTTACGGTGTCGTTCACAAGGGGCGAATAGTCAATACTTCTGTCATCCGTGTTTAAACTTGAGCTGGTCCCTGAGCCAACTTTCCAAACTTCACTTTCTGTCAGAACAGGACCCTCCATGGGTTTAGAGATGAGTTTGTGTTGAGGGGTAGGAAAATGTCTGAGCTTCACGGTGTCACACCACTGATGTTTTTTTTTTGCTGGAAAACATTTACATAAATGCATTAGTGCATTAATGTTGGTCGCACTTGACATGCATTAATGATAGCATTCTCATTTTACTTGAAAACATTACATTAGATAAAATTCACATCAAATCATATTGATAAGCAATGATCTCAGACACTGACAAAAATCATCATTTCTGTTCTTAAAAATTATTATTACATGAAATTGCATACAAATTTCAGCTTTAATACTTAAGAAAAGAAGAAGTGTCAATTGTCAATAAGTTGATTCTTTTTTTTTTATTCCTAAAAATGAGAGATCCAATAATGTCATAGCTGTCTGATTCGGTTCATCCACACAGAGAGAACTTGCTCAGTAACAGTACACTCTAAAACCAAAACTACGACGACACACAATGCGACAGTTATTGCAAAACAACCCCAACAACACATACCTCAACTGCACGACAGATCAAAAGCGGTATCCATATTTTTAAAGATTTCTCAGCCAAAGCATGTCTTCACACTCCAAGCTCCTCTTGTAGGTGCTCGGAATAAAAGGCAGACTGTGGATGGATTGCTTTCCAGAAGAATCTCAGTGGATGGTAGTCCTTGGATTTCACTTTGGCTGCGAGTACTGAAAGCTTCTGATTTTTAGTTTCCCTGGAAACCAGACTCAACCTGGCCGTGAGTGGTAATGAAATGACAAAGTATCCCTAGCTTTATGATTAGAAGCAAATGATGGTGATTAAAATATGTTTTTCTTTTTTTTTAAAAGAGGGGAGAAAAAAAAGTCACAAATGGCTCTTATGTAATAAAAAAAATCAAATGAAACAAATTTACTTTGGCAGACAAGACACTAGAAGGGAGCACCGGTCATGTTTTTGTGATCTCTGGAACAAAAACATTTGATACACTTAAGTTTTTCTTTTGAAATATTTAGAATGAACTGATATTTTCATCAGGTCACAGTTAACACTGTTAGTGTACAGTGCAATGTAGGTCACAATGCTGATGCAAAGATGTATTAGATTATCTTCAAATTAAAATTCTTTATGAATTCTATTGAACAGCATGCAAGTTTAAGGCTGAATGGATACTATAAAATGGCTTATCCCAGGTTTTTTGGATTTATGTATGTGGTGCACCTCACCATGGTGTGGATTATGTTCTGGAGAGCTCTTTTCTATCGCCTATGTTCTCACCATAGATATCGAGGGCTTTTGCCAACAGCACGCTCCCGCAGAATATTTGTTGCCTAGCAACCAGCCATGTACATGGGGTGGGGGGGTGGTTTGACTGTGCTCATGGTAATGGGTGGGGGGTTCAGAAAACACATGCCATATTTTGATAACAAGAGGATGCAGGCAAATGGTGATGAGGAGGTGGATAGGGATGTAAAGATGGTGGGGAGTGTGGAGGTGGAGACTATGCCACAAGTTGTGGAGATGTAAACTGTAAATTAAGTCGCGGTGAGAAACCTTTCCTCAGGATGAAACTGTTTGACATTTGCTACGAACACTAATGGGTACATCTTGTCTGCTTATATCTTCAGGGAATTGCCATTAATAAATAGTTCAAGAAATGTGTTTCCACATAGCTTGTATAGACACCTACACAATCTGGTATTGATAAGTGATTCTTCTTGATTTTTCATGCCATAAATGCAAAATAAGCATTCTGTGTTATATTTGTGTTTTAAAGGAACTGAACTGAAAATATAAAACAAAAAGAATCTATAGATTATTCTTCCTTGCAGCTGCATAAAATCGTACCAAGTCTGTTCTACACCATATAAGATATTATGGGCTCAGTGGCTGGCAGTTCTCTTACGAGAGGTTCTCTCGTACTGCATATCATCTTCACTGTAAAAAATTATCATGATTTTAAAAAGGCAAAAGACTGTTTTGCCTTTTTACTGTCTGGTAAAAGACTGTTAATTGGTTAACAGAACCTTTCCTTACTATATACGGTAAATAACTGTGATAGATCTAATGGTAAATTTCATGTATTTATACTGTAAAATACTGTTAAATTTAGTTTTTAAAGTGAAAATGAACAACTCATTGTATAATTTACAGTGAAAAAATGTAAATTGGCATTCCCACAATTCCCTGTGTAACACTCCACACTTGATGTATTTTTAGTTGAAATAACTTGTTTCTTCCTAGTTTGCTTAGTCTTTTTCTAATCAGTTAGGTACAGAAGGGTTTTATGTGACATTTAATGTTGTTAAATTAATGTTTATTGCCTTTTTAAAATTTCATGTTACCATGATGGTGTTCAATGTTTGAGTGAATGAAACTGTGCAGCTTCACTATATATTAGAATTAAGTTTTTTGTGGAAGAATTACAAGTGATGAGCTTCCATATATCATGTGATTCTCATTACTGCTGTGATTGATGGATGTCAGAATATTACAATAGCATGAAACAGAAATTAACACTTCAACTGGTTGATAATTTAACAGTATATTAGATCATTAAATATTTATTTCCATAAATTTTAAGTTAAGTTTGTAAAACCTTATTACCGTAAATTCTTGCTACCGTATTTTATACGGTAAATTTGCTGCCAGTATTTTACCGTAAATTGAACACATTTTTTTTACGCTAGGGGAAAACCTCTTTTCCATGAGACATTAAAGCCAAAAATTATCCTTAATTTTGAATTAATGTAAAACGAGTTGCGGCAGCATGCAGACAAGATGGCTCGCGTGCCTATTGGCTGTCCTGCGGCAACTTCACCAGCCTATCGAGAGAGGCAATTGGTGACGTCAGATCCAATGGGGGGCGCTTCACGCCTTCCTTGTAAATGAGTTAATAAAAATGTAACTTCTTGTGTAAACCTGGCACATAATATCTAAATATTAATAAATCAATCAATATAGCCCTGAATCGAATCAAATCGTATCGCAGAATTTTTTTGAGGTATCGGCATTATATCACTGGCTGAGAGAATCGTTATCATAGCATATCGTACCGTGATTAACTGTCTGACTTACACCCCTAGTCTAAAATGAATGTAAACATGGTGGACCAAATTTCGGATCAAAAGATTAGACCTGCAGTGTAAACATAGCCCAACAAGTTAATCTACAGGGCAAATACATCCATAATGAAGATGTTTATTTTCAACTAAATGCGTTTTTAAAAAGCATCTAAAGGATATCCATTGCAATGCTTTGTTGCAGTTTCACTGAACTGATAAATACTGATTTTAAGCAGTGCAACATGTTTGAAACAGGATGCGTACGTAGGTGAGTATAGCAGCCAACACTCTGCACGTTATTTAAGGGGTTATTGTTCATAATCAAAAACATCATCTCTGGTCTTGACATCCACAGGAATACTGAATAGCAGGAAATGCCCTGAGGCACTTTTCAATGAAAGTTCTTTCACTGTGGTCTATCTGTGTTATGTTGCCATAGCAACAGTTCACCACCTCCTCCTCTGATCCGCCCTCCTCCCCCAGTGACGTGGGAGCTGAGAAAAATAATAGAAGGTTTTACTAAGAGAGTGGACGTGTTCTTGCATACTCCATATCCTCACGTCTTCGTATTAGCCTACACTAGAACAGAAATGCACGTAAGATGGATATAAAGAGACACTGCAGCAGTTGAACGGAATGTATCGTGTATTTTGAAAGCATATGTGTATTTGAACAGGAAATATGAGGATCAACAACTAAACTCAAATTAAATCTTTATAGGCATAGTCCGCATTGGAACTGCAGATGAAATCAAGCCAGAACATTTGCAAAGTTGCTAATTATTATTATCATAGTTTTTTACAATTTAATTCACAATGTTTAAAGTTGAATCTATAGAAGGAATGTCCAATTGGTTGAGCAGTGCAGCATTTATTTAGAACTCATTTTTTGTCCAAACTCCTTTATGGTGTCTGATGCTTTTCCTGCAGCGGTGCCTATAGTAGACTGTGTTTGTCTGGACGCCTCCTCAGCAGCTGTTTGTACACACACACACGCATGCACGTGCACACACACAGAGAGAGAGATACGTTAGGGACGCATTTGCATATTTTTTATGGTCCAACATACAAATAAATTGATAGAAGCAAATCAATACAATACAATTTTAGATTGAAGACATTATGGCAATTAAAATTATGCACAGAATATTCTCTGTGCAGCACAACACGATTGTAGATGATTTGCATACACTGACTGTACACAAGCTGTAATATCAAGCACAAACACAAGTGCATTTTTATCTCTGTACAGATGTATATAAGACTCGTGAGCTGGTAGCTTTCTCTTACCTATACTGGTGGTTTCTTTGGCGGACTCTGCCACCTGGTGCACGACATCCTGCGATGCCTGAACTGAAATAACATATCAAATGCTGGATGTTTTTCATGCGCAATGGGGAAAAGGTCTCTCAAAAAGCAGCATCTAAAATTTACATTAACGCATGGTGAAATGGACAACAATAAATAAAATAATAATAATGACAAAATGAAATGAAAAAAAAAATGTTGGTTTCACTTGATTGTGATGGTCCCTTTAACACATTCTGTTGACTAAAAGTAACGTTGCAACTCTCATTGAGTGTTAGTATTAGCAGACTGTCTTAAATAGGTTGACAGTTACAATTTATTCAAGTCGTATCATTTTACTCAATTGCTCAATTAAATTTGACGAAAATATGTCATATAATTGAAATATGCAAATCTTTACAAAAAAAAAAAAAAAAACAACAGACAATTTTTGGATTCTGCAATCCTGTATCTGTTTTATGAAATCTTGTAAAACAAAAGTACAAACATGTTAAAATCAAATCATTAAAATTATAGATAAAATAAAAATAATACGTGAAAACACAAATCAACAAATAAAAAGTTAAATGATAAAATCTGGTGGTCAAAGTTCTTTAAAATCTTTCTGTGGCACAATAAAACACAAAAGTAAATTAGTCAGCCGTTCTTTCTTAAACTATAAATGAACGTTACCAAACATACAGAGAGGATGAGCAGTGTGCATCCATTAGTACCTGCACTGTCAGTGACGCCTTTAGTAGCTGACTGTGTTGTGTTCTTCAGCCCCTCCAGAGACTTCTTAAAGGAAGCCATGATACTGAGCACATATGCTACACTCACAGTCCTACCGGCTCGGCGTAAGAGGGATGCTGCCAGCAGGCCCTTAAATACCCTCTGCTTCCGGAGGGCACCACATTCTCTTGTAATAACACGTGCTAATCCATCAATGGAGCCCGGCTTATGCAGGTATGCCAGTTATTCAGCTATTGCACAGTACTGATTCTGCTGGGCTCAGCATGTCTGTATGGAGCACTACGTTCTGAGACACAGCCAGACTTCCTGTTGATAAGGGACGGTGGGGAGGACGGGGGGACAGGGCTCTCTGGAATGTATACATTATTCTGGAAGCCAAAAGATGGACAGGAGTAGTTCACTTTTGAAAAAACTTTTGCTGATAATTTACTCACCCCCATATCATCCAAGATGTCTATGTCATTCTTTCTAAATTAAGGTTTTTGATGAAAACATTATTTTTCTCCGTATAATGCACTACAGTGGGAACGGTTCAAGGAGATAATTTTAAAAATGCAAATCACAAAGAAAAACATTTGTGTTTTTAGCACAACATTGTCGTGTAAACGTAACCTTGCCTGGTTCAGATTACACTATTTTTTTTTTTATTTTTGTCACTGTGTCAAATTACGCGATTTTGACTCCTCCGTATTTCACGGCGCGCGTGATGTCATCGAGAAGGCGAAACTCCTTGCGAGTGACTTCCGGAAACGAACGTAAACAAACAAGGGATAAAGCGGTGAGTGTTGTATCGGCTGTCCTGTGTTCAGAAAAAATAAAAATAAAAAGAAAGAAAACCCGGCAATTGTCACGTTCCTGGATTGCTCGTCATTGCCTTTTCAGCGTGAGAAATACACGGTGTGGGGCGTCTGAACTGGTTACGTGTGTCTCCCATTGCGTGAGACTTGAGAACCCTGCTGGAAGAGGACAGTATGGCCTGAGAACTTGAGGTAAAATATTGTTTTCTTATATATTTTTACTTTTAACGTTAGCGCCATCATCTTTCTTTCGTTTCGCCATTTTTGAAAATTGTGTACGGAAAAGCTTCTGTACACCTATTGGTCAACCTCATACATGACGTGGACGACCGGTAAAAAAAAAATTAACAGACTAGTCTTTTTGTCGTGATGTCGTGAAGCATCGCAGACGCGACGTAAGTTGTTGCCCACTATGACAAAGACACACTATATGATTATGATACAATCCAATCTTGCGTCCTGACGCCCGTTGTCGTTTACGAATCCACGACACCCGACGTCAAACGGATCCTGCCAAAATCGGAATAAAATCGTGTATTCTGAACCAGGCATTAAAGAGTGTACAAAGACTTTTCGGGAATGAAAGAGAAAGATTTCTTTTGTTTGTTTTCTTTATTTACAGAGGATTCTCTGTCTTGAATGACACAGAAACCTTAATATTGACATTTCCAGCATCGTAAAGCACATATTGACCTGACATCCATAAACATCTCAAGACACTTTACACTAACTTTAAAATCTCCAGTACACAAACGCATACATACACACACAGATACAAATTGCCCAATTCTAACAAATAATCCACTGGAATGATATCACAAGCAACTATAAAGTCACAACGTATAAAACTCTTACTTCAGAAACATTAAATAAATAACTTGCTTCAATATTAAATACAAAATAAAAGTAGAATCCCACAAACAGGCATTGCACACAGCTATATATAATATCATATTTACCCGAAGATATTTGAACCCCCAATATGCTATTGGAAGATCTGAAACATCTATTACGCGTATAGAAATGCAGGTACACAAGTACAAAGAGTCACAATGGGAGGGCAGGTCTCGTTTCATTGGGAGGGAGTCAAGGAAACGAGACAGAGCGCCCTCCGGCAGTCAGCGTAGAGCTACATCCAACACGTTACCGTCAGAACATGACATTTACAATAGATCATAATAAAAGTATATATCTGATAGGAAGAACATTTCTCGGCAGGATTAACTGGAATACGTATTTATGTTTTTGGATTTTTTTTTTCTCTTTTTTGCAACAGGGTTTATTGTGTTTAGGATTTGTACTTGTTATTGATAGAAACTTTTTGTGCTGCTGGCTGGACTTGGACTTGGAATGTGTAGTTTATGCCTCTGGCTCATAATCTTGGTTGTCCTGTGAGTAGAAACAGAAAAATGACATTTCTTAAAAATGAGAAGAATTGGACAACTTGATTTCAACAAGGAATGAGCTCGCGTATGGTTCATAAAATGTATTGGTCGCATAACATTTCTTACAAAAATACTAATGCATTGTTTTAATGAACCTTAGCAGCTTGGTAAAGTGCTACCAGCTTCATTTTTACTGAAGTTTAACTACAGTTTTTTTCACTGTAGTTAAACAACTTTCTTTAATATCTAACATGTAGGTTTTGATTAGCCCAAAGACTATTAGTATTTTTTTATTCCTATGGAGCCCATCAACTGTTTGGTTACTAACATTCTTCAAAATATTGTCTATTGTCAACAGAAAAAAGAAGTTTATACAGGTTTTAATAAGACTATTAAATAAATACTATTATTTTTTTACATATTGGGGTCTCTAGGATCCTACACAAAGTAAATTTCAACAGAATATGATGGTTAACTACATCTCATCATGATGCTTGCTTTTCCTGTGGCATAGATTGTTTAAACAATTCACCCAAAATGTTTAATTCTGCCATCATTTACTCAATTATCTCATTACTGACATTCTTCAGAATATCTCTTTGTTAAACTGAAGAAAAACAAATCATACAGGTTTGGAACAACTTGAGGGTGAGTAAAGGATGACAGAATTTTCATTTCTGGGTAAACTATCCCTTTTAAGGCCTGTTGCATTGCCTTACTTCCCCCAGCAGGTGGCAGCTACAGCTTTCAGATTACAAGCATCTGGTTTATTTAAACGAATATACTGTAGGTACACATCATGTCTGAAGAGACCCTACATCTTAAATGTCATTATAATTTTCTGATGGCCCCACTCGGGACCTACTAGAAGAGCCCATATCCTCAACAGGACAGGGGGAGCCTCATCTGCTACCCACAATGCAACTGGGCTTTTGATGTCACTGCCACTCCCATGCAGGCACATCCAGCATGGCAGTGACAGAAGGAGGGGGAGGGGTGATAGTAGAAAGGGAGGAAGCAGAAAGATGCCGAAGACACGTTTGAGAAACATGTCTGGGATTAAATCGCATATTACAATTCTGTGAAGGATGGAATGAGTGTGTTTGTGTGTGTGTATACATATAAAGTTTTATTAGTGTTATTTATTTAATTAATGTTAAATAAAAGGGTGATTATTAATACTGTTTTTTACATGGGTCCTTTACCAAAGAAAAAGTGTACATGAAATTATTCATTATTTTATGTTTTTATTTAAAATAATGAATGTGAGAAGAATTAGACTGTGGACTAATAAGAGACAAGACTAACTTCTAAAAATGTATTTTTCACTTAATCATTAACATAATTAATGCTATTTTATATATGAAGAGTTCAGATGCAAAAGCCTCTAAGTGCCATTTGAAATTTTCTTCTAAAATGATCATTTTTATCAAGCTTGTATATTTAAGTTCAGTAATTTCACTTAAATGGCAATGGAGATTACCCATTAATTGTCATTTAAGTGAAATTACTGAACTTAAATATACAAGCTTGATAAAAATGATCATTTTAGAAGAAAATTTCAAATGGCATTTAGAGGCGGCTTTTGCATCTGAACTCTTCATATCATTATATATAAATACATTTCGTAAATAATAGACATTTTACAGTATCTTGAAGTTTATCAAATTAAATTTAACCCATACCTATAAAACTATACAAGCATAAAGAAAACAATGTGAGATTTGATTTGTGATTTGTGTGTCTGGTAAATGTGTGCCATTGTGAGTGCTGGTGTTCTTACCTGCTGAGTCTCGTCGTATGTCTGTCCCTCAGGGTCCATGAGACCTTCTCCCATTGGCTCTTCAGTGGCTTCCTGACCAAACTCAGGCTGTGAATACACATGTGAAACCAGTTAAATGTCATGACATGAGAAATCCAGTTTGCCCTAATCTTTTGACATGGTCTTTGTACCATTAAAACACTGTGCTAGTTTAAACTGTCCTCTTCCTTAGAAACAAAGCATTTATGTAAACAATCTCCAAAAACTGCTTGATTGGATGTTGTGGGATTTATGACATCACTATATATATGTCCCAAGGCATTCAGGCTGACATTTGCCTCCACTGGTTACAGTATAAAGTACAGTACAGTCAAAAGCAAAAAGAACCTATTATAATCACTGACGCTGTCTACACTGTTCACAGTTCAGTTTCTGACATACTCCACCCACAAGCCTTAAATGAGCCAGCCAACTCTTAAAACAGATCATTTCAGACAGAGGGTCAGAATGGGGGTTGAAAATAATTGGTTTTCCACATATGGATCGAAAAGGATTTATTTTCAAAGAGTTTACTGTTTACTGTATGAACAATATATCAGTGGTGTATCTGCCACTGTCCTTCAGTAAGCATGCTACATCTTCATATGTACCAAATAAATGTTTAATCAAACTCCATTTTATGTCTTGGCAGAAAGAAAGAGAGACCCTCATTACCTACATACAGTAAGTAGTTAAGATTTTCTTTACAGTTCTGGGTCAATGGAAGGTTTATTTTTAAACTGAGCTATCACAGTCAATTAGGTCATATTTCAGCGATCTACAGTCCGAATATCACAACACAGCCTGTCAAACACTTCATGTCAATCAAGAAACAATGCTATTCAAGGGCACAGATGGCACTAGGGACTGGGGGACATGACCCTCCTCCCCCTTCGGAAGTTTTACTTTCACTGTGAAGATCTTAACATCTTTAGATATACAGGTAATCGCAATGGAAGACGATTTCAATATATCTAAATATGATTAGTGAAAGGTAAAACTTCCGAAATCTCTGAGTAAACAATGAGTGACGTACACACGCAGGCGATCATTTCTGGCGCATGCGCAGACCGAAGCGCCCGTCCCTTCAAAACAGTTGGACTTGGCTGTGGTTACACGAGGTAAAAGCATTATAAATACTGTTCGTTTTCTCACACAAACCACGCGTTTCGTCTCTTAGGCCATCAATGTGTACTTACATTTACATTTATTTGACTTCCATTTTAAGTCATTAAATCATGTTTAATTTTGACTTCTCTGTGCATGCTCTTTGAGGTGAACCGAGGGTGGACCCCATAAACCTGCATTAAACGACTGATAGACAACGTGGCAACAAAGACACTTACATTTTGGATGCCCTTGAGGTAAGCTAAAACATATCAAAACTTAATTTCAAAGTGAACTATCCCTTTAACTCATTGTACTGTACAAATTGACTGAGGCATGTTCACTGTCATGTAAGCCACTATAAAAATAATTATAATAAGTAAATTTGTGTAGTGCAAGGTTTACGCAAACAACAAATAAAGGCCTACATAAACTTTTGACATCCTCTTATAGTAGGAAATTATGTTTTTTTTTTTTTTATTATTGTACAGAGCAACGGAGGATATAGATTCTTAAATTATGGTCTATAAAAACATTTCTTAATACAGGGGTTCTCAACTCCAGTCCTCGCGACCCACTGCTCTGCATATTGTGTTTGTCTCCCTAATTTAATACACCTGATCCTCAGCTCGTTAGTTTAAACAGAGTCTACACTAACGAGCTGAGGATCTGAATCAGGTGTGTTAAATAAGGGAGACATAAGCCCTATTCGCACGGGATTAGTATTACCTGGGGACCGCGTGTGAATTTGAAATTACCCACCCACATCTGAATTTCATGTGGCGCATTCGCACGGGATAAGCGAAGCCTGTGATTTTACTCGAATTTACTGACTTATTTCGCGGATATGATGAAATGTCTTGTCGTTATTCAATGTGCGGCGGCTCGCTGACCGCAACAGCTGGCTGTTTTGAATGAGACGACCCGGTTACATGTGAACGGGGAGCGCTTTATGAACATTCTGAGACGCGCGAGCAGCGCCGGGGACAGTGCGTCTGCTCGTGTGCGTCTGTTTAGAGTGAGCGCTCGTGAGCGGACACGTTACTTACACACATAACCTGATTTATACGAGGTTGTACCGGTTGAACTGGCCGTGTGACAGAGCGGGCATAGAATGGACACGAGCGCAAGTTCGCGGGCGAATTTAATAACGCGGAGCGTTGTAACCAATTGATCCATATATAAGGCGCTCCGGACCTCGGTGTTCGGAAATATAGTAGGTAATTTGCGGGGGAATTTTAACTTTACAAATTACAGACATGGCCGATTCGCACCGGATTAAGATCTCAGACAAACTCCGCAATTATTACAAATTACTACAGGTCACCAGATAATACTTATCCCGTGCGAATAGGGCTATACACAATATGCAGAGCAGTGGGTCGTGAGGACTGGAGTTGAGAACCCCTGTGTCATACATTTTATACTATAAATTGCAACAAACTTGTAATTAACACATTTTAAATTTAAAATGTAAAAAGGTCACAGGTACAATAACTTCTAAAAATATACAGAGGATAAAAACTTGGCTATTTTTAAATAAAATATTTACACATTAAATGTGGGGTCATGAAAAGTGCCATATAATCAGATTAAAAGCATACATTTCAATGTTTCAAATTTATTTATCAATTAGATTTGAATCAGTAGTAAGACATGTGGACACTAAAACACACAAGTGACACTGTTTCCTGAGAACGACCCACAGTCAGACTGGACTGTGCTATTAGTGTGTGGCACAAATGACACTGTGAGTGTGTTTGTATAAAGATCATTCAAGTCTACACACACACACACACACACACACACAATGGCACAGTCCAGTACAGTAACACAGTTAGCACTGACCACCCACACATTCGTAAGTTTCAAAACCGCTAAACTACACACTTAAACCGGCCATCAAACACTTTTCTTATGACAATAACTATACTCCAAATGAATTGGGATGATGGCATAAATAATGCACTAGAAGACTTAAAATCAATGACAGCGATATTGTGTTTGTTTCTTTGCCTTCAGCAGGCTGCATGCACACACACACACACACACACACACACACACACACACACTGAAATTGTAAACACTGAAAGCACATATGCTGCAAGCTTCTTATGCAGCTTTTGTCTCTAAGTGATTTAAGAGATTACTGAGTCATCAAATAGGACAAGACTAATTTTTAAGCCGGGTGGGGAAAATCCGAGGAAGACCACACATTTGTCGCTACAACTGCTACTGTTCAAAATCCAGCGAGCTCTGATATCAACAGTTTGTTTAAACGGAAACAGATCTGCCTAAGTTTGAAGATTGTCCGACTTCTCCTCCCATTGTGCATTATTAAGTAATATGCAAAGTGCTAAGTGACCTTGAGCAAGGTCGAGAAAGAGAGAGAGAGACGAGGGAGAGGGGAGAGCAGGGGGGCTCAGCAGGACAGAAAGACAAAGTAAGACACAATATTCCCTGTGGGATAAGCGGCGATCTATTATATGTCATGTGTTATGATGTGATATACAGAGTTATTTTTTCAAGTGGCATTTATTTCTCAAGGAATAACACACAACTATGACTATGTCTGACTATGTGCATCTATTAGTGTTCATAAATTTTCTAGCCTATGAATTCAAATAAAATTGAGCAGAAATGGAGTAGGGTATACCTGCAAAACCGGAGGGTGCAGTTTAAAGGACAACTCCGGCGCAAAATGAACCTTTGGACTAATTACAAATTGGTAGGCAACCGTTCTCTGAGATTTGTTTTCATGATTATCGAATAAATATAGGCTATAGGCGCTTATTACTAACACGGTCTTTAAGTAACAAAACAAATATTGACTTTAGACCAGGTCTCAGTTGGTCAATTGCGCAGTCTATTTCAGTTGCCTCAAAATAGCAACGCACCAACAATGCACCTGTATTTTCTAGAGCCAGACCGATATATCGGCAGACCGACATTATTGGCCGATATTAGGCATTTTCCAAAATATCGGTATCGGCAGTTATAATGGCCGATAAACGAATATTTCAAAAATAAAATAAAAATGGACGGAACACACTTGAACCATGTCATGAGTGTTGGAGTTGTATAGTTTGTCCACCAGAGGGCACTCTACACCGTTCCTGTTGGCAACACTCCATGCATACAACAACATACATTGCTTGAATAACAATTAAAATAACATCCCCATCAGTTCTCTTAACTCAAATAAGCATGACAAAATTTGTGACTATCATGTCCAGTTTAAAATAAATAAATAAATAAAATATCGGCCGATATATCGGAATATCGGGTTTTAAAACCCAGAAATATTTCTATCGGTATCGGCCTTCAAAATCCTGTATCGGTCGGGCTCTACTATTTTCAGACCAGCACGCCTATGGGTGTACGAATGGGCACAAGTGCATTTGCTATTTAAACATCCTGGCGCAGGACGTGAAAATGATAACTGCGTCGGGCTGAAACTAGCAAAAAACACAACACAGTAGGATGGAAAATATCAAATTGCAAAATAAATAAACATTTATCTCCGTACTTTTACTTTTAGTACTTAAGTTCATTAAAAATCAAGTACTTTTGTACTTTAACGCAAGTAAAATGGAAAAGATGTACTTAATACTTTTACTGGAGAATTTCTTTTTTAATGTATCTGTACTTTTACTTTTTAAGAGCTCGATTTGTGTACTTCGTCCACCACTGTTTGCAGGAATATAGTATTGCAGAAATGTGACAAATCATCAATGTCAAGTCAAGTAAAAAAAAAAGGATTATGACAGTCAAACGGACTACATTTCATTAACTACATCAACAAAATATATTATTTTATTCATATTTATTAAGGCCGGTGTTATTATATTTAAAAATTTATAAAATATTTATATAATATTTATTTATATGTATTTAGAGTTTAATCAGGTAGAAATAGCTCTTAAGGCTAACCACTGAACATTTGTACAGTGATATTTTTGAAAGAATGAAATAAAATGATAATAAATAAATAAAATGATAGATAAGAATAATCAATAATGATATATAAAAGAACATACGTTTAAGTCACTGGGGAACTCATCCTTCTTCACCAGGCCGGTGGCGGCGGCGATGTTTCCGGCTCCACGCATCACAGCTCCTCCCAGCTGAGAGCCCTGCTCCTTCGTCTTCTCAGCCACTAACCGGAGATAAGACAACCCATTTCCAACACAAACACATCACTCAGGGATTCAATATTTATTTGATTTTATTTCAAGAAAAAAAAGGTAAAATTTTTAACAAAGCAACTGTTCTATATTATGTCAATACTATGCGGTAATATGAAAATAAATGGATTTTAATCAATAAAATAAAATTCTAAACAATTTTATAAGACAGTAACACTTTTTAATAAGGTTTATTTGTTAACTACCTTAGTTAACATCAACTAATAATGAACAATACTTCTATAGCATTTATTAATATTAATTTAAACTTAACCAATACATTATTAAAATCAAAGGTTGTATTTGTTAAAATGCACTGTGAACTAACATTAACAAAGATTAATAAATACTGTAACAAATGTATGCTTATTGTTAGTTCGTGTTAATTAATACATTAACTAATGTTAACTAATAAACCTTATAGTAAAGTGTTACTAATATGACTTGCTTATATTGGATTATACCAACAAAAGTCACTTTAAATAATCAGACCAGGTAGATAGATATTTAAAATAATTATTTTTTTTCACTGTGCATTTAAAACAACAATGTTTTTTAAAGATAAATAATTGAATATACGGCTGTCTTTGAAAAAGAAACACTCATGAATTTAATGCATTATAGTATTATGGATGTATTATGAATGAACAAAATTTCCTGTTTTATTCTAGCTTCATACAAGTTTTTTGCATTTTTGTCAAAAACTACGTCTGGATCAGATCCAGAAGGATGACCAAAACATAGATTCAAGCAATATTTAATTCTTTTAAATATGTGTCAGGTATTGTGGTTTAGAGACTTTGTGCTCACAGTTAATCATACGGAAAAACACTGTGACTTTTCTAGTTGTCCATCTGTCCTAGACAATAACCTTCTGAAATATCACCTAGGCACACAGAGCTATTTGTCTCGGTTCCACTTACTGGCTGTGAGCCATGCCCTTTGAACACATTAAATGAGACGTATCCATTATTTACAAGACCAAATAACAGTTTGCAGAATAACCTTACCTGTTGCAACGCTGTCTTTGGTCTTGTTGCCTGGAAGCATACAAAAAAAATATATATATATTGTAAAATGACTTATACCCAGCCCATTACAATATAGAAACACACATTAAATAAGCCCTCTGAAGGAACTGTGATAAGGTTGAAAGTAGGTCCACGATACAGACAGGCAATAAGTAGAAAGACAATGTGAAATACAAGCCCGGAACTCCCAGAGCAGCTTCATTTAAAGGTTCACTGAAAAATCATTAGAGCTAATAGTACCTGTATCTCAGACCTGGCTGTCACCTTAACCAGCCAGCACGAGTAATACACCTCAGGAGAACTAGGTAGGAAGGCAGTTACAACATACTGTGATGGCAAATAGCACTCTGTGTCATGGTTTGAGTGTGGTTCTTACAAGTGAGAGAAGAAGAGAAATTACTCTTCAGCTAATAGATGTTTAAACTAGAGTCATTCAACCATGACTCATCAAAGCTGATATGTTTCATCTACAGCAATTGAGTCATTATAACACAAAGCTGCTTCTTAAAAGGGGAAAGACTTGCTCATGAATGCAGAGTGTAGCAGAAGTATCTTTTTAGATAAAAAGGGCAGATCACAAGTGATTTATTAGGTTTAATCTATCACTGACAGAAATGTCTGTAAAGTACATCATTTTACTAAACTTTTCTTTTTTTGGGAATGCTGAATATATACAGTATATCATTCAAAAGTTGTAGTCAGTAATATATATATGATGAAAAATGCTGTTCTTTTGAATTTCCTATTGTATTAGTTTCCACAAAATATGAAACAGAATCTGTTTCCAACATTAATAATAATAAGAAATGTTTCATGAGCCTTTTTAAAGGATCATGTGACACTGAAAACTGGAGTAATGATGCTAGATGCAGTTTTGCCATTACAGAATTAAATTAAATATTTTAAATATTTAATAATAATATAGAAATTTAATTTCTTTTTAATGATAAATACATTTCATAAGATTTTGACTTTTTTTTTATAAAATAAAAGTAGCTTTGATGACCATTATAAGTTTTATTTTATATGTTTTATTTGCTATTTTGGGAAAATAAAATGCAATAAAAGTGTTAAAAAATCAAATATTATATATATATATATATATATATATATATATATTTTAGGGCTGTCAAAACGATTAATCGCGATTAATCGCATCCAAAATAAAAGTTTGTGTTTACATATTAATATATGTGGGTGCACTTTGTATAACTATTTTGTATATATATAAAAAACACACATGCATGTATATTTAAGAAAAAAATATATTATTTATATATAAAATATTTATATTTATATATAATACAAATTATATATAAATCTATATACAGAATATACATGAAAATATTTTTTAAATATATATACAAGCACGTGTGTGTTTATATATCTAAAATAATTATACACAATGCCCCCACATATATTATGTAAGCACAAACTTTTATTTTGGATGTGATTAATCACGATTAATCGTTTTGACAGCCCTAATATATATATATATATATATATTATAATATCATATATATATTGCATTCCTATTTGGACAAACAGCAAATAAAACATAAAACAAAGTATATTGTTATTGTTTAGCAGAACATTCTTTTAAAAACCCCCAAATTGTTTTGTTTTGTAAAGTAATGGCACATCTCCTCCCAGCATGCCGCACAACACACAATCATGTATGGAGAACAAACAGTGTGTGCGCAAAAATAAACCGTAAATATACTACTATAGCACACATCAGAGAATACACAGGTCGATATGAGGAACCTCAGAGGAAATAAATGAAAGACGGACAGGAAATTAATACCGGTAGTAGTGGGACAAAACGAGCCAGTGTGAGATTAACAGAGGCCACTTCCTCTTCAATCTCCCTCAGATGGGTTGGTGGCACATGTGCATGAAGGAGTGTGAGTGTGCAACTATTGTCCAAGGTGGAACAAGAACCTATCAGATAACCGTCACCCCTCCTCCATGCGCTAACACACACTCCCATAAGGCCATTCAAGCATGGCATCCCGGGTCACTGTGCAAGCTTGTGTTCACCGCAAAGGAAACCGTACAGGACGATCTGATGTGCTCGCAAAGCAACCGCAAATGGGCTTGAGATATCTGGCCTAATTGTCTCTCCCTGGGACACTGGTGGTACAGATGTGAGTTTTTTTATGTGAAGGGATTC
The DNA here is from genome assembly GCA_038021265.1 of Cyprinella venusta. Lineage (NCBI taxonomy): Eukaryota > Metazoa > Chordata > Actinopteri > Cypriniformes > Leuciscidae > Cyprinella > Cyprinella venusta. The sequence goes on from CM075873.1 coordinate 6,914,459, forward strand.
AATTATTCATTCATCTCAACATCAAAATAGAAGAGTATGAATGAGAGCTGTCGCTGGGGATGAACGTGTGCACTTAAACACAAATGCCCTCTGAGACTCCAATTACAGTAACGTCTCATCTTACTGATCAAAGATCACGGAATCGAGAAGAGCAGGCTGGACTGATATCAGACAAGCTTAGAGAGATATAACTCTATTTAAGAATTAGGACTGTCACTCCTGTCTGTTTATACTGAGAGCTCTCTGTCACGAGTACTATGCATATAGAGGGCTATGAGCTCATGGAATTGTGTGACATGTGGCCCGTACGGCTTTTTTCCAACCCGATCTGGGAGCTGCTGGATCAGCTCCAGAAGTCAACCATCTCACGCGGTGTTATTTCACTCTCAAATTAGCGTGTACATTAAAGATCACCTTATAAGATCAGGTTGCATTAAATGGATTTTCTCGGTTTACAGTTCGTTATGCTAGAATCAATATCAGCCCAGTATTTTGAGAGCTTTTCATTTTCCAGATGTAAAATCCATTGTTGATTAAACAGGCCATGTGCACTATAGAGTGTGACGACGACCTCAGAAATGATACGCAAACAAGTCTGTCATAGCATTTGTTGTACAGGAGAATACAACTACGCATTCTCCTGTGGGAAATATTGCAAAGATGAGTGATCTAGTGTCACACCACAAATGATGTGCACTGGAAAACTGAACCGAGTAAGAAAAAAAGATAGATGATCCCAACAATACTTTATAATAATGCTCGTCATATCACGACTTAATTTACTAATGTATATTTTGAAATAAATATACTCTTCAAGATATATTTTTTTAAAGAAAATCCCTAATGAATTATATATACGTGTTAGCCGGGGGCTTAACAATTGCTTCTAAAACACTGAAAAATAGCTTTTTTCTTTTAAAAAAATATCAAGTAATGAGGGAAAGAGCATATTTAAAAATATGATGATAGTCTTGCAATGGACCACTTTTCCAAAATATAAAGGCAACTATATATTTTAATGCATAACGTAACCCATTCGTATTGTTTCAGAAACATAAGTGTAATAATAAAATAATATTTATATATACAGTATTTGAACAAAATGAAATAATTGGCTTTTGTATTGCCAATGTATTAAGATATCCTTAAAATATTAGAATATTTGGTCCCACTTTATGTTAAGTGGCTTTAAGTATTATGTACTTACTTTGAACAATAAGTACAATGTAGTATTGTGTTCCTTTTGTATTGTAAAACACTTTTGCTGCTATTGAGGTGTGATACGGGTAAGTTTAGGGACAGGTGTGGTGGTATGGGTCGGTTTAAGGGTAGGTTAAGGTGTGAGGGGAGGGTCAACTGTGTAATTACAAATGTAATTACGTAAATTAATTATAGCTGTAATTACATGCTGATATTTTGAAAAAAATAAAAGTACAATGTAAAAACATGTACGTACACAATAAGTCCTTTGTACCAAATTATTAATTTCAATGTAAGTACATAGTACTTAAAGCCACTTAAAATAAAGTGGGACCGAATATTTAAAACATTACAATTAAATTCCACATTTATTTGTAGAGTGCTTTTCACAAAAAATGTACAAATGTTCTGAGCCTTAATCATTAATATAGTAGGCCTTTATTAATCATGCATTAAAAAAATGTTCTTTTAAATAATTTTAAGAACTAAACATCCTTAGTGTGAAGAGACTAAATAGAGACATGAACATGCTTAAAATGCCCACAAAGTACACAAGAAATGTGGCTCTATATGGCTGTTTAAGAAAAAAAAAAGTTCTATTAATTTTAATAAGATGTGGTACACGTAAGAGGCCTGGAAAACCCCACCCAATATCCCAGCCAATCACAAAATTACACAATAGTGGCTGAACCTATAGTGATGCTCTGAGAAGAGGCAGTGAAACAGATAGCAACCCCCTCCTGGTCCTCAGGCTCTGAGCTTCATGGTCCCTCCCACTCCCACCAAGCTCACGCTTGATTCGTGATATGAATGCATTAAAAAAAAAGAGCATTATGTGCTCCATGACTTACCCACAAACATCACGCCTTCCTTGGTCTTCTCTGCAGCCACCGCAACACCTTCCTTAGTTTTTTCTGCGGCCACTGCCATACCTTCTTTAGCTTTAGAAAGCCCCTTCATAAAAACATCCATCTTGGCCCCTCTGCATCCAAGAAAGCAAGTTATGTGGCAGGGCACAATGAAAAACAGGGTTTGTGTTGCACTGTATATGACAAATGTGGGTTAATTTGGAATTGAGAGCAAGTGTGTGTGTGTTAATAGCAGCCTGTCAGTCGAACAAAAAGGAGTCTAATTTCCCTGAAGATAAAACGCCCAAACATGCTCACACAATGAGATGAGAGCCTTCACACCATCAGCTGACGTTATTTTTCAGCTTTAACAGCAGGAGGTGTCATCGAGATGTTCACAAACACATTCATTTTTTTTTTTTTTTACTCAAAGCTCCTAAAGCGCGTATTTTATACTGGACATCCATATGGGTTCCCGAGAGACATATTTTAATGCTTGTGTAAAATATAAATAGCACATGCATTTATGCTTCATACAGTCAATTTGAGTCGTTTTACAAACCGAATGCACTGCTATAATGGAGAAAAATGTGTGCCGACACATTACTGACAGTGTTTCAGACAGGATATTTCATTTTAAACGCAAAAAGAAGATGGATCTTGTAGGCTACTTCTCATTTGCAATATGGTGTCACCTCTCCAATGTCCTCACACTGAAGAAGTGCTGGACACGACACGGGGAAACAAACAAATTGCCCGTTTAATCATCAGGTAACACACGATATTCAACAAGCTATGTTTTAATTTTCATACAAGCGCGCGAACACTCGTTTCCATCGATGTGCACGGGACTTTGTGTCCTTACGAGCGCACCTTTAGTAGCCTATTTTCACACAATCTCGGTTCATTTTAACACGAACGACTGCGTTTCAGGCTCGTAGACGTGAAAATTAAAATGAGAACGTACCTTTTAAAGCACCTTCTTCGTCCTTATGCTTCAATTGCGTAGTAGATTGAAATATCGTGGAAGGAAATTTTACTCTACGATCTTGAGGTGGGCCTTCCTTTGGATGCGCTCAGCCAATGAGGACGAGAGGATGAGACGATCGACGTAGCTCATGGTATTGATCATGGGGGGTGTCAGTCCCCGGCTGTAATGGCCTGTGACACAGTGAGACTAATGCTGCACCCTCCTCATCATATAAAAAAGGTGACTGTGATCGTCAAGAGATGAGGCACGCGCGCTCAAATTAAACATCTGCTTCATACTGTACTGTAAGCTGTTATTGCATCATTTGCACGAGTCATAGACTTCCCTTCATATCGTGTTTCATATAACACGCAGCACTATCAGGTGATCTATCTATCTATCTATCTATCTATCTATCTATCTATCTATCTATCTATCTATCTATCTATCTATCTATCTATCTATCTATCTATCTATCTATCTATCTATCTATCTATCTACCTACCTACCTACCTACCTACCTACCTATCTATCTATCTATCTATCTTGAGAAACTACCATATGCATTGACCAAACAGAACAGGAGGGAAGACAAGTCCATCCATATGTTTTTGTGATCGCGTGCCGTTTTCTTTTTTCTGTGGATTAATATCGAGCCGGCTGTTAAAATCAAGATGTCAAACCGTTAATTGTGTAGTAAATGTAAGTCAAAATGCTTTCGATCCTGAAGGAAGGGAGTGACCATTAGGCTTTGCTCTCTTGCATATCTTGTTGAGATTTTCTGCGAACGATGAGTGTCGTGTCCACTGTCCATCTGCTTGAAGTGGGCGCAGCGTGACACCTGCCTCTGAAAGGCAATTGAATGGCGCGACTGGCCAATTGATTTTGTCCAAAAGTCTCGTAAAGATCAATGCCAACTGGTGATTAAAAAGTTCCCGAACGATCTGTCTAGAATACGTATTTTCGCCTAACCAGCCTAATCGAGTAAAATGAGATTTCACACATTAAAACATCACGGGGATCGTCGATTTCTTTTTAGTGACGTAGCTCTTACACCTATGACATCAGCAGTTAACAAACACACACACGTTTTTTATGCCTATTGTGCCATCTGCTGTTTTATCCTAGTATAGCATTGGTTGAAGTTATTCAACAGTATTCGCTAGTCAGGCCCGTCCACAGAAATGACTGGGCCCCTGAAAAGGTCCAGTGAATGGGCCCTCCGCAAATCTGCTAATCTATCATGCTATCTATCATGTGTATTTTCTCTCTCTCGCACACACACACACACACACACACGCACACACACTAACCCAGCAAATACAGAATGTTCTTATTCCCTTAATGTTCCCATATGGTTCCTATTTGACTATTTTTTTTTTTGGGAACCAAATACGAACGTTCTAAGAACGTTCCCTGTAGGTTATTTTTTAGGTTCTCTTTTTATAACCAAAAACTAACGTTCCCAGAACTTAAAATTGTTAACTGGGATCATGCATTTAACAGAGACTTGACCAACGCATGTTCAAATCTTCCTGTTAGACGACTTCGAGTCGAGTGTGTGAATTGAAAGCGCTTCAGTCAGACGATTCAGTGCGTGCAGGAAACTGAACAGATCATTCAAACTGATTCGCGAACCGATTTAGACAGATCTGCCAACTTATTTAATGAAGTGTTTGAACAGAATCGACTCAAAGGAGTGATTCATTTGTGAATTGAGAGTCGCTTATGCCCAGAAAAAAATAAATAAATAAATAAATAAATACAGCTTGCTTGGTATAAACGCATTTAACAACAACACGTGTTGCATAAAAATAAAGAAACGAGAGAAACGTCATCCAACGTAACGAAGTAAAAGGTTGTTTTTTTTATTATTAGAAATGTCCTCGAGTTAAAAAAGCCAAATGTAGCTACACTTAAAAGTAAAATGTTCCCCCAAAAAATACTCAAGTAAATGTAACGAAGAAACGTGAAATGCAGCTTTGGTGACTACCCACCTCTGGTTAAATGCAAAACATCTTTGCAATTCATTGGTGGTGGTTCTGTCGCTAATAGCCTACCCTCCTGGCTATCGTTAGCCTGACTGGGAGCACTGATATGTTTCTGAGCTGACTGAAAAAAGTTCGTCAGTCGAATATTGTTTGGGTCTAAAGACCTTGCCAGCTTCCTCTTCTTCTCCTTTCTCTTCTGGCACCCTGATTTATTAACTGGCATTGGCATACCAACTTAATGTACTGCTACAATATAAAGTTAATTATTTTGTTCTTGACAATTTTCTGCTGACCACAAACTGTCGCGAAGCACTAGCGGTTTTGACGTTAGGTAAAAAAAAATAAAAATAAAAAAAACCGACTCATTTTCAGGAGAGGGATGTTTCATAATGACACTGGCTACATTTTACTTAAGCAGCATTAAATAAAATGCATTTTTAACAATTAATGGTGTTTTTTTGGTTCAACAACAGAAAATATGGTAACCTGATATTTAGGATGAACATAATTATCATTGGACTGCATGGGCCCCCCCTAGCGGCTGGGCCCCAGAAAGCTTTCCCCTTTTTCCCCCCTTATGAACGGCCCTGTCGCTAGTTCGTAAAGATTGTTGACGAGCACTTGCTGTTGACGGGAAGTCAGTGTTTCAGCACCACGGACAGCAGCCTCCAAATCACAATGAAACACCGGGAAGCAAAATCTCACGATATTTGGATTTTCAAACTTTATAACAAGTTAATTAAACAGCACTGTGTCTTCCATGACGAAGCTGACGCAGTCTTCCAAGACTGACAAAGTGATTTCACTTTTTGTTTGTTTGTTTTTCCCCAACGAAGCATATTTCATAGTAGCAACACGGTTAACCTCAGGCTTAAAAATAAAGGTTCTTTATTTGCATCTATGGTTACATGGAGAATATTTAACATCCATGGAGCCTTTACATTCCACAAATGGTTAAATATTAAAATGCTTGTTTTCATCACAGGGTCCAAAAATGTCCCCACAAAGACAAGGATGTCTCTCTCTCTCTCTCTCTCTCTCTCTCTCTCTCTCTCTCTCTCTCTCACACACACACACACACGTCTGGTTTACTAAAATTGTGAGGACTCACCATAGACGTAATGGTTTTTATACTGTACAAACTGTTTATTTTATCCCCTTACACTAACCCTACCCCCCCCAAAAAAACCCACCCATCACACCACACGCACTAACCGTAAACTTACCCATCACAGGAAACATTCTGCATTATTACATTTTTAAAAATCATTAAAAAATCTGTATGATTTATATGTGTGTTTACTCATGGGGACCTCAATTTAGGTCCCCACAGTGACACAAGTCCCCATGAGTCCGTGTGCATTCAGGATTAAGTCCCCACCGGGATAGAAAAACATGTACACACACACACACACACACACACACACACACACACACACACACACACACACACACACAGTCTGGTTTACTATCTTTGTGAGGACTCTCCATAGAAATACTGTTTTTTATATAGAACAAACTGTAAATTTTATCCCCTTACACTAACCCTACCCCTAAACCATCCCATTACAGGAAACGTGTTTACCCATGGGAACCTCAATTTAGGTCCCTACAGTTACACGAGTCCCCATGAGTCTGTGTGCATTCAGGTTTAAGTCCTCACCGGGATGGAAAACTCACTGTACAAACGGTATATTTAATCCCATAACCCTAAACACACGTCTCACAGAAAACATTCTTTTTTTTTTTTTTTATTATTATTATTTTTTTTTACATTTTTACTGCATGTTGCATTGTTACATGTTCAAAAAACATAATTTAGTCTGATTTACAAGCTGGTTTCCTCGAGGGGACCAAAAATGTAAATTTATTCATAAATATATTGCATAATATATTGTTACGTCCCAGGATGCGTGCCATTTATTGTTGTTAATTTTGTGAAAATGTGTGTGAGATTGTGTTTCCCAGTGTAGAAGTGTAGTAGCCTACTTGCCCGTTTCCCTCTGTTCCTCCATGTCCTCTTGTAGGAGCCTTATTGATGCCACCTGTTCCTCGGTAGAGTATGTGGAGAGGAACTTGCATTTAAACAAAGGGAACGGGCTGTTCACCAGAGAGCATGGCCTGTCTGCTTTCCCAGACTTTGTTGAATATTGTGTGCTCTGAGCCTTAAAGCTTCTTTAAGAAAGCCTGCTGTATCTGCTGTGACAGAGAGAAAGGTGGTGCTATAGCCCCATTATTGTTTTCTGCCGACGCATGGAGATGGATGCCACTTTTGTTTTTACTAACACTTGCTTTTCTCCTCAGGGAAGAGATCGGTTGATTCTTTATTCTTTAATTCTATTAGATTCTTTAATTCTTCGTTTGATATGTTAATTACAGTGGGGCCAAAAAGTATTTAGTCAGCCACTGATTGTGCAAGTTCTCCTACTTAGAATGATGAGAGAGGTCCGTAATTTTCATAATAGGTACACTTCAACTATGAGAAAAAAAAAAAATCCAGGAAAAAAAAAAATCCAGGATTTTTAAAGAATTTATTTGTAAATTATGGTGGAAAATAAGTATTTGGTCACCCACAAACCAGCAAGATTTCTGGCTCTCACAGACCTGTAAAATCTTTAAGAAGCTCTTCTGTTCTCCACTTGTTACCTGTATTATTGGCACCTGTTTGAACCGTTATCTGTATAAAATACACCTGTCCACAGCCTCAAACAGTCACACTCTAAACTCAACCATGGCCAAGACCAAAGAGCTGTCGAAGGACACCAGGAAGAAAATTATAGACCTGCACCAGGCTGGGAAGAGTGCATCTACAATTAGGCAAGCAGCTTGGTGTGAAAAAATCAACTGTGGGACCAATTGTAAGAAAATGGAAGACATACAAGACCACTATAATCTCCCTCCATCTAGGGCTCCACGCAAGATCTCATCCCGTGGAGTCAAAATGATCATGAGAACGGTGAGCAAAAATCCCAGAACTACACAGAGGGACCTGATTAATGACCTGCAGAGAGCTGGGACCAAAGTAACAAAGACTACCATAAGTGACACTACACCGAGAGGGACTCAAATCCTGCAGTGTCAGGCGTGTCCCCCTGCTCAAGCCAATACATGTTCAGGCCGTCTGAAGTTTGCCAGAGAGCATATGGATGATCCAGAAGAGGATTGGGAGAATATCATGTGGTCAAAATAGAACTTTTTGGTAAAAACTCAACTCGTGGTCGTGTTTGGAGGAAGAAGAATGCAGAGTTGCATTCCAACAACACCATAGGCTACCTACTGTGAAGCACTGGGGAGGAAACATCATGCTTTGGGGCTGTTTTTCTGCAAAGGGGACAGGAAGACTGATCCGTGTTGAGGGAAGAATGAACAGGGCCATGTATCATGAGATTTTAAGCCAAAACCTCCTTCCATCAGTGAGAGCCTTAAAGATGAAACATGGCTGGATCTTCCAGCATGACAATGATCCCAAACACACCACACGGGCAACAAAGGAGTGGCTCTGTAAAAAGCATTTCAAGGTCCTGGAGTGGCCTAGCCAGTCTCCAGACCTCAAGCCCATAGAAAATTTGTGGAGTTTGTGTTGCCCAGCGACAGCCCCAAAACATCACTGCTCTAGAGGAGATCTGCATGGAGGAATGGGCCAAAATACCAGCTACAGTGTAGACTTAAAGAAAACGTTTGACCTCTATCATTGCCAACAAAGGTTATGTTACAAAGTATCGAGTTGAACTTTTGTTTTTGACCAAATACTTATTTTCCACCATAATTTAATAAATTCTTTAAAAATCCTACAATGTGATTTCCTGGATTTTTTTTTTAATTTTGTCTCTCATAGTTAAAGTGTACCCACGATGAAAATTACAGACCTCTCTCATCATTCTAAGTAGGAGAACTTGCACAATCAGTGGCTGACTAAATACTTTTTGGCCCCACTGTAGATTCCCTTACTCCCAGGTAGCTTACCCCTTTGTTGTTCTTTTGACTTTAACCCCATCTTGAAGCTTGAAGTCTTGCTGTAAAAGAGACTTTACTTTGTAAATAAAACCTTGAAGAGTTTCCCTGTGTGTATGGTGAGTGCTTGGATTGCAGACAGAACCATCTCGCTCTTATTTTTGTCTCATTTCAAGGAGATGTTTTCTTTCCTTTTAATAATATATATTTCTCCCCTCAGCCGCCCCTAGACAAAAAGGGGACGTAACAATATATTGCATATTGTTATTCACATCATAGTTTGTTTTCTCATAACTTCTATTTACTAACCCTCACCCATCACAGAAAACTTTCTGCACTTTTAGACTTTCAAACAACCCTGTAATGTAGGGTTTACTTGAGTGCAGATCTGACGTTCTTTGCAAATATCCATTTTTAGAAGGAAATTGTAATGCATTGTTTCTTTGAATAAAATGTTGACAGAAGCAGAATTGATCCCACAGAGACATCATGTTTGACAATAACCATTACAGCTCCGTGGTTCCTGCAATGAACTTCTTGTTCAGAATTTGGAAGATAAGCCCTGAAGCCCCTTGATAGAAGCGCAATATCTGGTAACGGGAAATGACAACAGTCACCTATCAGTCAGTGTTATTTGAAAGCTGTATATTGAAGTCTCTCCCCACAAATGCATTTCAAATTAACTTTGGCCATTGAAATTTTAAAACTCTCCCCATTTGATCTTTCCTTTCTTTATCTGTTTTGTTTTTTTCATTGTTTTTGCAGGCTCTTGCTTAAGTACTGGTCTCTCAATACTTCCAGACTGAGCTTACATTCTTACAATCCTCCTCACAGGCTTCCACTGAGTAAACAGATTTAACACTGTGCTTCAAACCAGTCCACTTTGATTTCTTTTAGGTCCTTTCTATTTTCCAGAGATCCAAAAGAAATCAGGAGACATTTGGCTTTGTATGATCCTGTTCGATGTCCAGCCTTGGCTAAAAGCAGGAGAAGTCAATAAAACTGTCTAAGTGTGGTGAAATACTTCACAGAAAACTCTTCTTGTGGTTCTGGTCTGCATTAAAGTTAATCTTATAAAGCCAGACCTGTCTCATATTTGTTATATTTCACCCAAATTGTCAACATGATCAAAACTTTGATTTAAAAAAAAAAACAAAACAAAAAAACTTGTACACAATCTATAACATGCCACCTGTCATCTCATTGATAGTTTATTGTTTTTTTTGTTTTTTTTTTAGCAAGTTCAAGGACCCATTATAAAAAAAGCACCCCTTCAGGTTATGGTATGTCAGTCTTTTTGTTGTGAATCTGGCCAGCAGCCCACTTTCATGGATTTGCAAAATGAACAGATCTTTTTCCGAGTCATTTGGTTCATTAAACGAACGAAGCGAACTAATTGACTCGGGAAAAGATTTGTTCATTTTGATGAACGAGTTCGAACAGGAGAGACACGGGCTGAATTCCAAACCGCATACTTCCATACTATTTAGTATGGGAAAAAGAGTAGGCGAGCAAAAAAGTATGAATGAATCCAAAAGAGTAGGCGAGAATTACCTGGGTGACGTAATAATTGTCGCGAGATTCGGACTTAAGTGCGTTCCAATATGCCTACTTTCCTACTATATAGTAGGCGAAAACAGTACGTGAAGGAAGCAGTACGTTCGAAACATCAGTTTTCATAAAAAGAGTAGGGGAGAAGTTCCCGGATGGCTTACTGCTTCCGCCCAGATTTTTGAGTGCTTTTCCATGGGTACTCATGATACTCATCTATCCCAGGATGCCACGCGAGCGAGGATACGTTAATATCAACATCGCGGAGATCAGCGATGTTTAACAGTTTTCTCCAAAAGAGATCTTCGAGCAGCTGCCTGGCTCCTTTGTGCAAACATTACAAACGCAGAGGAAAACTGTTCTAGGATGTGCTTATGATGTGTTAGTGCACCTGTCGCTCATATAATTTAAACTTATTACATGCAAGATCATGGAAAGATACTATAGCTTATGTAACAATCATAATGACAAAACAGAAAATATAAAGATCATTGGATTGTGTACTTCACAATATGACATAAAATTATATTTATACACAGGAAAAAGGAACAATAAAAAAGGCTAAATATCTTCATTATAGTTCTTCATAATACATAAAAAGTTGTTATATGTCTGAGTGATGAAACGAGGTAAATTCATTAAGAAAAAGGAAAACTTAAAGGAGAAACTTTTTGGGTATAAAATAAAGAAATTAACAACATAATCAAGAGATGACGATTTTGGGGTTTCTTAAAAAAATATCGTTATAAGAATAACACTGTTGGTCACATTAGTAGCCTAGGGTTTATAATATAACAACTTAAATCAACCCAAATGTATTCACAAAATAAATGGGCAGCTGTTTCTTCAACAATACCACAACAAAATGAGCAAGTTTAATCAATATCAAGATATTTATCGATAGATGAATTAAACGTATCGTTCATATATTTTATGGTGTTGCGCTTGAGATAACGCGTCGTAGGTCACATGATAACGTCAACATGGCAGATGACCGGTTCGCATTCATAGCCTACTCAACGAGATTTGGCTATAAAGTACCTACTCTTTTAGCGCTCGATGAGTAAGTACTTATTGAAATTAAGTACCTACTCATTGAGTATGCGGTTTGGAATTCAGCCACGAACTTGCATCGGGCGCAGACATATTGGGTGCTTCTCAATATCCCTCCTCGTCTCCTCGCTCCTCCGTCCTCCCTCCTATGACCCGGAAACCGATCGAGCTCAGCCATCTTGAAGGACATCTCAATTCTCTAATTGCACCGTGAGGAGTCGAGGTTTGAGGAGTGAGGAGGCTTCCTGAGGAGTCATAAGCGAGGATACACAGGTGCATCCTACGCGGAACTGTTATATTGACTAAACGTGACGCACGTGTCAATTCTCCTCCCCCTTCACATCGGTCACAATCATTTTAATTTATACTTTACCTTTGCAGTTTATATAAACCACACATCTCAGATATTTCAACAGTATAGCCTATCTTTATTATTATTTATTATGAATTTATTAAATAACCAAACTTCAACAACATCAGGGCAGATCCTTTTAGCACTGCTGATGACACTGTGGAGTGACACTCGAGTGATCAAGTATTCCAATGTATATAAAAAAGCTTTTATTCGATTCCTCTGTCCTCCTTTCCTTTCCTCGCTTCCTTCCCTCGCGTCCTACAGGGGGTGGAGCTGAGACGCAAGGAAAGGAAGCAAGGAAAGGAAACGAGGATGCACAAATTAGAAATGAGAAGCACCCATTAACTAATGTTTACCTGTCGTCCCAAAAAAGCAGCCACCTCATTGGTCTAGCCGGAAGCACGTGATGATTCTTCCGCGAAGCCTCATCACTGATGATCAAAATATGACTACGCAAGGAAAGAACTATTGCCGACTTTAAACAGTAATAAAAAATAAACTGCAGGATTACAAATGGAGAACTTTTATTTTCTCGTCCAGAAACACTAGATAATTTTATTACAACTAAAACAATTTAGTGCCCCATATATGGGAACGGGATTAAACGTAAAACGTCTTCACCTTATGGCCTAAGGGGCGCAGACATATTAACTAATGTTTACCTGTCGTCCCAAAAAAGCAGCCACCTCATTGGTCTAGCCGGAAGCACGTGATGATTCTTCCGCGAAGCCTCATCACTGATGATCAAAATATGACTACGCAAGGAAAGAACTATTGCCGACTTTAAACAGTAATAAAAAATAAACTGCAGGATTACAAATGGAGAACTTTTATTTTCTCGTCCAGAAACACTAGATAATTTTATTACAACTAAAACAATTTAGTGCCCCATATATGGGAACGGGATTAAACGTAAAACGTCTTCACCTTATGGCCTATACAGAGCAAGGCGACCATTTGAGCTTATAAAACTTAAACTTTGTTGTTTATTTATTAAATGAGCGATCGTTTCGCTTGATAAGACCCTTATTAATCGTCTGGAATCGTTTAAAGCCCGTTAAACAGTTTGCAGTTTGTACTGAAAGTGACGTTTGGACCTTCAACTGTTTGTTTTCCTCTGAAGTGCATATGGAGAAAAATGCTGGAATATTTTAATAATTTCTTTTCGACTGAAGAAAGAAAGACATGGACATCTTGGATGACATGGGGGTGAGTAAATTATCAGCAAAAGTTTTCTGAAAAGTAAACTACTCCTTTAGGCTAATACACTTTAGGCCAAAACTAGCAGTTCAGCATCGTCACCGCCGGGTGACGACAAAGACCATGTTTTCGCACATCAACTTAATTCTCCTCAGCTGTTGCAAAGCCGAAACTATTCACATAAATACATAACATAAAACAGAAAAAATGTGCTAAGATTTTCAAAAATTTAATTCCAGTGAGGTCCGCATTCAAATAGGCTATTTATTCCCACAAGGATAATTAATATCTGACAACATTGGGGACATCAAAATGTGCTTTCACTAATCTCGACAGTTATGTAAACCCATTATAGTTGGCTGCCTACCAGCACTATCGGCTGCTATTAATGTTTAAGTGTTAATCTACAATTATGTTACATAAAATGCTTATAAAAAACATTTAAAACTGATAAGGCAGGAAGGGGAGAGGCAGATACAAATGATGAGTGGACGCTGTCTTATTGCGCAAAACCTCTCTCTCTCTCTCTCTCTCTCTCTCTCTCTACAACTGCTGCCTGGCATGGCATCCCAGCATCCTATTATCCTTTTCACTATAAATATAGGTAAATATACAGAGCAGCTGCCGTGGATGGCAGCTGAAAAAGCTATAAACTGCCATCAGTCAGACAGAAGCTCGTGACTATTAATGTGCAAATGTTATGCGTTCGTGCTCGATCGAGTGCTCTGCATCGGTAAAGCACTTCACATGAACTTGGGACACATCAAGAGACGAGCTTCCCAAGGGTTTCGGCAGACCGCGGTTGCCAAAGTGAAGCTACTTAAGACATCTGCTCGCTGTGATTGGAACCTCAACTCTGTGTTCAGAAACAAGGCTGCATAATGAATGCAAACTCAGGACTACTGGAGAGATAGTGTTAGCTCTTTCTGAATGCTATTACCATTCTAATAACAAACTGACTTCCCCCCTCGGGGGAAAATTACCGTAACAAAAATGACTTTGCACTGGTTTATGAAATTAGCTGCTGGTAGCTCTTCTCAATCCTAGAAGTGCCACCAGGGGGCAGTTTAACTACGTGATGCAAGATCAAGTATTAATGCAGAATCTATGGTTTTATCTGGAGGAAGCATCTCTCTCGGGTATGCTTTGTTTTTACGATTGCATTTTAAATCAACTCCTCAACTGATATCCGAGAGAGAAATGGCGGAAGAAAAGAGTTAAAAAGACAATAAATAGACACATTTGGGTGCACGAACGAACGCAGGGAGAATTTGTCAGTCCAGTAATGAAAACAACAACAACAACAAATATTTACAAATTTTCATCTATAGATTATACTCCCTCTCTACACGGTCACAGGCGAGTTTGTAGACTAGCAAAAGTACACTGGGGTGAAGTAAGGGAACAATCTGTTCTACTGTGATAAGTCAAAAGGGAATTTGTGAACAAGGGCATAATTTGCACTACAAAGAAAATGTTTTCCCCAGAAAGCATGCAAGCGTAAGTCACTTTGTAGTAATAGGTCCTCAAATTGTTGCTCAGGTTTTTTTTCCCCTTGGAGTGATCAAAAGCGTATTGGGCTTATTTCCGGCGACATGCCCTGAAACCAATCAAAGTCAGTTTTGAAACGAGTGAGAAGTTTAAGCATCACGTCTAGATGTTCTGAAACAACTTCATGTCATTTGTCGTGCTGAAAAGATGATGAACAGATCTTTCAAGGTCTAGGGTTTGTGTATGTTCATGTACGTTCTAGGAAAAAAAAATAAAAACAAGGAAGCAAAACCACAGACCTATCGTTCGTTCCAGGCCCTCCTCGAAATAGAGTGGGGTGATGCGCTCATGCACTTGTTTATACGAGTTGAGATACAATTCATGATAGAAGGAGTATGTTAAGCAACCTATTTCTCAACTCATTCCCCACACAGCCAGCAGGACACTGAAATCAGAATGGCTTCTGGAGACCGCTTTGGCTTTGAAGTACGACAAATAAGTGTTATCAGGCAACCGGCGAGCAGAGAATTGCTCACCATATTATGTTCTTCGACTGGGGGCCGCTAAGCTAATGAGTTTCCTCGTCTATCTTCTTAGGTTTGTTACTGCTTTTGTGTCCAGGCTTTGAGGATCTAGTGTGCAAAGCATTGTAATGTTGTTCCCATTGTCACCACCTCAATCCCCATTTCTTCTGGAACTTAGGGAATCTTGACGCAAAAAATTTCACATGGGAAAGACAGTCCTTAGAAAGTACAGAATTATGAATAGGCTACTATGCAGACAATTAAAAAAAGTGTTCAAATATAATTTTACCACCAGAAATGGGGCACAATCGGTAGAAGCATACATACTTGCGATGTATACAAGAATATATACAAGTTCCTCTGAATGCCTCCACCTTCCCCAGCTCCACCTGTATAGATCGGGAATGTGTAGTTCATATACTATTTGTGCAGAGGCAGTATGTCTATACAGCAGTGTAACAGTGTATGTATTGGCAGACTGATCTCATGAAGTAGCGTGCATATGACACGCCAATTCGTATTTGCATTTTTGGCGTGCTATCAAGACGCATAATCGCTTTTCAGCGTGTTTATGAACGCCGTTGACTTAACGTTATATAAATATATGACTTACCTCAACCCTGTCCCTAAACTTAACCATCACTGGGGTTGATGGCATTTATGACTGTTCCCTTACCATCCTAGTGAAAACAAAAGATATGACTTACCTCAACCCTATCCCTAAACTTAACCGTCACTGGGGTTAATGGCATTTATGACTGGACATTTGACGCGCGTGTACAGACACGCGGAATGACGCGGACGTTAATGGCGTAGGCATACACGCATACACGCGGATACACGCGGATAGCTCAAAATGCGTAGAGATAACACGCCACTTGACTCGAAAGTGGCGTGTATGTTTACGCAAAAGTCGTGATGTCATGTTGGTATTGGCAGTAGCAAGTTCATGTACTTGCAGAAGCAGCAGTTCAACAGCAGCAGCGTAGCAGATCGATTCCGTCAAGACCTAAATAAATTATCATGCTAAAAATCTCACGATAGTTGTCATGATAGACCTGTGGTTCAGACTTGCACAATGATTCAGTTGGAACCATTTTTTACACCATCGCTCTTTAAACAAAATGTTCAGTTGAGCAGTATTCTCGGGATGTCTGGTGTGAATCGCTCTCTTGAGATCATGCCAAAGTATCAAAGGACGGGACTCTGAGAGGGCTCTTCCAGAGGATGGATTTTCTGTTGAAGCCATTCTGTTGTTGGGGGTTCACATACTTCTTATAACTGTAATTTTGGAGGTTTATGTTAAATAGACCCCTCCCTTTTTTTTCTTTCATTTTTTTCAATTTTAAGAACTACACTGGGGCGTAATGACCCACACAGGCCACAGGGGGAGCACCCCCCCTGGCCACCCCCGTGGCCTTACTAAAGCTAGGTTGTTGTAGCATTCAACTTATGAAATATGAACAGAAAACAAGCAAACACTTTTCTCACGAATCTTTTCTTCCTTATTTGCCATCACTCTGAAAACACCTTCCACACCGTCTTCTGAGCTCCTTTATGAGGATATTGTGCCTTTCACCAACCATGACCATCAAGAATGGAATTGTGCACTTCACAATCCAGGAGACGCCAGCTATTTTCAAAGCTCCTTTGCTAAAGCAGTGGACTTAGAACCACTTAATGTGATCAGATACACAAAAAGAGCTTGAAGTGGAGGGATTTAGAAGAGGGATCACAGAATGTTGAAGTACTCAAGATGAGATCTTCTGGCAGCTTGCACCTTCAGGCACAATGGTAACATTGATTCAGCTTTCACAAATGAGAAATGAAGTGTGCTTTTCTCTTTAGGAGAGCA
Source organism: Cyprinella venusta (assembly GCA_038021265.1). Lineage (NCBI taxonomy): Eukaryota > Metazoa > Chordata > Actinopteri > Cypriniformes > Leuciscidae > Cyprinella > Cyprinella venusta. The sequence continues at coordinate 6,931,448 of CM075873.1, forward strand.
CGGGTTTCTCCTTTAAAGTGTTTACGTCCGTGCTTGTTTATATGAGGCCACATGAATTCTTTATTAAGTTATAAATAAATATTTAAATATTCTGCTTACTAATCCAAGCAAATTTGTGACGATCATCTAAATTGCTTTCACCGAAACACCAAATTCTCTGTGGATCATTCTAAAATTATGCTGTGAAGTTTTACACCAAATCCCTGCAGCTCGAGTTTTGCCGTTATTAAAGCAAATGGGGTACAACCCAATACTAAGACATCCTTGAATGCATGTACAGCACTTTTTAAATCACATTTCTACTCAAAAAGTTATTTTTAAAAAATATAATTGGTTAAATTCTGTTAAATTTTAATTTTTTTAGACTGTGCATGTGCTTGTGTTGGCATCTATGTTCAATGTTTGGACATGTTTCCCTTCTTAGCATCCAGTGGGCTCATTTGACGAGTCTGTGGTTGATGTTAGAGAGTATCACACTTACGGCTGTAATGAAGCTTTTATTGCGCATCAGCAAAAGCAGAGCTGGCCAATATTAGCAAGACGCTATGCTTGGGGCTGTAGTCTTGTTTAGACTTCAGCCTTGTCCATTCCTATTTATTCAACTATTAATGCCAGGAAAAGGGATATCAAATAAACAATTCTCACCGCTTTGCAGTGGAGGGGCTCCTTGCATCTCTTTGCTGCACAGATCAGCCCTTTTTGCACATCCTTGACTGTCCTGCGGCCAGACCCTCCAAAGAAAATGAGCTTGCTTCCCTCTTTTAGCTCATGTATCACTGACACTTTAAAGGCTCTTGAGACTTTTTCTACCTTTGGTGCTACCAGAGTGCTTTTTTGCTATACTAATGTGACATTACATACATTTTAGTTTAACTGGAAAAGTATATGCATGATCTGGACACAAGCTTATGACCTATAGTGCAAGACAAACACACTGACACACACACCACTCATTATGCATCATGCAATCAAGGCTCAAGGTGGCTGTCCTTATCAAACGTATCAAGTTAACCACTGATGTCATTGATCAAAAAGCCAATTCAAGTTCTATTATTGTGTCAAAGGAGAAAACGATTGCAAAATGACTTTGTGAGGTGTTCCCACTTGGTAAACATACCTAGGATCCATTAGAGCGAGAGGAGATTATCAAGACTGAATGCAACAATTTGCGGAGATTATTCTAGCCAACCTTGGTCCGCACTTGAAAGGCAATGGGGAACATGGCAATGAGCCATTATGCTCACCTTCACTTTGATTATGGCTCAAACATGCTGGCCCAGCGTTGCCAATGTGCCCATGTCTAAAAAAACCCAAAACATTTACCTTTATCGATATCCGTCTGATAAAGTCCGGCGGTAGCACAACACTAATGGCCCCTTAGACATTGCTCTTGGCTCTTAATCACGCCATCTTCACTCCATTAAAGAGATGCAATATCATGCCCCGTCCTAATCAATAATACAGGGAAAGATTTGACAAAGTTCCCTTATTCCTTCTGCCAGAGCTAGCCTCTGGAGGACCGGTGACCTCTGTTGAAATATTCACCAATTTTCATTGTTCTTCCAAAAGCCCACAGCACATTGGTTAATGAGCTTACCTCTGTGATTCAAATATTAATGTTGTTTAGTTACAAGGTGTTAATTATGACTTTGAAAAGGCTATTACTTAACATGTTTACAGTTTACACAATTTAATGACAGGTCTGTTAAAATCAGCAGTTATGAACAATAATAAATGATTTATTATTTCTTGAGATAGTCTAACTTCCTTTCAAAGTTCACATGTTAGCACTTCCAGAAACAGACAAAGCTTTTCTTTGTATCTTAAATGTAACTTTAATTAGACAACAGATTGGCACGTGAACAATGTGCCTGTAGACTGATTTTCTCCTGGTAGCTGTTTCTGGTTTGTTTCAAATTAGGCATAAATAAAAAAATGACTTGTGGTTAGTAAATCAGTTGTGAACTCTCTTTACTGAGTGAATCAGATTGAAACCGTTGAATCACTTGCAAGTGCAGTTTCAAGGAGGTGAATCTTTTTGTCTAATTCATTAAAAAGAATTGATTCGCTTCACTGGTTTGGACAATCATACATCACAGCTCACGCATCGTTCAAGGGATACTGTGACGTGTTTTAAGTCAAAATAAAAGTCCCGCTTCCAACACATCGGCTAATCAGAAAAACTTATCGGCCGATGCCGATATTTTAACAACGCCAAATATCGTCAGATATATCGGCCATGGCGATATACAGTGTAAAATTAATACGCTTTATCTAATCAATTAAATTGTGGCAACAGATTACAAGCAATGTTATTAATTAAATTTAACAAATTAGAATTGAGTAATAATTAATCAAATTAATTCCTTAAAAGTTAACCATTTAAAATGAGTAAAGTTTACACCCAAAAATATATGAAACACATCAAAGATTAATTAAGAACTATTTATATCATATTGCCAACATTGAAGACACTTTTAAGGAATTAATTTGATGAATTATTACTCAATTCTAATTTGTTAAGTTTAATTAATAATATTGCTTGTAATCTGGTGCCACAATTTTTTGTTCAGATAAACCGCATGCATTTTTACAGTGTACTTTAAACACAGCCCCATGTTGGTTACGTCTAAACTTATACTTGAAATTCTTTTTAGATTCGTTTTGCTATTATTGGACTCCCGTCAATTCATTGTCAACTTTTTTCTTGAAGTATGTATCCTATTGGCTAACGTTTTTTTCAGCTAATGCGTGTACTTTTTAAAATGTGCAATGTAATGAATAAACTTTTATAAACTTGCTTTATAACTAGCAATAAACTTGCCTTTATGCATCTGTGGCAGGGAAAAAAGTTCAGGCTCGGAATTTTTTCTACGATCACCCTTACACACACAGACACACACCGACCGCCTGCTCTTGAGTGACTTGCCAAACACTGCAAACTTGGTTTAATAATAATCCTGTCCTAAACTTGGCTCTGCATAAAGATGAGGAGGCCTCCAGTGCCATGTTTCTTCATTTTTATCAGATCTCTGGCAGTCCCTGAGAAGTTGGACTGCAGGAGAGTCACACACCGACTATCCTGGTGTCTTCAGCTCAGGCTGAGATCCAGGGATGCGTTCTTGAACACCCCCAGCTCTCTGCCTCCAAATCTGGCAGCACTGCTGCTGAAGGTTGAAGCTTCTCTGATGTCGGCTGTATGTCAACCAAAACCACACAGCAGTGCTGGAGCAAGAGAAGCAGGGAGCTTGTTTGTGGAGATGCTTTATTTGGGGAATATTTATAAGGTGCTGCTACAAGAAACGTGCATTAGCATTTTCCTTTCAATTTGAGTTGCATTCAGTGTAATGCGGTGCCTTGAGACTTTTACGAAATGCACTGAATAACGAGCAATTCATTAAACTCTTACCATCCTGCATTTCCCTCGCAGACGATCATAAAATCAATGCGCTCATCTAATGAGCAAAGAGACACTGCTGTGAAAAGAAACAAAGCTTCAGACGGCTGGAAAAGTCAGTGATTTAGAGCGTTTCCCTTTTAAACCAATAATTATGTTATTAGGGTGCATTTTGTGTTATATAATGCAATAAACCTGTTTTTATCTTTTAAGATTAAAGTGAGAATATGCTCTCATCGGGGCACAAATTTAACATTTAGCTGTACATGTAAACATTCACAGTTTTTTTTTTTTAAACCAAATACTTGATTATGCATGTTGCCTTAATCTTAAGAAGTCAATATCTAAAAATGGCAAACGCATTACATATTTTATCACAGTGCTTTACACTGTAGCTCTATTTTCCACTAAAATCAAGTCCGAGTTCTGCCTTAGAAGCTTTGTTTGTCAGCCTGAGGCACATTTAAAGTTGGATGACTTTCTCCAGCTAAATGGTTATTGTAAAGTAAAGCTAATTGGTATTAGTCACCACTGTCAAGCAATAAATGAAATTACACATTCTAAAAGCGTCTTACAAGGCCCCATTTACATAGCTGATGTAAGGCTGCACAAAGGGGCTCCAGAGTCTGCGTAAAATGTGGATAAAAGCGGGGCTATAACATGCAGCTTTGACCTACCGAAATGAAATGCAATGCAGTAAACTTTGTCGTTGTCATGACAATCGGTGCTGCTTTGTTTCCTGTCAGCTCACTTGGCTGTGTGCCAGAATCGGTTGCCAGAACGAATAGTCTAATAGCTTTGTTTGTTTTGAGAAAATGTCTTGCAGTAAGGGAAACAATAATTGTAATACTTAAAAAAATACAATTTTTTAAAGTGTTTGTTCCATCAAAATATCACAACAACATAAAACCACAGTCTGTCAGTTTTAACATTTTGTTAATGTATTGATAATTGTATTATTTCATATTTATTCCATTATTTTCAATATATTATGGTTTCAAAGGTGAATTTCCGTGTCTGTATCACTGGCGTGACCAAACTGAAGTGCAAATACAATGATGGTTTTCAACCACCGCCTCACCTCTAATGTGATGATGCAATTCCACAGTTATTAAAATTATAAATATTATGGTAGCAAATGTTTTTATATTTTATTTTATTTAATCATTTTGTGTAAATGTTTAACCCTATATGGTTACACTTTATTTTGATGGTCCAAAACTATGAGTTACTTTGCAACAGTGGTTAGGGTTCGGATTAGTAGAAAAAGTTGACGTATAGTTGTAAAGTTACATGTAGTTAATAAAATGTCTGTTGGAGAAGGATCAAAATAAAATTTTAGTAGACATAAAGCAGACAGTCTAATACTCTACTGACTTTCTTGACATGTACTATAGTTGCAAAGTTACTTGTAGTTTGTAAAATGTCCATTGGAGGAGCTTCGAAGTGTTTGCAGATATAAAGCAGACAGTCTTATGACTGGTACTTGACATGTCTTTGTAAAGTTATATTTAGTTAGTCTAAATGTCTAAAGTGGGCCATCAAAATAAAGTGTTACCCAAATTTGGGATTAAGAAAAATAGCAAACAGATGAAAATGGCTGAGGGAGTTATGGCAATCTCTCTTTTACCTCTTCTGGAAAGTCATCTAAAAGCTATTGTGGATTATTTATTTTGCTACTGGGGCAAATGGGAATTAGAATTGGTGTACGTTCACCTGTACAGAACTTTACCCAACTATAATCACTTTTGAGACGCTTTCAGAGGACCCAGGAAATGTGAAAAGGGTCCATGGCTTACTTAGTTGTCTCTGCATGTTAAGCTGGGAGAGGAAAGAGTATTTTTATAATAAAATACCACAATTCAGCTTTAAACATGAATAATATGGCATTACATTTCTAATGCTCATACAGTCATGAAATAGGCTATATCTGTCGGTTCCAGGTCCCTTTTAAAATTTAAGGGAGACTGTGCCTTCTTCAGTTGCGGTCCCATGCCTCTGGAACAGTACGCTTCTGCACATGAAATCCTTTCCAAATATGAATGATTTAATGGTTTAAATCTCATCTTAAAGTAATGTGAATTGCAGTTCATAACCCCTTTCATCCAACTGATTGGATAATGAAAAGTGATGCACTGCATACTGGAATTAAGCAAGGCCAAATGCTTAAATAGCTATTTGGTAATTGGTTAACATTAGCAAATAGCCTATGTGATAATAAATGAAAATGGAAGGTCATTTCTTCAGAGTCTACAAGTAGAGTTTTTGTGAATGGAAGAGCACCTGTTTTCAATTCTTGGCGTAATGATGCAACTTTGTTTTGAGGTTGCATTCAAAGCCACTTAGCTGTGAAATCTCAGTGTGAATGGGAATCGCACGCCTGCAAGTAGCTACTAGTTTCAGCATCATGATAACAATCTGTTAAGTGGCCTTGTCTCTCTGTGCCTGAGCTCAACATCCTCTTAGTGATGAAGGGTTAGAGGGGAATTGACACTCGTCTGTTGAACACTGTCATGGGAGTTTATAGTTCACGCTGTGCGCTTCACCAAGAGACTTCACAAACTCTGTCCCTGTGATGTTTTGAAGCAACGTCGTCTCACTGTGGTCTTTGTATGGACCAGTCACGATAAAAGAACCTACGTTTCAGTTGGAAACTTGTTGAGTCTTTGTAGTGCACCTTAAACATGACACGGCAAATGAGGAGTCCTCAAAGGAACACAGCGTCTGATTTGCTTCCTTGTTTTGGTTGTTTCTTTTGGTTGATTTGTTGTTATCGTTGTCTGTTTGAAATAACGAGTGAGCGCAAACAAGCATGCGGGTTTGAAGATGATCTCTGTTGACCCGCTGTAAATTTCAGCCGTCTGGAAAAAGGGCGTCTGCGTCACCGCTCTCAACCTTTTCTTTTCTGTCGAGGCATGATTGACAGGTGGAATATGCGCATCATTATGATCTGCATCGCAGCGATGGGCTCCCAGTGGAGGTGCGATGTCACCTCGCCTGACTTCTCCTCTGACCTTTGCTTCATTCTCTGATCAGACTCTGGCTGGGTCTTTCAAGAATGACGGCTCCATGTACAAAGGATAAGCAAAAAAAGGGAACTAGTTTTCCCTCAAAAGGATGCCTCAAGTTTCAGAGACCTATTTTGTGATTCAAATCCCGTCTGAATCAAACAACTCTTTTTTTCTTCTCCCTACAAACCTCTGTAAAGAAAATTACCCACAAGGATCTGAGGGAAAAAAGTATTTTTGTTGTTTTCCAAATTCACTTGGGAAACAAAATAAGATATTAAGTCTTGTTTTCTGACAAATCAATGAAGTGAGTTTATGCTTAAAACAAGAAAAAAGTATTGCCAACAGGGGTCAGAAAAATAAACTTGCTTTCCTTTTGATTTAAGTTTATTTTTCTGACTCCATATTGATATTTTTTTAAGAAAACAAGGCTTATAGTAATATCTTAAAGGAATAGTTCACTTTAAAAAAAACGTATGCTGATAATTTACTCATCACCACCATGTCATCCAAGATGTACATGTCTTTCTTTCTTCAGTCGAAAAGAAATTATGTTAAATTAAGATTTTCTCCATATAATGGACTTCATTGGGAACCAAACGGTTCAAGGTCCAAATGAGAGTTTCATTGCAGCTTCAAAGGGCTTTAAACGACACCAGACGATGAATAAGGGTCTTAACTAGGTCCCTACGAGTCATGACTCGAATAAAGATTTGTTCATTTTGATGAACGAGTTTGAACACGAGAGTCATGAACGCTCATGACAGAGCAATGCGAGCATTTGAGTTTATAAAACTTAAGCTTTTTATTTTTTTTTTTTAAAACAGCGATCGTTTCGCTTTATAGGACCTTTATTCATCGTCTGGTGTCGTTTAAAGCCCTTTGAAGCTGCACTGAAACTGTCTTTTGGACCATTTGGTTCCCATTGAAGTCCATTATACAGAGAAAATCCTGGAATGTTTTCATCAAAAACCTTAATTTCTTTTCGACTGAAGAAAGAAAGACATGGACATCTTGGATGACATGGGGGTGAGAAAATTATTAGCAAAAGTTTTTTTTAAAAGTGAACTACTCCTTTAAGTAATTTTGCTTCTCAAGTAAATTATTTGTTCAAGAAAACAAGATAAATATACTAAAAAAAAATGACTCCTACTGTATATTTATCGTTCAAGTTGACAGCATATCTTTACAACCTTCTGTGAAAGCAGAACAGCTTGCATGAGAGAGAGAGAGAAAGGGAGAGAGAAGAGTTTATCGCTCTTTTCAAATCCATAGACAGTATCTCTATAGAGGCCTACTATATATCACACTGATTGTGTATGGAAGGCAAGATGAGAGAGATCGTAATTTTTTGACATTTATTTACATATTTTTTCATGACTGGAGTTCATATTAAAGCAGCAGGACATAAGATTTTGAGGATTAGTGCATCAGCAAAAGACACAAATCAAGTGTTCAAGGCTAGTTTTGTGTTCTTGTTAAATTGCATTACAGTGCATATTTCAAAATGTGATGTCTTTTTTAGATGGGACAATGGAAACTCGAGGGCTATATAGAGACTAATGACAAAGCCACTATGACAAGCCTGCAAACTTTAGCCAAAAAAGCGTAACGGCGAATTGGGCAACAGCTAAATCTAACGCCGATACAGAGGGAATGAAAGGAGAGGGCGTTTTTGATGAATGGATGTCAATGGAGAGGCTTCACAACACCGAATAAACCACTTTTATGAGGAAACACCTTATCATAAGTAATTGACAGTATGTATGCTAATCTTCAACATGGTTTACGTTAAACAATACTTTTGTTGCGAACGATATGTAGATTTTCCTATGATAAAAAGGTTATTTCTTGTATTTCTCGTGATTTCGGGATGGTGTAGAGTGCCCTCTGGTGGACAAACTATACAACTCCAACACTCATGACATTATTGAAGCGTGTTTCGTCCGTTTTTATTTTATTTTTTAAATATTAATTTATCGGCCATTATAGTTTGGAAAATGCCTAATATCGGCCGATAATATCGGCCTGCCGATAAATCAGTCTGGCTCTAATTTGAAGGAATAGGGTATAGGGGGTGATTTCAGATTCAGCCCTACTAAGCCAAATTTGAAATGAAACGTAAACGCGAACCTAAACCAAATGTGACATTAACAGGGTGGACGTTATAGGATAAAGGCCATTACTAGCTTGGAAAGGACAGCACGCTAGCATAATTTTAATAGATATACAGAAAAATAAATCTTTAAAAAAACAAACAAAAAAAAACAACAAATATTTTCACGTCCAGTATAAATTCACACAACAGAGTGGACCTGCCAACGCTATCTCACGACCAATTCGTACAAATTTATACGAGTGAGTAAAACGTGACTGATTCGTATGAATTCGTACAATCTCAATTGTACGATTTGTCTAAACCTCAATGACGGTTAGGTTTTGGGGCGGGGTCAGGGGTATGTCGTTCGTACGAATTCATACGTATTTTGGGCCACTCGTAAATTATGTACGATTTAGCAAAAATCACAAAATTAGATACTAATCATTATGAATTTGTGTTAATTGAAGTACGTCTTTGCTTGGAAAACCATGTGAAAACCAAACCTAAAATTTTATTATTAATTTTCTTTCTTTTTTTGTAAAATATGCCGTATTGTTTCGTGGCGGCATAAAATCCACATAATTCTAGGAGAGACTCAAGTTTTAACATGAGTTTTGGTTTTACCACAGACAATGTCAAAGTTGCATGTAAACAGAATCATGATTCATACTCTTTTTCTAAACTTATTAGACCTTTGGGCAAAAGAAGGTTACATAAACTTGAGAGATAGAACAATAAGCGCCTTGGAGTTTCTACAGACAGCAATCTAACACCAATATCCAAACTGATATTTCTACAACTCTTGTGTTAAAGAAACCTGGCATCACTGCCTGCCACCTAACATCTCCTCATCCATCATGGCCCCAGGCAGATCCAAAGAGCCAGTGTTCTTCTCCTGCTGAACAACAGCTTTCACAATATTAACCACAACGGTGTGTGAGTACGTGGAGAGATAGAGCAGCAAGTGTTTCTGAGGACGTCTAAAGCACCTGCACTGCGTTATGTAGAAAAGCATGGAGAAAAACATTTGCTCTCAATGAATAAGTGATGAAAGGAAAAGTGGCATGCAGCATTCATTTTAAAAAAAGGAATTTCACACTTTTTTCTCTTCTCTCTCACTGTGAAACTAGTTTTTACTCAATTTATTCCTGGCCAGGACGTTACGGCTCCAAATAAAGCAACACTTTGAGGGAAACGGTGTGGAACACTGTGTTGCAGTGGCCCATATTTGCTCATATCTCTCGTTGGGAATGTGCTTCAAATCATACACGGTGTTTTAAAATAATGTTCTATAATGGCATTTAAAGACATGCAAATTAGATTTTCATGACACATGCAGATGATTTAATCCAACATGACAAATATGCACTTCGTTTTAATGGATGAAGTCTAAAGGAACAGTTCGCCATTCACTGACTCATGTCTTTTCAATCCTGCATCTGTGACTTACTTTACTTTGAAGAATGCAATTCGTTTTTCTTCTCCGTGCAAGGGTGGGGTTACAATGGGGACTGAAGCTTTCTAGCTTCAAATAGGATACAAAACACCATCAAATATCATAATAAAGGTTCACAGGAATATATTCCAAATCTTTAAAAGTCTTTAAGTTGTTATTGACTATAAATCTTGAAGTCCATCCACGATCTTATTGGAGCAAATGAGAGTTCCTGGGAGATTTAAGGATGACTAATTTGGAAATGAATCATTTTTTTAGTCCAATCCTTTTAGAAATCAGTTTATTCTGTTTAGTTGTTGACTTCAAAAAGTGTGGAATATAGTGCATGACTCATAGGATTTGTGCTTTTTTTGTCCTTGAAACTTGAAATCTCTTGTTTCTATTTAATTGCATGGAAATTATAGCCTGGCTAACGTCAGTATGGGGAAACCCACCCAGGCTATAAAAATGAGTGATTTAAGTCATTTTATTATCAAGAAAGATGGATAGATTTGGAACTGGATTTGAATATTGAATATTGTAATATTTAAGCAAACCTTTGATGTAATTTTTATATATATTTAAAAAAATCAGATTTTTTTTAAAAGAAAAATTTGTGTGTGTATGCTTTCAAATAAACCATTGAGAAAAGTCTTCCAAAATATTAATTACAAGACACCCGTGAAGCCTGGGTGTTTATCATTTGGGATCTATTCAATGTTTAGTTCTTCTGATAACATCACAATAGCATAAGCTGAGCGTATGCAACCGAAGGTTACAACCCCTCACAGGTTAATACGACTTACCAAATACATACAGCTTATCAGTCTATTTAATTTTCCCCCCAGTGATAATTTCCGATGAATCATTTAGAGCGGTGCGTGAAAACTGAAGCTTGAAGGGCTTTGATTTGTAAGGGCATGGGTAAGCATACAGCTTCTCCCCCTGGCAAAAGCTATATTAAATAAAAATATATAATGCATTTTCGTTGCTGTCTTGAAATTAATAATGTGCTACAGAAAAACCATAAGCAACAGATCACTTAAGAGCTGGTTATCATAAATATAGTCTTGGACTGGAAGATTCCAGTGTTTTTCATAGCACAGATATATACAACATGCATCAAATTTGATCTAAAATACTTATTCACTGTAACCTCATCTGATCAATGAAAGAAAAGCAGCCATCCAAGCTGGAACGTCAATGAAAACCTGCAAGGAGAAAGTGAGACAAGGATCAAAAAGTGCAGATGCTTTCTGTGCAGAGTAGTAACAGCTTTCTGAAGTGTGAATGCCAGAAGCAGAGAAATGTTGAAAATGTCAAAGGAATAGTTCATCCAAAAATTAAACCTTCTCCTCGCCCTCATGCCATTCCAAACCTAATTTTCTTTTTTCTGTGCAACACAAAAAGGCGACAGCCATTGACATTTTTTAAATTGAAGTCAATGGCTATTGTCAATTATCTGGTGATCAACATTCTTCAGAGATCTTCTTAACAGAAGAAAGAAACTCATACAGGTTTGGAATAACTTGAGGCTGAGTAAATTATGACAGAATTTTCATTCTCTGGTGAACTATCCCTTTAAGTCACTGATGCTGTTATTAACCTTCAAATGGTCTTTGTTTCCTGTTTACACTTCTGGGCTTCGGGGTCTATACGACCCCAACAAATGATTGAGTAATTATACAAAAAATATACATTTTTAATCATACAAATAATATATATATTTTTTGTTTACTTCTCATCTATTCATTAATGCTGTGTTTTTGGAGATATAAAGTACTTTTGTATCCATATACCACACAATTCCTCAACTACACCATTAGCTTGCATATGAAATATTATTTTTTATGATACATTGCATTTATGCTCTAGTACTACGCCTTCATTTCTGTGTAAAAATTGTCAGATTTATGCCGGATTTTTTTTTTTGACACATGAAGATATATTTAGTTTTTTTCACATTTCCCATTCATTTCAATGTGGGGTCATATTGACCCCGAAGACCAGAAGTGTAAACATTTTTTTTACATACCTTCCGAACAACCGAATCAAGCCCAGGCTTTTTTTTGTGTGTGTGTATAGATATATAATGTATGAAAAGTCAAAAAATCTTATTCCACTGAGATGAAGGGAAACTTTTTTTTATTCAGAAAAGTCGATTGGGGTCGTATAGACCCCATGACCCGATTGAGGGCTACATCAATGAGTTGAACTTAAGAACCATATCTTATTCATGAATTAAACTGATTCACTGAAAAGATTTGCTAGTGTTCACAATGTATGTTTTAACACCAAACCTAAAGAAAGAAAAAATGTACTTTTATAACAAATATTTTGCCTCAGAATTTCCCGAACATTGCTGTGTAGTGCGCATCTTGTGACATCACATCCTGTTTTTGGTTTGTCTTTGGTTTGTGTTGTGTTCATTGTTCTGTGTGTTGAGTTTATTTGAAACCTGAAAATTTGGATCTTGGTCCAGAGTTTGGATGGCAGCCGCTTTAAGAGAGCAATCGCATGAGTTTGTTTCAGTCTAACCAAACCTGCTAAGTGTGATGACGCCTTTAAATTTCAATTTGTTCCTCACATAAAGGCTCTGGCAGGTCACATTAGTCAAGCTCTCATAAGCTGATTCTCAGCTGATCCACGTCTACCTATAGGAATACAATACCAATACATATATAGGCTCCTTCAGTGTTATCAGCATCTATTGCATTTCTCAGGAGCAAATTACCCTCCTCCATCCCCAGCTCCTCTTGACGTCAGTCAGGATTTGGCATTCTGATTACCCCTGAATCAGACTAAAATTCTCTAATAATTTTGTGCATTAAAATTAATTAATGATATGCAATGCATTCAAGTTGGATCTATTCTGTTTACCCTAATTGGGGTTATTGCTGCTGTCCCTGCTCTTATTCATGCTAGGCTGCATGGATGCGCAGGGAGTTCTCACCCAGAACAGAACCATACCGCCAATCCTAACTGTATGCTAATCGTCAATCGTATTTGACGATAGTGGTCCTGTGGACCACTGTTATGACACTTTGATGGTGATTTTTGCATCCCTTTTGAAGCTTGAAAGCCTCAGTCCGCATTCCCTGTAATTGCATGGAAAATACACATAGAGATGCTTTTGGTGCAGAGTAGTAACAGATGTTTTTTAAGTGTGAATTTCGTGAGTGCGAGTAGCAGAGGAACGCTATAAATGTTAAGTGCATGGAAAGCAAACTAAAGCTTCTAGAAATCTGACTCACTAATTTTGAAGTCACGGCCGGTCGGTCTGCTTTGAGAGCTCCTAATCACACAGGACGTCACAGTGTATCTGCAGAGAGTTGGCAGGAGGAGGCGGCGGCACAGCAATGAATGTGTTATTTACAGCAGAGAGGCTGCATGTACTTAGAGGCAGAAACAGCAACCTGGCCACAGCTCCACATCTGCTGTCTCCTCAGAACTGAAGGATTTTATAGAGGAACCTCCCAGATTTAACAAAATGTAATGCTTAATGATACCGGAAATGGACAGGTTACTTGAAGGTACAGCAGGGCAAAGAAATACCACAAGAAATAAAGAGGCAGATCCCACATTTATGCATTAGTAATAGCCATGTCAGATTTGTTTTCTTTTTGTGCCTGTCCTTAGCTCAAAAACCCCATTTGGCTCTTCAATACATCATGAAGCATTGAAGTAATTTGTATTCTTAAGTTATTCTATTAACATGCACTGCTCAGAAGCATTCAAATGTCAAGCTGATGATTTATGCATTCCAAATGCTTCTACGCTCCAAGGTCTGGTGCAACGTTCTTTGCATATGAACAGGAATGACAAAAAAACAGGTATCATGTAATCGAATGTCCTCATAAGATTGAGTGTAAGACAAATGGATTCTGGCTACTTATTCTAGAGGTTTTCAAATTTTATACGGACCATCAAATACAGTCACGATCTCCTTGCAACAGATCCCTTTATAGAATACAAAAGCTGCTATTTGTTTAAAGACCTATTTATTATGTTTAAAATTAAAAATATTATAAAATACACCCCGTGTCCAGGGTGTATATTGTAAAATACACCCTGGAAATGTTGTATTTTTGCTCTAAGCAACATTATAGTAAATAAACCAAAGTGAAATTAAGGCTACCAATAAGTTTAAAGAAACTATATACGCAAATTGTGTTTATTTTGAAGTATTTATGTATTATTTATTATTTTGGTAACACTTTATTTTACAGTGTCTTTGTTATGCATCTTACAAGTAGTTACTATATTAATAACTATTAATAAATTATGTTTGTATACTTACATGCAACTAATCCTAAACCAACCCAAATCCTAACCCTATAAGTACTTGTAGTTAATTAATATTACTCATGAAAATGAGCAATTACACTGTAATTTTAGTTTAATAAATAGTTCACTGTAACTATTTCTAGTTTTATTATTTGGGTTTTTGTAATAGTTATTTTGTTCGGTAAAGCACAGAGACAACGGGAGCCGTTTTATTGAGTGTATGTGTGTGTGTGTGCCCCACACTGAGTCCAAAATTCACGTCCGAAATTTTAACTTTCGCCCGTCATTAAAAAAAACTAATCAGGTTCGAGTTTTTGCGTTTTTTTGCATCCGTAGCAAGCAGTTTGAATGTTGTCTTGACAATTCGGAACAACCGAATCACGAATATGAAAAAACGCAAACAAAAATTTCGGACTCAGTGTGCAAGGGCCTTAAGATATGTGCAATTACTGCACTTTTCTTATATCTGTTTGTTGATATCAACGTTTTATCGGTAATGGCCGATATCCAATTTGAGGTATCGGGATCGGACTGAAAGTGAAAACATTTAAACTTTTAAATTATTTTCTTGATACAATGCACTAACATATGCTTTTACATTGTTCTCATTGTAACGATAGTGGTAAGCATGCTTAAAGACGAAATGTAGGTTCAAGAACAGTCTTTATTATTATCTAAACACTCTGGAGAATAAGGCCCTGAACATAACTGGAAAAATAAATACAAGACGACCATAGTGAGAGGTGCAAATCGTTTGTAACCACAAGGCCTTAATCAGTAACCAAGGAAGCTGAAACTAAACAGAGCAGGGAAACAGGAACTAATAGAAACAAAACAGAATAGCAAAATCAGAGTCAATAATCGTAATTACAGCTATAGTAACACTGTTGACCCTTCCCTTCCCTTTTAACCCACCCTAACACAAACCTTACCTGTATCCCGCCTCAAAGTTTTGCAATACAACATGAAAAATTAAAGACACCTAATATAAAGTGTAACCACAGATTTGCACAAGACAATAAGCTCCTGGAAGATAAACGTCTGCACAACCCAATTAATATTCACGTGATATGCCTTGATTTCTTGTCGTATAACATAGTAGCAAAATATGGCGCAACGCCTCCCATTGTAATCAGTGAAGTGGTCTACACTGTGATTGCGACGTGCCATGCCAGATTGAATAGTTGATTGAATTTTGCAGTGTGCACAAATAATTAGCCATATTTCCCTCTTTCAACTTTCTACCTCTTTCTCTAACATTACTCCTGGAGCTC
This sequence comes from Cyprinella venusta, assembly GCA_038021265.1. Taxonomy (NCBI): domain Eukaryota; kingdom Metazoa; phylum Chordata; class Actinopteri; order Cypriniformes; family Leuciscidae; genus Cyprinella; species Cyprinella venusta. The sequence goes on from CM075873.1 coordinate 6,946,950, forward strand.
CAGCATGCTTCCAACAGATGGCAATATTGTGTCCTTGGAATCTCCCCTTGCCGCGACTCACCTCGGCGTGAGAGAGCAGCTCTGTAAACTCCAAACAAATGAAGGCTGAGTTAATCTCCTTCGAGCGGGGTGGTAATGATTACGGCTAATTGTGAGTGAGTGGGCAGCACTATTAGAGCAGGACCCACAGCTCTGGCATGCCTGTAATCTGCACAGGCAGGGGGGAGAGATATGGGGGGCTTATCTCTCTTCCCTCCTGCCCGTGGAGTGAGGAAGTGTGCGGCTTGCTGCTGAGACTGATACTCTTCTGTGGGCCGCACAGGTCCATCTGCCTTCCATCACTCACATCATCCTCCTGCTCTTTTCCTAGAATCAGATCAATCGATCTTGGTCTTTTTTATTTATTGATTTTTTTGCCGTACAAAAGTCGAGCCTTGTTTACATGCTGAGAGAGGAAAAACTGGGACGTTATTGTTGCATCAGCTCTCTCTGGCTCACACTCCCCCTCTTAAGAGGCCAATTACACATCAGAGAAACACTCACAGATAATCTCTATCTCTTTCTTTCTCGACTTCCAATATCATCCTTCTTTCGGATCAGATCATTCTTCTTTATTTAAAGGGGGAAGGGGTTAATTTCTCTGTCTACTTGGGTCACCAGATGGAATTGCAAGAATAATGACTCCCTGTTCTGCCATGTTTTAGATCCCCACTCCCCTGGCCTCAAGAGGCGCTAGTGACTGACGTTATAGAGGCTGTGGTCTTTAGCGTCCTTGTAAGTGTTTCCGTCTCCTATGGCGGAAACCATGATTCGAATCCCGCTCAGGGGTGCGTTTCCCGAAAGCATCGTTAGCCAACTATGGTCGCAAGTTGGTCGCAATTTCCATTGAACTCTATTGTTAACGACGAAACTTGCGACAATAGTTGGTGAACGATGCTTTCGGGAAACGCACTCCAGAGCGGGTCGAATAACTGACATTTTTAATCCCAGGTTCAATTAGCTATAAAATTATGCAATCTGGCAAGGCTTCAAAATTTACATTTTCATTTTTTTTTTATCAGATGGTGCCTTTTTTAGGTTTGCACTGTAAAACTATAAAATATTGCTTTATTCCTGTTTTCTGCTTCAGCATATTATAGAGCCAACCGGATAAATTACGCAATGATAGGCCTATTTGTGTGGGTGTGTTGTAAATAACAAATCCAATCACTGTGTGCACCAGTGGAGTTTTACTGGTACCCAATGGGGAAATATATGTTAGTACGCCCAAACAAACTCATACTGAAAGCTCATTTTTTGAGATGTCATCCTCAAATTTGGAACACAACCTATTTAGATTTATGGCTTTGATTTTCTTGCTGTTTTAGAGTTCAACCTGATTTATAAAATCGATATTTTATATAAAATAATTTGTATACATAATTTTCATAAACGTATAACTTTATGTACTTATTATATATTTTTTACTTCAGCAATAATCTGTGAAGGGTCTTCTTTAAAATGATACCAAACTTAAGTCTGTGCTCCCAAGCGACAGTTTTTTGACACAAATATTTTTGTCCTCTATGTACCTATGTGTAACTTTTTTTAATTGAGGTTGCACAAGGGTTAAGTCATGACGACCTTTAATAAAAGTGTACATCATACTTTGTAGTATAATTTTCACCTTAGAATGTAGAGCACACATTCAGTTTCAATAGTACTCAAGTGCAAGTTCCCCAAATTATACTCAAGTATAGAATGAAGTACAATTACTCAAGTGGCTTATACAGCTGCCTACAGCCACGCTTCAACATCGACTGGAATGGATTGTATTAATGGGATTAAGGGATGTATTAATGCTTACATTTAACAAAAAAGTATATACAGCTCACCTTTAAATAAGAAAGAACAAATCAGCTAATCTCAGGCTTCACATCAGCCAAGGTCATGACTTCATAGAGTCTGCAGTGCAGATCTGGATCATTTGATGGAATATACTTTCTTCTGCATATTATCATTGCTGTCATGCATTATCACTCGAGGAGAACTGTGTGATATGTGTTGTCAACACTCAAACCCGCTTTCACTGCCCACACTGGGGGCAAAATTCTTCTGTGAATGAACAGACACACATGTACACATCCCACATATAGAGCAGCCAGACGCATTAGCAAGCTCATTGTTTATGTTAGAGGAAAGGAAATCACACTTGTCAGACATTATCAAGAGTTTAATTCTAGGAGGTACAGGTGAGTGATGCACTATGCTGGATGTCTGCTGACATTCATAATCAGCAGTGATTCATCACAGATCTTGGACTTCTGACTAGCAGCATAAAGTCTGATTCACAGCTTATTCTGGCCAAGAACCACCTACTTTAACAGGAAGAGACTGTCTGACCAACATGTAAAGCAACAAATCACAGTTTGTTTTTTTTTGTGCCATTGAGAGGTGTGTTTATCTGAAGTAGTTGACGCTACAATAACAGACCAGTGAAAAACTCATTGAAATAATTGCACTGCAGTGTCTGTCAGCAATCAGTTGTACAAACACCGAGGCAATTAGAAGAAATGTAGGGTATAATCATATCCAGAAAGTTGTTATAATACTTTTGAAAAGTTTGGTCAGTTAGATTTTATAACATAAATGAAGACGGCCTCTTATAGGGATGTAACAGTTAATCGATTATCAATTAATTGTCGACAAGAATTTACTCGATTAAAGAGTAACTAAACCCTAAACCACCTTTTTGTAGTTAATGATCTGTAAGAATGGATCTTTATTAATACCAGTCATTGATTTGAGTAACTTTTTTGACATTTGTGTATAAAGTGTTTTATTTCTACAATGTATGGTGTAAAAACGTCTTAGGTTGCCCTCTTCAGGTTGAACGGTGGCTACTGCAGTTGAATTTTCCTATTGGATGTTAGCGGTTCTTCGCGACGTACAGTACGCACGTTTCAGCTCACCACGCTCTTGGTACGAGCTACGCCCTTGGCAGTATAAAAACCAGCTTGTTTCGTCAAAACCTCTGTAGCGAGTCAGGAGTTGGAACTGCGAGTATTGAAAACGATCAGGATAGAGTGTTTTAGCATCTATTTTGTCCCCTCTATTATGAGGCTTTCTGCTGTGGTTGGGCAGCAATTTAAGATGCATTTCATTGTTTGCAACAACATTAGGTAACCTACACTTAGGAAATACCCGAGTGAAAATGCAGAGAACACTCTCATCGACTGGGGGGTGAGATCGACAGTAAAGTCCTTTCTTTTTATTGCAGCCAAAAAAGTCCTTTCTTTTTTCTTTTTTTTTAACTTTCATTTTTTGAAGTGTTTCCACTTCAGCAATAATCTGCTGAGTGTTTCTTTAAAACAAGACCAAACTTGGGTATATGTATTTGAATTTATTGACAGGATAGCCCCTTGAGATGCAACATCTCATTTTCAAGGGGGTCCTAGTAACATAAATAATTTACAACACAGACAACGTAAAACACAACAACATTACAAAAAAAAATATTATATATTATTAAATTATTATTTATTATAATTTAAATATTTAAATTATTATTTATTATAATTATTATATATTATTTAATTATTATAAAAAATATATTAAATATATTCTTGAATTACAACCAAGTGTGAATAGTGCATTTTAACCCTCATTCTCAGGTAAGGGTTAAAGATTCCAGCAGATATACAAACAAAGCACAATATAACTTCTATAAAGTTACAAAATTAATTAGTAAAAATAAAAAAATAAAAATGTGTTTGGCCGTCTTTGAAGCCCCCATCTTGAATAGCCTATGTTAGGCCTACAATTAACTGCTGAAAGTAGTTGTAACTCAACAAAAAGTGCATTGAAATGTGCAAAAAAAAAATGTGAATGAACCCACAACAAATGAATAACTGTCCTAGACATAAGCCTACTTGGCCTACTTCTTCCGAAAAAGTGTCAGGTTCTTCTTTATGAAAAGTAGCATCTCTGCTTTCTCACATGAAAGTCGGTTCCTCTTCTCAGCATTTTTTAATAACAATAAAAAGCCTGGAATTCATCTACTGTGTAGCCACCAGACAGAATGAATCCCACTGAAAGAAAAAAAGGAAAGCAGAGCAATTCAAAAATTGAATCAATTCTATTCGGCCATACTGATTTCTTTCTGCTGTGGATATATCGCAGTTGTACGAGGTTCATTGATTGTTAACCTCGGAAGAGATGTTTGTGATTGGTGTCAGGGTGTCACGCAGCAGAATTCACCTAATCTCACCCTGTTCAGCGCTGCCTGATCTGCTTTTATAATGTGCATCTGTGCAGCTACTTGAAGGCACCATGACAGTGGATGTCTAGAATATTCCAAGTCAAAACTGAAAAATGACAGCGTAAAATTCACCTACCGTCAGTTAGCTGTGGAGCAATGGGCATTGAATCACGTGTCTGTCCAATTTCCCTCCATGTTCACTGTCCTGTACGTTAAAAGAAAAAAAAAGACTGTAAATAATAAAATAACATTAATAAAATTAATTTTAAAAAGTCCTGATTCAGAATGCTCATAGTGGTAGCTTATGGATTTTATGAACCCCAAACCCTAAGTATTAACTTTGCAACACTGTTGCTTCATGTGAAGATCAACAATTGATTTGTTGACTTTGAGCAAGAAATTCAACTTTTGAATGACAAAATAGATTAAAATCTATTAATGTCGTGGGTCACATGACCAGGGGCATAAGCTTAAAAGAAGCAGAGAGGACTCCTAACTCACTAAGACCTATTCAAAAATGATTGTAGCACACACCACCGCCTCTCGCAGTCGTCTGGGGTCCGCGACACAAGTGGGAATGCTGCATTGATCTGCATGCAAATCCTCTCCCACGTCTCACGCTTAGTTCCAGCACCAACTGGGCCAGCAGCAGTAACTGATCCTGCGTCCAGTTGGGCTTTCTTTTCTGTTTTGGCGAGTTCATGATCCACTGTCATTCAACTATTACATTACTTACATTACATTACATACATTACATTAAAATAGGAGCAATATTTCCTTGCTTTAAATAGTCTATTTAGGCTAATAGGATGTCAATTAACCAAGCAAGGGTTAATGCAAGTGTCGTTTTTCATTATTAGGCAAGTGGCGGTTTTCATTAGGGTATTATACCTTGATTTAATTTAAATCTCTGTCTCTGCCTTTACTCATTTCCATGACATTAGTATTATTATTCGATGACATTAGTATTAATCGATGACATTAGTATTATTATTAGGCAAGTGGCGGTTTTCATTAGGGTATTATACCTTGATTTAATTTAAATCTCTCTCTCTGCCTTTACGCATTTCGATGACATTAGTATTATTATTTTGTGTAGGACACTATACCATAAGCTGTCATCTAGACGTCATACAACTGACGCTTTTGACCATACGTCAACATCCGCCGTTTTAGTGTACCCTTAAACGTCGATTAGATGACGTTATCTAATCCTAACCCTACCCCAGACCTAAACCTACCCCGTCACTTAACTGACGTTAAAGGTAAAGCGTCAGTTGGATGATGCCCCAGGATCGTCATCTAACTGACGTTAAAAGGTACCCTAAAATGGCGGATGTTGACGTATGGTCAAAAGCGTCAGTTAGATGACGTCTTGGGATGAGACTGTGTTAGAATTGACATCATCCATAGCAACAAAAACTCACTATTAGTTTAGGAGTTGTCACTTTTCCTTACTAAGAGTAGGTCTGAAAGACGTTGTGAATAACATGAGAAAACTCCTAGCTTGGAAGATAAAACAGTGGTAAGATAAAATTCTTTGTGAATACGGTCCCAGATCAGTTTACTTTCTGCTTGCACGCCCGGGTTCGAATCCACTGCGAGACACCAATGTGTCCCTGAGCAAGACACTTAACCCCTAGTTGCTCCAGAGGCGTGCGACCTCTGACATATATAGCAATTGTAAGTCGCTTTGGATAAAAGCGTCAGCTAAATGAATAAATGTATTGGCTGGTAATGGTTGACTGCCTACAATGAATATATGACACACCTGTGAGGGGATGGATGATCTCGGCAAAGGAGAAGTGCTCACTAACACAGATTTAGACAGATTTGTGAACAATATGTGAGAGAAATAGGCCTTTTGTGTATAGACCATTTCAAAAGATGTAAACAACACTGGCCCAGAAGTACTTCCTGTTTCAGTTTTTTAACACTACATAAAAGCTGGGATAAAATACAACCAACAGAACATTTAAAACTGAATCAAAGAGTTAAACAAACATCTTTAAGATGTTTTCTTTACATGTGAAATAAAGAAAACAGTTACAAACAGGAAGTGCTTCTGGGCCAATGTTGTTTACATCTTTTGAAATGGTCTATATAGAAAAGGTCTTAGATCTTTGAGTTCAGCTCATGAAAAATGGGGGCAAAAACCAAAGTGTTGAGTTTATAATTTTGTTCAGTGTAGTTATCTGTATCCCAGACATTTTCAACGTGTTGGACCTTCTAGAAGTAGACGTGTTCTTTTTTTGTTCAGAAAAAAATAAGCCGCAAAACTTTCTATCAATTGATCTAATTGCTAATCTACAGTTCTAATTTTTAGTGTCATTTTTTTATCATATGACTTCAATTCAATCTTGTTTATTAAGAAATTCACCCAAACCTAACCTAGATAATAGTATAAAATGATTGCACATATTTTACCGACGACCTGACACTTGCAGGTTTTTACTCAGTGTAGATATTTCAGACACAACTCGAGCAGTCAAGCATCCTCTTGTTGTTCTGGCACAGTTTGGTGCCAAAACACCTGAATCTACTTACCAGACACTTCTCCAAGCCTTCATTAGCAGAGTCAGGTGTGTTAGTGTCAGATGGGGCACTCAGTAAGTCTGAATACGCTGTCGCTCCATATGGGGAAGATCACTGGCCCCTGGTGCTCGAGGTGTAGGCCTCTGCGGTGACTTGTGAGAGGTAAGTACAAGATTTCTGTTGTTTGACTGGAGGAACTGTCTATGCGACTGAATGTAGCACATCCACAGGAGACCTGGCTGTGTTCTGTGAGCCTGGTGAGTGTTTGTTTTTCATGACAGAGTGAGGCTAATGAGACAGTTGGTAAAGAGCCAAAACACGTCTCGCTCTTCTTTCCTCTCTTGTTTACTTGCCGTTGAATAATGCATGCATGACAGTGAGCATCATATGATAGTCCTACACACACTTTTTATTTGTCGCTGCTCTTTCAGAAGACGCGTTTTCCTTTGATCCGGACGTGGACGTTCTTGTGGAACAGATGAACGCTGTTTTAGTCGACCTGACAATGAAACACAAAGACAAAGAGGGCTTTTGATGAGAATTTGTGGCGTTCAGAACTGAAACTTGAAAGAGGACTTTAACAAAGTTGTGTTTAGCTCAGAATAAGGACATTATTATGTACTTTCACCTTGTGTGACACCATTCTGAAAAGGCTCCTCTCTGAGTAACTATCAATAGGATTGAAAAGAACTAACAAAACATGTTGAGAAAGCCATTAACTGTACATTAATAGGGTTTTGACCTTCAAAACGTTGGGGAGGTGAATTGCGCGCAACCGTTTCCTGTTAATCTGGCAATAAACGATTGAGCCACGCAACAGCAGAGCGCCGACTTCATGGAGCGTTTGAAATGAGCTTGATCCGAGTGGACAAGGGACTGACCTCCAGGCACTGGCACTTCACTCAACACTTTGGATAAAAGGTGACATATTGTAAGACTTAAGTGCTGCCCAGGATGGAGAAAATAATTGGTTTCAAAGGGAAGACTGCAGCCAGATTCATGCCCTTCATTTTGCCTGGCTAACAGGCCTTTGGAGAGATACCCTCATCAGTTTAGCTGATGACAGATTGTTGAAGTATTTCTTTTTGCTCTCTGTATTCAAATAACAGCTGTCATTGTAGGAATGCTTCAGAGTGTCGTTAATGGAAGCTCATCAGTCTTGCAAACATTGGGTCCCAGGCCAAGTTCCCATTTCAGAACAGTTCAGGGTAAGGTCTCTTGTTTTCAATGGAAAAGAAGAGATTTTCTAAAGTCCTCAAAGACTGTTTTTTGTTGTTGTTGAGGATGCCCTGTTGGCCTTTTGTATATTTGTTCTCTCTTTTTTACTTCTTTTCTCTTTTTTACTTATTTTATTTTTTTCTTTTGCTAATTGCTTTCTGCAATTTTGGTTTTTGAGTTGTGGTTTATGGAACTACTTTGCAAGGCCTTAATTAGTAAATAGACCAAAAAAAAAAAAAACACTTAAAATTGCAGTCCGGCGTTTTTTGGCAAACATTGTTTGGTGCCGAACACATTGCCAGTGTGGATACGGGCATTCAGAATCACAGATTATTATTTTTTGAAGTAAGACCAACATAAGAATTTGTCATCTGAACTAGTAAGAAACATCCACCTTTGTTCTGGTTCTGACATTGCAATAAATCGCACTGATTAATATAACAATTGCTTATAAGTTGTCTCATCACACAAAACCGCAAATTATACTTTGTTCTCAAATTGTTAATGTTAATAACGTCAGCATTACATGACTATGTAATGTCCTTCCGATATGTATCTTTGTTTTTGCATGGGTCTGGTTGCAGTCTCTCTGCAGCCACTCCGAAGTCCGAACGAAGTCTTTTGCATTTTACAGCGGGTGAGTCTATTGTCACTGGTGATTGTCGTTTAAACCTTTCTGGATACGCCATCAAACTGTTAAGTTTAATTATATCAAGTGCCGTGAGAAAAGGTTATAAATCTCCACCTCCAACATCCTCACACACAATATAGCTACTAGCCGAGACACCTTCTTTATGTGTACAGATGTGACGTAATGACTCAAAGACTTGCTTGAATATCCCGCGGAAATCCAATACCACTGGAATTAAAAACAATATTACAAGCTTACCGCTTTGAATCGAGCTAAGGCAAGCAGATCGTTTTGAACACTGGTTGGTTATGTATTTTTCTCAAATATGTATTTTGGATCATTTTTAACCCAAAAAATAAAGTTACGGACTGCAGCTTTAAAGACTTCTTTATGGATCTGCTGCATGAATGCACATAAATTGTATTCTTCTTGTCCTAAACACTCATGAAATGCTATTCTGATTGACTCTCTCAATATACAGCATAGTACTTCCATTAGAAAAAGTTTAATCTCACAAAACCTGCGTATTAAGCACATTTAACTGTGAATACATTTGTTAGTATCCCTAGGGCCTAAATTTCCCATAAAAAACTTCTAAACTGTTAGGAAAAAAGAGATCTCTCAAAACATTTACACAACACAAGGAAGCTTAATTTTTAAATTGTTTAATTAAATTGAAAAAAGTAGCACAAATAAATACAATAGAATAAAGATACAATTAAAGACAAATAAAGAGAAGTTATTGAATAGGTCTAACACTAGTTTTCATAAACAGAAAATGAATAAAGTAATCAAATGGAAAATAACACTGGGTAGTATTTTAGTCCTGAATTAATTAAATATGTAGGCTATTAATCCTGATTGCTTTAGCTTAAAGCTATCCTTTATTGTTTTGACAACAAAATTAATGACAGACACATATGGTTGCCGTCACTTTAAGTAGGCACGGATTCTGTGTTCATTATACTGGCATGCATTTAATGCTTATTAAAGACAGAACCAACTATGTTTAGAGTATACTCACAAAGACGGCAATTGACACATTTTTGCGTGTTAAAGCAATATATTCCGCGAAAAATAACTGTTGTTATTGGCCAGCTGTTTTTGAGGCTTATTTTCTTTGAATGTGCGCAGAGAAAATCATCTCTGACACTGATTCGTTTAAAATCGTTTGAATGTTTAAACTGGCAAATGGTAAACTGGCCCTATTGTGCAAATGAATATTCCGTCATGGTCACAGCACACACTTGTTATCCAGTCTCTTCATTCTCTGCAAGAGAAGGTAGCCTACCTTCTCGACTACTTACCTTTGATTACTTACCTTCTTCCTCCATCCATCGATCCTTCAGACTGTTCATCATCTGTGTGCTCATCTAACCATTCTGCAAATAAACAAAGAGTCCTTAGTGTCTGCTTGTTGAACTGCTTATGTTCATCTCCTGTTTTATGACAGTCAGGCTATTATCTGACTTTTGTACCGGATGCTGTTGTTCTTGTATAATTATATTCCAAACCCATTTGTTTTACTCTGACATGAGTAATTATTCCTCTTTTCTCAATGCTGATTTAATTCTTTTGAACCTCGCCACTCGCTTGATGTTTCATGCCTTTGGGTGGCTGATTCTTTTTCAATGATTTTTAAAAGAGTTGGGCTTACATCCTTCTCTTTTGTAAGCTCTGATATCCGGTGTCCTTGTTTTAGCATTGTTTCAGACGAGCTGTCGGAATCGAGGAGTGGATCAGTCAAAGACATTAGAGCAAGCATTCATCGGCCACTTAATTTACACCTGTTTCTGCTGCGTAAGACAGACAGCCCAGAAACACAGTGTCACATCAATCTTCCTGCTGGCTGACTTAAGTGTCCCTGTGAGCCAGAGGAACATCTCCTCTCCTCTCTTCTCTGCCCTCCCTCCAGCGGAGTCTCTCCTGAAAATCCCACTTCGGCCGAAACGAAGCCCTGCTGTTATTGATGAATTCTAGCATTCAAGCGGCATCTGAAGCAGAGAAAATGTTGAGTGGATTACTATGGTGAACGAGAAGGCATGTTACCTCAACAAAATGATCTTTGGGCAACAACATATCACGCTCCCATGAGTTAATATGAGAACCTTAACTAAGTGAACTGGATATGTTCCTTCCTGGTCACCTTTTGAGGGAACTCGATGACGCTTTTTTAGAACGGCCCTGCGCGATTGTATCTGAAGCACGTGTTAACTAGTCCAATGGCAAAAATGAGTGTGGCGGATGACGTCATGACCAGGAAAGGATAATTTTAGTGCTCTGTGTTACAAACTGTGTGTCTTATTTATTGTTGTCTGCTGGGGACGTGAATCGAGAACTACATCGGGCCACTGATCTTTCTCTCCGAGCCGCGAAAGAGACCGCTTGTGCTATTGGGCGGTCTATTGCAGCCAATGTGGCATCGGAGAGGCGTCTTTGGTTAATTTATCAGACATCAATGATAAAGATAAATATTTCCTGTTGTGTCAATTCATGGTTACTTTGCTTTACTTGTACTGAGCACTCCGATTCACCCAGGACACTCAGAGCACTCCCAAACTGCAGGGGGCATCCATGCAACAAAAGTTGGTGGAACCAACTTTTTGGGAAGTAGCTTTTGGGACTATATTTGCCTGCGCACCCACAGAGAGAGCATGGAGATGGGTATAGGCTCTATGCACAGCTCCACTACTTCCTGAACTTCAGCCAGCTTCTTGTTTCCTGTCTGGCATTATTGGACACATTGATTAATTCAGGTGTGTTTGATTATTGTTGCCGTGACTACTGAGGTCAAGCACACCTGAATTAATCAAATTGTCCAATAATGATAGACAGGAAACAAGGAGCTGGCTGAAATTCAGGAAGTAGTGCAGTTGTGCATAGAGCCTATTACAGTTATATTTGTGTGGGTTCCAGCACATATTGGAGTTAAAGGAAAACGAAAAGGCAGATAATGCTGCAAAGGCGGCCACAAGAAGAGAATACATTGATGTAGAAGTTAACATGAGTAAGATGGAAATTAAGAGCATTATTGAACAGAGTTTGAAGAAAAGGTGGCAAAAGCAATGGGAAGAAGAGAGAAAAGGAGATGTACGGGAAGGAAAAGGAGAGATGAGACAATTATATCCAGACCTGTATGTCTTTGGACATACAGGATTAAACATCTCTTTATTTAAAACGGGTAAACATAACACCGGCAGATATGAATTCTGGGAACAACATGAGACAATAGAACATGTCATGATACACTGTAAAAAATATGACTAAGAAAGGAGGGAAATGATCCAAAATTTGAAAAAGGAAAGAGTAAGGTTTGATTTAGTAGAAATTTTTAGGAAAAATTCTCAAGAAAAGTGTTATGGAATTGTTTTGCATTATTTTAGAATGATTAATATAAGTGAGAGGATTTCATTTATATATATATATATATATATATATATATATATATATATATATATATAAGTAAGTCATTCAGTTCCACACTCCATACCAGTTGGTGGCAGTAATGCACCATTTCATTGTGTGCCAACTGCCAAAAAACTCTAATAGAAGAAGAGAGAGCATGGAATTTAAATGTTTCTAGAAAGTTCAGTTGATTTTTCTCATTTATTCCTGGAAAAGGATACTAGGATTACAGCTCCTGATCATTCAAAGACGCAACCGGTAGGACAATTTATGATTGACTGTGTTTGAATATATTGAGTTTTAAATGTTCAGTGCAATTTAAAATAAGTACTGAGGATTTTCTTATGTGAATGTTGAACTTGACAGAAGTAACATGTGCATGAGTTTAATTATGGGATTGGCATTTTCTTGTTAAAATCCTAGGTTAAACTTAATGATTGTGTTTAGTTTGGTTTGAATATTTAATAGCATTTATTCATTATTTCTGTGAGAAAGTGGTATTGTGAACTATGTGTGACTAATTCATGATGTGTTTGTAATTAATTCATGTTTTGGTTTGTGTATTTGAAAGGTTATCAACCTATATCAATCACTGATCTATCAAATCCCCTTCAAGAAACTATACCATATTATTCCATCACTGGTCTATCAAACCATCTCAAAGAAAATAATCAAGAAGTGAAAAGATTGAGTTATCCTTTGCGTTCTTCAGAGAGAAAGCAGTTTTTCAAGTTTGGGCTGAGCTGTAATCAATTAAAAAACACACAGAACTTGACATTTGCTTTTGGGCACCCTGCTATCGGACACCCTCTTCGGTGATCCAGTAAACACCATAGTCGAGAGGTTTCATTTGACATCAATGTTTTGTGAGTTTGATGTGTTTATTAAGGTCTTGTAATGCATTGTGTCGTGAAGAAAAATAGGGATAGGTCACAGCTGAAGTTATTGTAAAGGCCAGACAGCAGACGGTTAGCAAGTGGATAGTCGATGCTATCTCTCTGAAATATGAGGTTCTGGGCCAGCTTCACCTTTGGTCACTAGAGCCCATTCTCCTAAGGGTATGGCAGCCTCCAAGGCCCTAATTTCTGTGGTGTCCATTTAAGAAGTTATTGATGCAGCTGGCTGGTATTCGCCATTGATACCCTGGGGTCCAGAGTTCTCATGTCTTGAAAGTTTAACGAGACAGGTTCTTGGATGTATGGCGTTCAGGCATTCTCGTTCCCAAAGCGTCATCGACACGTCACAAGTTCCCTTGAAAGGGCACGTCTCAGGTTACGACTGTAACCCTTGTTCCCTGAGTAGCGTCATTTTTGCAATACTTCTTAGATCTCTATGATCTAGTTGCTCTAAACCGGATGTGCTATTATCCTTTCCTGGTCATGACGTCACCCGCCTGTGATGCTCATTTTTGCCATTGGGCTAGTTGACCCGTGCTTCAGACGCAATCACGCAGGGGCATTCCTAAAGCTTGATGAATTGGGAACTAGGTTTTCAGTCATAACTTGAGACGTTTTCAGTGTGTGTTTAAGGTTCAACTTATGAACACTTATGAAATGGTATTTAGATTGACCTTTGTTTCTGTATACAATATTATATTAAAGGGCTGTCAAACGATTAATCGCATCCAAAATAAAAGTTTGTGTTTACATAATATATGTGGGTGCACTGTGTATAATTATTCTGTATATATATAAAAAATACACACACATGCTTGTATATATTTAATAAATATTTTAATGTATATAGATTTATATATAATTTATATTATATATAAATATTCTATATATAAATAATATTTTTTTTCTTAAATATATGCATGTGTATTTTTTATATATACAAAATAATTATACACAGTGCACCCACATATATTATGTAAACACAAACTTTTATTTTGGATGCGATTAATCATGATTAATCGTTTGACAGCCCTATTATATTAGTACTTCCATAGGGAAAACCTGCCAGAACATGTCTGGGTCATATTTTGTCTCAAAAATAAAAAACAAGTGCCTCCTCTATAACAGTGAAAAGCATTGGGATTGACGGAAAAACTCAATGCCGGGAAAAGATTTAAATAAATAGAATATACCAAACTTAGATTGTACCAAACTTGCATTCAACCAAAGAATACAGAAATATGATTTTTTGCCCATATTGCACAGCACTTGCTGGTACCCCAGCAGCATCACCCCCTCAGTGGCTGAATGGACCCACTTTCGAGACGTATTGTACTTGATGGGCCAACTTAGCCTTGACGGATCTATTCGCTGGAAATGGGCCACCTGAGGCACCAATGTCTGCTACATTCCCAGTGCAGCTTTGTCTCAGGTGAGAATGTGAGAGTGTGTAGGAGGGAAGCAGCCTGGCAATCTGTATGAAGGACTGCCTGAAGAACTTCATCGGGGAGGGCACAGTCTACCTTCGTTTCACATGTATTCTGCTCGGTTATCGATTTTTATAAACTTGCGTAACTGAAGAAAAGACTTCTTTTTTTTCCATCTGCTGTGAGACACCTGGTCTGAGGTTGCTAGGTAACACATTGTACCGGGATGTTTGATGTGTGTGCTCTTTGCAAATTACTTTGATCCCCTAGACACTGACAGTTTCATCCTCAGAATTGCCTTCCCTTGGTGCACTTCATCATACCGTGGACGTAACTACATTTGAAAGCTGAAAGTGTGATAAAATAACTACCTTGTTAGGCTGTGAAAGAAGGGAAAAGTGTGTAAGAAAATAAGAAAAGTTGGGTTGTGAACAACATGGCTGCTCATTAATGCATATGGTCATAGTTGATTCGCTAGTCATTGATTGGCTGAGCCACACGTTTCCTTCCATCAGAGAACATGCACATATGTCATGTCAGTGCAACTTGGATGCAAATCAATGCAGAAACATTGTGGCCTGACCAAACATAAAGGTTTCTTTGAAACTGCGAGAGCTTTGGATATTATCTCACTCTACAATCAATGTACTCTAACTCTACTCTCTCTCGCTCTCTCTCTCACATATGATATAATTCTGTCTCCTTTCCACAGCTTTTATCTGGCTCTCACTCCTGAAAACATGTTTTTAGACATTCTATTTTTTTTTTTTTAACTAATGGAGTCTGGATTCATTAATGCGTGTTTTTAGAACCGCCCTTCTTCAGATGTATCTTCTTTGTTTGGGCTATGCTTCCTGCTGTGGGCATCATGCAGACTCTAACAGGTTTTTTTTTTTTAAATGTAAAATTATTAAAATGTAAAATTAAGAGCATTCTTAAACTGCTTCCCCGCCGGTTACCCAGAGATAAACAATCTTTGAGATTGTTTCAAGTTCGTGGGGTCTATTCATTGCTGATTAGGCTGATCTCAAATGCAATACTAATTACGCCAATTAATTCATGGATTGGTGTTTACAGGTACATTTTATTTTCTATTTTCTGCTGTGGCTTTGTTTGGAACTTCATATATGCAAGAAGATATAAACAAGTGACTGCCTTTAAGAATGAGTCGCTGAATTGTATATAAACAATTACTTCATTCGTTTTGGAATCGATGAATCGTAAAGGCACGGATTCATTCAGGGACTGAGTCTAGTGAGTCACTGAATAATTCACTCATTAAGGCTACATGTAAGTCCATTTTTATGCCCTTCCATTGCTAATGTCGTAGTTAGATAGAACAGTGGCAAGGGAAAACAAATGTCTGGTGAATATCGAACCTAAAGCTAACTTTACCGCGCTCAACCATCGTATTTCACGCATTTGTAATTGCTCGCGTTCAGCGGGGAGGAGAGGAAGGGATTTTGGTCGGTCGGCTCATCTCAGGACCAGCGATAGTCGTTGAGGTTAAGATTAATTAATCTATTAAATCTTTTTTTTATTTATCTGAGGTGCCAGAACGCAGTTCTGGACCGTTCCGGCCCACTTTAACCCCTGTCTATGAGTCATTGATTCATTCACAAAACCAATTCTTTAAATAACAGATTCATCTGGGAACACCACTACTGTTAGAGAAGGACAATAAAGGCCTGTTGCATGAAGCTAGCTGAACAAACTCTTTCTGAGTAGGTTTAGAGTTGACAACCTGGTTTAGATCCAACCTGGTTTAGATAAGGTTCAGCGGGCTCAGCAAACACGTTCTCTGTCAACTCGGGGTTTGATCCAGAGTTTGTGATTAACTCTGAAGCGTGTGCATCTGAAAGAGTGACTTTTGCAGCAAACAGCCAATCAGTGCAATTCACTTCTCTACTAGAGAATATACGTTTTATTAAAATTCATGATTTATTTAAATATTAAAGGATTTAATAGTAATATGTTTGTGCTGCTGTTAATGCTGATTTAAATTTAATTATTTTTATTAAAAAAAATAATTCTGTATATTGCAGCCTTTATTTTTATATTTATATTTTATATTTCCAGCCGGTTCAAATTACAATATCATGAAAAAAAAGTCTAATTTCATGAAAATAATCTCCCACAACAAATGTAAAAAAATAAATAAATAATAAAATACATTAAAAAACATATTTATAAGATTCAGCTATGATTTCTGTCCATTAATTCATGATGCACAGACTACTGTCATGCTCTTTGTATCTCAGCTCATATGATATTCTCACAGCAATTATTATCAAGATCCTGTGTGCAGAAATTTCAAATTAAGGATTCTGACATATACTCTAATGCCAGAAGCTGGAGTCTACATCTGCACCTAAAAGACAAATGAAGTGCATTTAATTTCTCCAGGTGTCAAGGGATGTGCAGGAGGATTAAAAGCATGCCTAATGAAATGCTGATTAAAATTACCTGCCACTATGGAAAATGCCAGGGAAGTTTAACAATTCAAACTGTTTTGCCATCATGTAGTTCTACCAGAAAGACTCGGGAGGCAAAAAGACGTAACAAAGCATCGATTTATTAACAGCCCAGCAATAAGTATTGTGATATAAATTCTTTTTTGTAGGCCCCGTCTGTAACTCACAATCCGAAGGGTAACAGATCCTGCATTTCCTGCCTGAAGACCAAGGCATGTGCGCAGCCGACCCCCTGGGAGGAATGGGAAGGGACCATCCTGATGGTGGTGCATCTGCGAACTCAAACATGTGTAAGTACCCATCTTTTATACTACATGTGTTAGAACACCATTAGTTCGATGAAAAAGTAATAAGTGACGTAACAATTGAGTTTTCCTGGCAGAACTTGCGCTAAAGCATCCATTTCAGGCCTATTTCTGCATATGCTTTGCTTAATCAATGTTGATAGATGGGACTCCAAAGCAATTGGGAACCAATTTTAATAAAAAAGGCTTCAAATAAAAATGAAAGAGAGGTGATTAAAAGCACAACAGTAAAATTGAGGTGCTGCAAATTATCACAAACTTTTATTAAAAAGATAATAGAGATAGGACAGGAAATTATGGGTTGATAGAGGAGGAATGGGATCAGAAAAAATGTCACACTGTATTTGAACAGTGCTTTCCATATGAGCACCGCAGGGCTAGGATGCTTTAACCAATGAGCTAATAGTGAAACCAAAACTTTACACTCACACACACATATATATATATATATATATATATATATATAGACTCATTTTTATGTTTATGCTCACCAAGACAGCATTTGATTATAAATACAGTAATATTGTGAAATATTATTACAATTTGAAATAATTTATTTGAATATATTTTTAAAATGCAATTTTTTCCTTTAATGCCAAAGCTGAATTTTTAGCATCATTACTCCAGTCTTCAGTCACATTCTCCAAATCATTGTAATAATGTCAGTGTTTCCCCTACCATTGTTTTAACCGCTTCATTTGAGAATGAGAAAAACTATCATCATGACAAACACACAGAAACTCAAAAGGTCTTCACTGCAACCCGTCAAAATAAAAGTTTGGTTTAACTTGACAGAAATATATAACTATTGTACAATAGAATTTAAATATGTCCTCTAATGTAATAATACACTAACATATCCAAATAAATTATGAATTTCAAGAATAATCAACGTTTTAATTTTAACAGTAAAGCTCATTGTGCAGCACTTGCAGGTTAACCCCCCCATTTATTATTATTATCATGCTTGAGCTTTTTTTTTTGTGGAAACATGAATTTTTTTATATATATATATTTCAAAAAGACATCATTTAGAAATCGTTTTGAATATTGTACACATTACCTTGACTATAACTTTTGATAAAATGTATTCATCCTCCTTACAAGTCAAACTAACAAGCTAAACCAAGGATGTATTCAAGGTTAAAATTGCAGTGGAATGCTTAAATTCAGATCTACAACTTTGAGACAAACATTTGTTTGTGTGCAAATAAAATTCTTCAAGGCACTGATCATGAAACCAGTTTAGCACACTTTAGGTCCTCTCTAATAATCATTACACTTAAGAACAAACGGCAGCATTGCATGGCATAATTGTTTTCCAAAATGTGACGTCTTTGTTGACAATCAAACACAGTACAAAACTAATGTTGAGTACAGAACTAATGTTTTCATTTTGTTTCTTAATATGCCATTTTCTGAAGATCAGGCAACAGAAATTCTTCGTTTTAAAGTCTTGGATATCAAGCGAGACTATCCCACATCCGACTCAGAATGTAACACTGTATATCAAACCTACAGCTTTTTGCTGCATTAAGAAGAAAAAGACTTGAACACAATTGTCGAGGGATTGATAGTCTTTTGGGGTGACGTTGCTGTCTTATTAAGATAGTACCTGCCTAAAACAATATAAATGTCTGAACGGGTTGCTCTGATCATTAGCTTGCCGCTGACAGTGAGGCTGATGCCGTTTGTAGTACGACAGCACAAAAAAACCTCCCCAGTCGGGAAAAACATGATTGACAAGTGGTGGAATTGTACACAAACTCACAACACTAACAGCTGTCGTCATTAATTTGCCCAAACTGACACTGACTAATCATCAACATGGGGGATAAGGCACATCCACTGTTTGCTTGATTTCTGGATGGGTCTGAATGACAAATTGGCTGCAGCAGACTCCATTGCTAAATCATTGCGGAGGGTAAGGAAAAGAAAAGGAAAAAAAGAGGAATGGCTTGCAAGGTTGTTTCCATGCAATATTAATTCACATCTGAGAATACAGCAGCTTCACGTTGTTTTAGATCAAAAGCTTTTTTTCTTGAGCATCAGGGGAGAGTGTGTTTGAGTGTGGAGGAGGACTGCGCAGGCAGCTGTCTGTCTTTGATATTTCGGCTCATATCAGATGCCAGCCGTGTAGACTGTCCTTTGCATATACTCTCAGGCATGATCTGTCTCCTGCTCCTCCAGAAATTTGCCTCTGTCAGCTACCTGGGGGTGTAGTACAGTATTACAGTGTGCTTGAATCCAATTTTCATGTCACCCAAAGTGCTTTGTGTATTGTACATTGGCACATAGCCTCTGTCATTCTTCACTTTCTTTTCCTCTGCACTTTAATCACGTATAAGGTTTGTGCTGTCTCGACTCCCTATTTTTGCTCAATTTTTAATTAAATAATCTCTAAGCAATCTTTTATCTTCCGCAGTTCAAGTGAAATGCTGTTTGCTTGCGTTCTTACCGACAAGCATCAAAATAATAGTTTACTCATTTGCAGGGAGTAGATCGTTTTCCTTCTAATTTTCAACACTCCTTTGTGTAGGTTGAGCAACTACTGCTTACACATTAATTTCCCAACTGTGACTGGCAATGCGAATGGCACTTCCTCTGCATGCTGAGACAATATGAGACCGACACAATGGCAGCGGCATATATTTTTTAAGTCATGTATATTTATATAGCGCTTTTCACAATATAGTATACTTGTCTTGCATGAAAGCAGCTTCACAGTATCAATCAAAACATAATAACAATGTTCGTTTCTTAGTGGAAAAACATCCACGTTTGGTAGAGTTGATCTGGGGTATTACTGATTGGTTAATTCAT
Source organism: Cyprinella venusta (assembly GCA_038021265.1). Lineage (NCBI taxonomy): Eukaryota > Metazoa > Chordata > Actinopteri > Cypriniformes > Leuciscidae > Cyprinella > Cyprinella venusta. The sequence goes on from CM075873.1 coordinate 6,966,904, forward strand.
TTGAATATCCCCAACTGAGCAAGCCAAAGGTAACAGTGGCAAGGAACCGAAAAGCTCCATCAAGTGACCTAATCTTGTCCTAAAACTCCATCGGGTCACCTAAAGGTGTCCTAAAACTTCATCAGGTGACCCAATGGTGCCCTAAAACTCCATCAAGTGACCTAAAGGTATCCTAAAACTCCATCAAGTGACCTAATGGTGTCTTAAAACTCCATCAAGTGACCTAATGGTGTCCTAAAACTCCATCAAGTGACCTAAAGGTGTCCTAAATCTCCATCAAGTGACCTAATGGTGTCTTAAAACTCCATCAAGTGACCTAATGGTGTCCTAAAACTCCATCAAGTGACCTAATGGTGTCTTAAAACTCCATCAAGTGACCTAATGGTGTCCTAAAACTCCATCAAGTGACCTAAAGTTATCCTAAAACTCCATCAAGTGACCTAATGGTGTCTTAAAACTCCATCAAGTGACCTAATGGTGTCCTAAAACTCCATCAAGTGACCTAAAGGTATCCTAAAACTCCATCAAGTGACCTAATGGTGTCTTAAAACTCCATCAAGTGACCTAAAGGTGTCCTAAATCTCCATCAAGTGACCTAATGGTGTCCTAAAACTCCATCAGGTGACCCAATGGTGTCCTAAAACTCCATCAGGTGACCCAATGGAGAAAAAAAAAATCCTTGGGAGAACTCAGGCTCAGTCGGGGGCCAGTTCTCCTTTGGTGTTTATGAACTAGAGGCCGGATTTACAGTAACTGTAAGGTAAAAATGTATATGAATGTCTCTAAACAGACTTTAAACGCAAACTTGTAATAAACGGCGATGGTGTTCACATGCGCATTAAGAATTGATTCTATAGTTATGTGCGTTTGAATATATGTGTGCAGGTTTGTAATTCCCTACAAAACCATGCCTGAACAAACTACTTGCCTTGTCTATGAATTTGATAAAGAATTTTGTTTCATTTTATCACTTCGGGGTAGGTATGCAAAATGAATTCACAATGGCTTGTTAAAATAAAGTAAATACAATCTCCTCAGTCCTCCGAAGCTCCCGAAAAAAGGTCTTTTGGTGCTTTAGTGACTACTTTACTCAGAGAGTCTGTCAATCACAGCTGTCAATCATGTCGTTACACCACCGTTTTTTATAGCATGACGTAACTAACTAAAAACAAACTTATTTTAAAAACAGACACTTGAACTTACGTCAGCGTGATAAAATGACAGCAAATGACAGAAACCACCTTTGGAAAAAAGTCTTGCGTCCCATTGAATAACACGGGGAGGTGGGGTTTATGACCTATACTAGGACCAGTCACTGTGGGGATCGAGACATTTTGTCTTCACTTTTCAGGGCTTGTGCGGCACGCTTGATTCAACCGTAACCCCTTGTGTGGTGCTGTTTTTAATTAAGGTGTTGCTAGACTTGTTGAAATAATGTCAAGGGGAGAAGTGTTAAAGAAAACACCCAAGATGTAAGATCATATTTCTGCTGGGTTACATAATTTATTTATTTTACATAAATTATTTTACATCAATGTTTTTCCAAATGAGAAGATTCATACGCTTCAAGCCTGCTTGAGCCAATATCCTATGGTGATTTTGTAAACACACTGCATTTCATATTTGATTTATGCATCCCACTTGGTGTTCATTTCTTGCATCAAAGGAAAATGTTTTTTTTCTTCTTCTGGGTGGTAAATGCAAATATTATACTCGTATGTACATAATCTAACTCTATACCATTAAGTCAAGAACATCAACCTTTAGTACCAGTGTTGTCTGAAGGAGTGTCTTGCAAAACTACACTTTTAGCAGCTGTTTTAAATAAGCCAGGTATGGAAGTTTACAGAAAAACACTTAACATCTAATGGAAAATATTGATATTATTTCTGAACAATCTAAAAACATGTCTAAAAAAGTTGAGCCGTGCTACATATCCCATTGAATGTAAATTTTTCGCATATATATATATATATATATATATATATATATATATATACTGTGTATATATATATATATATATATATATATATATATACATTACAATTTAATATTATTATGTTATTCTTTACATATATACATATCTCTATGATAATCTAGTCCCATGCTAGTGTGCTTAAGAATTTACTTTAATTCTACTTTAATTCACATTTTCCAGCTTTCCATGTTTTCACTGTTATACGGGGTGCTGCTATGACACATCTTATAGTACAGAATCAAAACACAGGAGAAGAAGCAGCTGAAACAAGTGACAGAAGATTGCTCAATCAAATGTAAAATAATGTGATCATCAAACATTAAACAGCGTTTAAATCAAAACGGCTTAATGTTTCCAAATGAAATGAAGATGAACATATAATGAGATTTATGGGGTCCACCCCGGGTTCACTTCAAAAAGCATGCACAGAGAAGTCCAAATTAAACATGATTAATAACTCGTAAATGTAAGTACACACTGATGGCCTAAGACATGAAACGAGCGGTTTGTGTGAGAAAACGAACAGTATTATATCGTTTTTTACGTGATCTGAAGGCACAGGCGCTTCGTTCTGCGCATGCGCCGGAAAGTGCCAGAAGAAATCACACTCTAAAAAATGCTGGGTTGTTTTAACCCAACGTTGGGTCAAATATGGACTAACCCAGCAGTTGGGTTAAATTTTTACATTACATTTTTAACCCAACATTTCGGGTTTGTCCATATTTGACCCAACGTTGGGTTAAAACAACCCAGCATTTTTTAGAGTGCAGGGGCACGTTCAAGTTCAAAACGGTGCGCACCGTTTTGCTACGGTTTCCTAGTTGAACGTTATGTTTCCAGGAAACGGTGTGCACCGGTGTGCAACGGGGTTTGAGATATGTTTTCTCTCGTTTGGTGGGTGTGTCAGAACTGCAATCCAATCAGCAGCAACATGTAAAGCACGCGGTATTAAAGTGAACTCGCACAACGGGTTAAGGAAAATAATTTACAAGTGTTCAATGCAGATCGCTATATGCAACAACTGAGGATATTAGAAAATATGTTTGTCATTTATTGTAAAAATATACGATATCAACATGATGTCGTTTATTATATTCTTAGCTTCATTGCAAGTGTATGAAATTTCGTACAGAAATAAAACTGCTTTTCCTAAAAATCAGAAAGAAAATAGGTTATTAAAACATTATGAAATGCAAATAAAGTTAGTGTGTGAGGCAAAACAGAATGTGTTTTAGTCTGAATTAGGTAAGATGTGTGCTTTCAGTTTCCACAAATCCCTTCACTTGATTGGGATGTTCTCTTGTGTTCTGGGCGGCAAGTGCAGTTACTGTAACATCGGGCATATTTTCTAGTATTAAACACATATTTATACCGACTTCATCAGGCTCTGAAAATTCTTCACGAAGAACACAGAGAATGGCCTTTTTTTTTTTTTTGAGAATGGCCTTATTGGGCTCCATAGTTGCAACTCTTGCGTCATCAGAACGGGGTGTTCAACGCATCACCGTTTCTGTTTAAAAAACGTTGTGCAACGTTTTGTCTGGGCTGAACGCAGCCCAGCTGATTCAAAAAGTGACAATCCTGCAGTGATGATGAATAATGTCTATCCTTTAACCGGGTTTATGCTAGTACAGATGACATCATTCTGAGAATAAAAGCGTGAGTTGTCATGTTCTCAGAGTGGAGTTTCTTCTCCAAAACTACACGATGACATTTGATAGCATCGTCTTCACCAACTCCTTACTAGTGTAAAATGTATAATTATATCACCCACCTTCTCACTCAGTTCCACTGGTTCTCTTGGTTGCTGCTTTCCTTTCTGGGTCCCAGGCAGCCCTTATCTGACCCACCTCTGCAGTGAAAAGTTAATTCCAGCCTTTTTACACACAATCCATCTTCTCTTGGCAAATTCTCATCTCCCCTGAGTGCTATTAAAGTCTCCTATCTGCACCTACATTTTTAAAACATCTTAGCCGAGGTTTGCGCAGTTGTCAACATTTGACCCGTCCTAGTGAGCTCATGTTCCTGCCCAAGAGTCATGCGGTTCATTTATAAAGGCCTGAGGAAAGATAAACTGGAATTGAAGCCATGACCATTAATGAAATCTCAGTCAAACTGTGAAGGATTTAGTTGAATTTAAACACTACAACTCCTTGTGCCCTACAAGTCGAACTTTATGAAGATTAAATATTGATGGGATGTCATAGCCTTCAACAAGAAACTCAGACCGTTTGAGTCGGACACACGGCCATGCTTTAAGATAAGCTCTCCTGACAATCCTGGAACTCAGGGTTCAATCCACTTGACAGATTAACATCTGGATAAAACTACATAATTTATTTGTTGATTTTATTTATTTTCCCCTGCATGAGTGTTCATTTATGAGGGAGTTAAAACGAAAACTCTGGCGTTCAAACCCAGGCAGTGCAGCATAGTAAATGTCCAAAGTTTTATAGCCTCTTTGTGGAATCAATTTGTATTATTCATGGAGGGTTCATGTGCCAGCAGGGTCTATAGTTTGCACAGTTAGCAAAATTAATTCAACTAAAGGGTGCAGTAAGGCTAGTGGTTCTTCAAAGAACATAATGAGGATGTCTGAAGGGTGCTTTGATCAGAGAAACATTAAAAGGATTGTCTAACCTAAAAATTAGAATAATGTCATGATTTACTAATGTCATGTCATTCCAAACCTGTACAACTTTCTTTCTTCCATTGAACACAGAAGATGCATTACCCTCCAAAAAGCTTGAAATGCCCTAGGCAAAGCAGAGACTTGGACAATATCAGCATAAATCTTCATTATATATTAATGCAAATGCATTCAAGTAAGTTTTTCGCAGTTTTCAGTGAACACCAGAAAGAATGATTTACTTTTTGATTAATGTAAAATGTGTAAATGTACACAAACATTTATTATTGGATTACAGACCAAATTAAACAGTTTAGTGTTTAATAAAAAATGTTTTCATAGTTTTCGTCTTCTATCCATATTAAATCGTCTTAAAGTGATTTATGCTGACGTCGTCTAAAACCCCACGCTGCCAACATGTTTTGTAGAACGACCTGGCTGCTGTATCCAAAAACTGGAAGCGATGGTGACTTTCACTGCCAAGCTCCAAAAAATGCGCCATAAATCACCATAAATTACTCTTTTCATTAGTCACACCCCTCAAACCTCATTTGCAGTCATATATGCTTTAAATAGCACATTTGATGTCAGTAATACCAAATGTCATTCTTCTACAGTATGTCATGTGATGATCAGATGTTGTGTTTTCAGCAGATAATGATTACATGTTGGTCTGTCCATCATACAATGCTAATGGCTTTTAGAAGACTACTTGTCAACTACTTTTATACCTTTTATAATCACGTGTGTAATGTGGCCCAGTTACACTTGATGGTGAAAATCGTTATAGTGACAGGAATAGTGCAACACACGGACTCTGGGTCGAACATGTATGGTCGAATCATTCCGGTTGCCATTTTACAACCTTGGACGTTTTCAAAACAATTTCCCTCACGTACACCGACGAGTGAGTTGAAACTCATTATAATATGCAAAACTGTTATCCACTCACAGCAGTGGGTGTTTACTTTCAAGTCATCATTGCGAAACGCGCATTTTTCAGCTAAGCTCAAAACTAGGGTAGAAAATAGCTTTTTACTTATTCATTTTGTTGTTTTTGAATGCAAAAACCAAGTCAAGTCAAGTCACCTTTATTTATATAGCGCTTTTTACAATACAGATTGTATCAAAGCAGCTTCACAGTGATAACATGAAAATAATACAACGCAGATCAATCATTGTGGAATATTAAATGTCCCCAACTAGGCAAGCCAAAAGCCAAGGCTACAGTGGCAAGGAACAAGTGAACGTCATAAGTTGACAGACAACAATATAATAAAATTTAAAAAGTCAGTTCATGACCCCTTTAAATTGTCTTAGCTTACATGTATCCTTACAGGCTTTGTACGGGGTACTCGGAAAAATAAGTGGAACATAGAGAAAAAGAGAGGAAAGGAATGAAAGCAACTGAGCAAGCTTAAATCCTCAGGCTGAATCATGGGACAAAAATGCCATCAGTGGCCAAAGAGCAGTGCAGCAGGGGGCATAATTGTGTCTTTCCACAGCCTCACAATGACCTATATGTATGTATGACAGCTCCTGCCTGACAGAACATTTCCCTTTGCTTAATTTGTTTGATTTTAGCCGTTGGACATTGTCGGCAGAGCTTCTAATAAGCTATATAGGCATTTATGACAAGCTTCTGTACTTTATTTTCTGCAGGCTGTTAAGTGGAGTGAGAGACACTGCTCTTGACAGACGGAGAGGAAAAAATAATGCTGAGGAACTTCTCGCAGGGCTCACTGCGGGCCTTTATTTTAACATTGTCCGCACTGCAGGATGCTGCCATGGCCCTGTGTTATATGGGGGAATTAAATGAAAAAAAACCGCAAACATATATGACACAGGAGTCATTGTGAAGTGACATGAACTACTTTGGGAAAGTTGACATGCAGCGTGACATACTTCATAATACATTTTTGCTTAATTACTGCTTTGAATGCACCTTTTATGACCGCATATAAAAAAAGTATTAAGAGTTTACGTATTATACTTTTGAGAATTGATTGTCACACTGCTTGACAATTTCAAATAAATGAGTAAGGTGATTATAAATGGTTACAGTGCTAATTAATTTAAGTTTCACCTAAAATCTTGATATTGAATGAAAAAACAAGACATGTCATGTGTTCAACTAACCCACTGCTACCTGACACGACTTCTTTCCTTTCTGAACCTATGGCAGAAAAATGATCTTCCACTGCAGCGCATTTGTTAGATATCAAAGCTTTTTTGCTTATGCCATGCAAATACTAGACTTGACGCCTTGCACACAGATCCACAGTTTCTAGTTTTCTGTCATGTTGGTGCTCGCTTTACACAACCAATCACAAGATCATGCTCTTATCCAACTGTACCTACAATACCACAAATTAAACCATTAAACAAGGATTTAAAACATATATTTTACAGATACAACACTCATATGAAGCAATTTCTAGCCAGTTAATATTTTGGTAACAATTTACAATGAAGTCTAATTTGCTAACATAGTTAATCCATTAAATATAACATTAACTAAGAGCAATATATTTCTGCAGCATTTAGTGTATTAACCTTTTGTTAATGTTAGTTCATGAAAATGTTCTTTATTTTAGTTCACAGTGCATTAAAGTTACTTTTGAGCTTAAAAATCAGTAAATGTTGCAATTGACTTTAAGATTATTAATAAATCCTGTAGAATTATTGTTCATTGTTACTATTGTAGTCAACTAATGTTCACAATTGAAATCTTATTGTAAAGTTTCACCAATATTTAACAGCGAAACGTAACCGCAAACATATCTTTGGTCACTGTGACTTGTTCCCGGATCAAAATATTTTGTTGATCCTGGAACAACAGTTCTGTCTGTATGTTGTCCTGTCCCTAAATCTCACCCAACCCATAAGTTGCCCCAAAATCAGAAGGGAATTATTGGTGAATAACACTGATGTAGAAGCAATTAGCCCTGGTTGTAAGCTTACTTGTCCCTCAAATCTGATTGGTTGATTGGAATGTTGTTCCAGGACCAACACCGATGTTGAGCAAGGAACATGTTGCACTTGGTACTCATTGTACCTTTACTTTTTCAGGCCAAAAGCTTCCTGGTAATTAATTTTAGATTTTTAAATACTGTGAAACCCTGTTAATTGACGAAATGCAAGCAAACAACATGGAGGATATTTTTGCATTGATTTGCACAGAACAGAAAGTAAAAAAATGGAAAACGACAGTAGTCGGTCTGATTTCAAACTAGTTTGAAATTCATTAAAGCATCTGCAGCTATTAGTATCATAAGTGTTATGATTTTGGACCTTTGGTCGCAAACTGTTCACCAGTGTTGTGCAAGTTACTTCCAAACTGTAATACATTAGGTATTACTTGTTACCGTTATTTAAAAGTAATTCATTACCTTACAATATTACTGTCTCAGAATTGTAATGCGTTACATTACTCATGTATTACTTTTGAGTTACTTTCACCAAAATAACTAAGTAGAACTTAACTTTGGGGCTGTAACGATATGCAATAAGAAACCGAAATCGCGATTCGCCACACGACTCAGATTCACGAACCTACAGAATCGCGACACACCTCTTCCAACTCCAGCGTTATTCTCCTTACCGTCCAGATCCAATGCTGCCTTATCTTTAAATTAGGCTATTAGTATTATTTGAAGTTAACATTATAAAATACGTAGACCTACACCACAAAACTAGTTGAGGATAAATTATTTAAAATTGGGGAAGTCCAGCATTATGGACATGACATTTGCAGTCAAAATTTGAAATAAAAATTCTCAGAAAATACATGTATTGAAACGTATATAGGCTACTTCCTTAAAGGACTCCAGACATTAGACAAATATCAGTCTTTGTTTTATTTTTAATATTAGGGAAAAGACACACATTCATGCGTGACAAAAAAAATAGGAGGCAAAATATATTTTTTGTAATTCTGTTAATTACACTGCGCAAATCGGATGAGGAAGGGTTGGCTCTCCAGTCTCCATAGAACTTAAACTATTCATTTTATTTTAGTTTTCGTGTTCGCATTTATGAGGAAAAACAATGTTACAGACGTGACCGCTCTGAACTGGCACTAAAAGACTGCTTTAAAACTTTCACATAGTCTGTTGCCTTTAAGAAGTAAAAGCAGACAATACACTGTAATACAACTGTAATACAAGCCTCACTGAACACGTAACGAGTAAAATATTACTGAAAATTGATTAGTAATGCCTTACACTACTGCGTTACAGCAAAAAGTAATATGTTACTGTAATGTATTACTTTTGTAATGCGTTACTCCCAACACTGCTGTTCACACATTTCAAACCTTAAAGTGTGACATGCTTGCTCTAAAGTCTTGCAGGGTGTTTTTGGCTCATTCTGTGTTCAAGCCACAAGTAATTGTAAACATCATTCTTTGCCAGCTTCCATATTGGCCATAAATCTACTTGTAGACCCCAGATATATTCTTTACTACCCTGTCAGAGACGAGAGGTGCATGAGAAGGAAGCCGAAGCCCTTGGTGCTGGCTGTAGCATGGGTAACACATGGAGTCAAAAGGTGAACGATAGGAGATGCACAATGTGTGAGGCAGATTTCAACATTTCAACAACACTTCACGAGACCCTTAAGAAATACCTGAGCATAAGACTATACTTTGCCTACAAGCCATACTCATCTTCACAGCATATGGGTTGCATAAATCTGATTTGGGCATCCTGCTCTGACAGCTCAAGTGTTTGTACAAAGCAGTGCTGCAAATGATAACGGACAGATGGGGGGATTTTTTCACTTATGTAAAAGTGTCACATTATTCTTTTTTTTCCGGTTGCATTTTTTTTTTTATGCAATTACCTAGATTAATAAAACAAGATTGACAATAGAATAATGTATGTGAATTCTGGCGGTGAGAATGGAGGTATAAATAAATTTAAATGCACCAAGGTGTGCCTCACCACCTGAATGAATTAGCAGCGGTTAGCCATGAAAAAGAACCATAATTGTAACGTGTGAGAAGTGAAATTCATCTCATTATTATGGAAATTTTTTAATCTAAATTAGCAGAGTTCAACCGTACATGTTCTCTCAGCTCCCCACCCTCACTTGTTTAGGTTCAACACGCTGCATCTCTTTCTCTTATTATCCCCCCTGCTCTCTCTCTCTCTCTCTTTCACGCTCCTTTTCTGATTTCCCTACAGGAAACCTGCCCTGGCAGCCTTGGCCTTCTTAAAAGCATCATTTCTTTGGAGAGGTATCCTTCTGTGTTGACCTCTGAGATATCTGGCTGACTGCCATTTTCTCTCAACGGGCTCATCAATCCATCTCGGCTCTTGAACAGCCTTGATTTTATTGTCTTATGCAACCCACTGTCATCCATTCATCCCTCCTCCCATCCCCTCCCTCTCCCCCGCCTGGTGCATGTTGTACGGTTTTGGCCACGATTATGATGTATGAGAAAAATTTTATTGATTGCAAATAATTTTTTTTTCTAATAGTTTGATCGCTTAGTCTGCCTTTGCAATGAATCTCAGCCTCTGAAATGCCAGGGGTTACACAATGTACCAGGAGTTGGTATTGATTATATACTTCTACTTTTATTATTTTTGTTAATTGCAAGTCACATTAAAACTTTATTGGGAACATTTTATCGTGCTTTTGTTATTGCTGCTTTTCAAATGCATTTTATATACAGACTTGTTTAATGCATGAAATGCATTTGAGAAAATTAGCAAAACTAAAAGACATAGCAAAAAGTCAATAAATCTATCAGTCTTTTTTTAATAAAGAAAAGAAAATGATGGAGCGCAATCTCTTTTTAATAAAGAAAAGAAAACGAATGCTCCTTCAATCGTCATGCACTGGTTGCTGTCATGCACAATGCCAGCCAGGGAAGATGAAAATGGATGTAATTCTTTTGACAAAAACAACAAAAACACACTCTGTCCATATAATTTCCATCTGCATTCATCATTCTTGACTCGGAAAACAAAGCAAATGGATATTAGCAATAACATTCTGGTATTTTATCTGGACCAATAATTCCAGCAGCCGTCATTTATAAACAGAGAGCCCTGGAGCTGTTGCGTCGGGTTATCTGCATTCCATGCGACCATCAACGGTGATTTTCATCGCTTATGAGCGGGATTGTCATTCGTATGAATAAATGCATGCGTTTAGACCTCTTTTACTCAAGGAAACGCATTAACTAGGCAATAGCTGATCAATAAATAGCCTCCCCTGCCGCCAATTACTTCATTATAGAGGTTAGAAATAGAGTTTCAAGGCACGTCTTGAAGTTGCTGGTTATATATAGACAATTTAAATGTCCGTCATGCCTTCAAAGCCATACAAAGCCACGACCCACAACTCATATACTGTGTGTCTGTATTGAAGCCTTTGCATATTTATTCACAGAACACGTGACGCATGACCTTCCTCAACTGAACTTCACTTTTAGATGAATTGATTTCCTTTATTTTTTTGGTCTGCCATTAGATACAAGGTTATTGAACTGGGAGGGCTTATCTCTATGATATATGACCCCTCTTTGTAAAGTATACACACACTGCTTACCTTGCAGAAGATGAAAAAAACGGCCTGCTTCACACACACACACACACCCACCCCATGTTCACACCACTCAATCCCCTGCCAGACTTAGACCCAGACAAGAGTGCTTGCTTTTCATTCCTTCAAAAAAAAAAAAAAAATTCTTCAGACCGTCTAAGGAATCCCTGTTGTCTTTTGTCTCGGCATGGGGTCGAGACCACAAAGAATAATTGTGTTTGTACCTCAGCGTGCATGGCTGAAATTCTCAGCCCATCCATATGAAAGACATTTTGGATTTGTATACCGAGCGACAGCGTGACTCTGCACCAACTTAGCAAAACAAATGGCACGTTTTAATGGAAGGGAATTGGGTAATATGAGTTGAAACAAATGTCAGGGAACGCTCTCGGCAGAAACTTCTGGTCGGAAAACATGTTTGGGAATTATTCATTGCACATCTAATCTCTTCTGCCCATATCAAAAGAGTCTTTTTTTAGAATATTATGTTATCAACATGCTGGCAACAGATGTATGTCAAAAGCGATGCAGCCCACAGGAACTCCAAATGTCACATTAGTCTATATTGTATCTGGGGAGCGCAGTGTGGAATATCCCAATAGGTTTCACGAAAGGCTGGCCATATATTCACACTGACAGAGCTTCATCTGACTCTTCCTATCCATATGGAAAACATGGGTTGAGCTGGAACAGCTGATGTTGAGGAATGATTGAGCATTTTTGACGTGATGTTGTTTAGCACAGAAAATAATTTTAACTCCTACTTCAGTAAAATAAAAAAAGTGTTAAATATAATAAAAAAAGATATCGTATGCAGTAGTTTAGTTGTCAAATATGTCAATGTCAAATAACTCTCATTAGAGTATTATTAGACTGTCTGCTTAATATTTGCTAACTATTTATTGTAATGCCCTTCCAACAGACACTTTACTGTCTATAAGTTACTTTGCAACTACATGTCAACATATTCTATCACTTACCCTACCAGTCTACTAATACTCTACTAACACTCCAGTGAGAGTAAGAAGGGATGTAGGTGCAATGCTACTTATAGTCAACTAAATGTGTTAAAGCAACACATTCTCATCCCAAGACGTCATCTAACTGACGCTTTTGACCATACGTCAACATCCGACTTTTTAGGGTACCCTTTAACGTCAGATGACGCGGGTAGGTATAGGGATAGGATTAGATAGCATCATCTAGCTCACGTTAAAGGGTACCCTAAAACGTCTGATGTTGACGTATGGTCAAAAGCGTCAGTTATATGACGTTTTGGGATGAGAACAGGACCATCCAATTAAATTGAAACCAAAAAAATTCAAAAGCATATTAGCAGCGTTGGCATACTCGACTCATTTGAATTATGTCAGTTATGCATAAACTGAAGTTCATTCAATTAGAAAAGTGGCCCCAGATCAAACAAGGACGTTTTAAACCACTTTATAGCTCAAAAAAATTTATGTAGTTTTGCTAAATATTTTATTAAACTGTTTTAATTAAAATAGCTTCACAGTTTTTGCTTTCATACCCTCTGGAACATTTCCCTGGTTTACTTTATTTGTTACCGGTGTAGATTCATTTAAAAAACGGCAGAATTATTCATTGGTAATCAAATGGCAATGTCAAAAATGCTGTTGAACCTGCATGGTTTCTCTAAATGCTAAAATGTGGTAAGTAACAGATTTTTTTTCTTCAACATTTCAGAAAAACAAAATGTTAAAACACAAGAGTCAACAATATGAAATAATACATGACTATACATGTATCCCTACATACAAGTAACAATGCGAAGAACATTTGAATCATGTTTCTAACAAAATAGTGAGTGAAAACAAGACGAGTTTTGGACATTAAAGCCTCCGTTTGAAAACCACCACAGAGACACAGTGTAAGAACGAAGCCATGCTTTCAATGTGATATCAGCCGAGAATCTTTGTTTGAACAGAAGAAAAGCTGGAAGGCTCAACCGAGAAGTGGGCCCATTGTTAGCATCTGAATAGAAACACATTTACATTTGTTTTCTTGGCAGAAGCTTTCGTATGAAAATGAACTTGCAACAACATCCATATTGTGAGGTGTTGTGTTGATTACTTCAGCAGGTAGTGAAAGATACAAATTAAGCAATGCGGTGAGAACTGCCAATAAAAACAGATGCAAAATGAACATCATGCTGTGTGTGGAGCATGTCTAAGGTTAGAGTTACTGTGTAGGTGTATTCATGCTGAGGTTTAGAGATATTTCAGGTAGTTTTAGGGTAATTTGCCGTCTTTACCCTCAAGTGAACTCAGTGTGAGAACAAAGGTTCTACCGGTAGTCTCCAACATCACGGCACCATATGAAAAAAATTAATAAAGAATAATACATATAAACAAAACATATTGGTCTTGTGTTCTAATAAGAATATAAGCATCTTAAAAACAAGATTCATGTTGATTAAAATTGCGTATATTATTTCAGAAAATACTATGTGAATGGAAATTATTTTTCATACTCAATTAGCAATAGTATATAAATAGTATTTTATATTTTTAATCCAAATTTTATCCATGCTTAAAACAAGGACAAAAAGCCTATTTTATTTCTCAAAGGGTAAGAGAAATAAGCTAAATGAACTTGTCTTAAAGTGTTAGTTCACCCAAAAATGAATGTCACGAATGACTCACCCTCATGTCGTTCCAAGCCCGTAAGACCTCCGTTCATCTTCAGAACACAGCTTAAGATATTTTAGATTTAGTCCGAGAGCTTTCTGTCCCTCCATTGAAAATGTATGGTATACTGTCCTTGTCCAGAAAGGAAATAAAGACATCATCAAAGTAGTCCACGTGACATCAGTGGGTTAGTTACAATGTTTTGAAGCATTGAAAATACCCTTTGGTCCAAAAATAACAAAAACTATGACTTTATTCAGCATTGTGTTGTCTTTAAAGGCACAATTTTCATTTTTTGGGTGAACTAACCCCTTTAAGGCTGATTATGTTTTTACTGGAAAGACTGCAGATAGTGAAAATGATTTTGTGCATTCTGAAGGACAGATAGAGAAGTTCCTAGACCACTTCCAGATTGTTGTCGTGATTTTGCCTACCTCTTGGATGCTTTATATTTCTGCCTTGCTGTCTGCCTTCTCTCTTGATAGATGTGTTTGGAGGGAGTGGGTGCTTCAAAGTAAAAGATGCAAATGATCCCAATCAAAGATTTTGAGATAACATGTAAACACAAGGAAGGTGTTTAATCCATCACACACCTCCTTAATTACTATGCACAAACTGTATTACAGACAAAGAACAATACAAGTCTTTAGAAGATGCTAACAAATAGATTTGTAGATTTACAAGTACAATTAAACAACAAATGTAAAGGCAGAGTGTGTAATTTGTTAGGGGCACCAAACAGAATTGCAAAAACAATTCCAAACAGGTTTCCAAAACAAGTCCCTAGCAGTCTTTCATTTGTCAGCCAAACAAAGCCTTATTCTTGGATGGGTGGGCAAGACATTTTTTTTTCTTCAAACAACATATTTACATATTTATGCAAAATGATATGATGGATGGATGGATGGAACTATAGCAAGATAGGATGATGGATTGACAGCACGATGGCTGGATGGATGGATGGATGGATGGATGGATGGATGGACGGATGGATGGATGGATGGATGGATGGATGGATGGATGGATGGATGGATGGATGGATAAAACCATATTTGGTTGGATGGATGGATGGATAAAACCATATTTGGTTGGATAGATGGATGGATGGATGGATAAAACCTTGGTTGAATGGATGGTTGGATTGATGGTTGGATGGATGGTTGGATAGATGGTTGGTTGGTTGGTTGGATGTATGGATAAAACCTTGGTTGGATGGATGGATGGATGGATGGATAAAACCTTGGTTGGATGGATGGATGGATTCTCATTCATAATCAATGGAAGTTGGTACTGGATTTATCCATACCAACTTCTATTAATGAGAATGCTAACAGATTCTCCTAGATCTCCTTGGCTCAAACAAAGCAATGTTTTGATAGTGCTACTTAAAGTGGTATATACACAAGCTGATTGATGACAGTATTCTTACATGATAAAATGAGACAAAATTATTCTAACATTTAAAAAAAAAAGACACATTTCACCTTTAAACAACCATCGCAACCAGGAAGCGTCACAAGAACTGGAAATAGATACAGTTTTGAGCTGGATTTTTCTGCTCAATTGTTCGATTTTATTAATGCATGGAAAACTTGGAGGAGAGCTCTCAGAAGACCCTTTGCTCAGTGATATTCTGCTTGCATTGTGAAAGCGCCATACTGCAGGTAGACAGAGTGGACAAGGTCAAACATTACCAGAGACTGATGCAACTCTCCTTTACATTGTCAGCATTAACAAACGCCTTGTTAAAGGAATGTAGAAGGAACAAGGCGGCGTGTGCTTCATGCTAAGTATTCGAAATGAGCCGACCAGCCAGCAATCAATGTGGTGATGGATTTTGAAAGTGTTGTACTTCAACGGTGTACCTTGCTAGCACACCCCCGCGTGTCACAGGTTCAGTTAGCAGCTTCTGCCTCGCACCACATCTATAGTGCAAGAGGATAAATCTTTACAGCGGTTATTTCCTGATTAGATGCAGTTAGCTGGGAAAAAGGCATGAAGGCTCCATACATGACTAATCAGATCAATAGACTGCAGTGTGGCGGTCGGCCTTTGGGTGGCACTGTAGCACCTTTGAGCAGTTCCTGATCAGTCTACCTCACTCCTGTCTCTATTTGCTTTCACTATTTGGTTTTCTTTCACCTGGTCTCTCCATTTTGTTTTTCTTATTATTGCTTCTCTCCTCTTTCTTTCCTCAACTTTCTGCCCCCCCCCTCTCTCTCTCTCTCTCCCTCTCTCTCTCTCTCTCTCTCTTTCTGCCTTTCTTTCTTATATGGAGACTCTGTTAAGAAAAAACCCAGAGGACAAAGTACCAAGACTTTTAACTGGCAAGATTTTTAATATGCTTTTTTTTCTCTTCTTTTTTTCCTTGAGAATCAGGTTTACAATCCACATATCCTCAGGAATAAGTACATGTGGGTGTTCAGCCAAACATAGTAGCGATCCTGCCAATCGGGTGGGCAGTGTCTAATGTGTTACAGCTCTAGACCATTTCATCATCCTCTTTGCATTCAAAAGCTTTGGCCCTGGTGCTGAATCCATGGTGCAGAGCACTGCAATCCAGATACTCGCTCACATATTACCCTGTGATTTTCATAAGAGCTATTTGCACTAAGAGGCATTATTCTGCCACTTGATAGTTTTTGTTTTGTGTATACAGGAAAAACAACAAATGACAACAACAAACACCTGTGTACAAGTGGGTCTACATGCCTTGAGCCCATGTCTGTGGGTGTTGCGAATGCTTTCCCTCATTTAGACTCGGCACAAGAAGTGAAATATTAATTAACCTGAGAATTTTCGAAGGCTGCAGAAATCACACACGTTTAATTACCGGTAACTCGCCTGTGCCAGTCAACAATTAATGCTGAACATCTTTAATCCCACAAAAGCCCGTTGAAATTTATTTTCAATTTATAATATATTTTAAAGGTGCAGTATGTAATAATGACAGCAAGTGGTTGAAACGTGTACTACAGATCAAATTCAAAGTATTGAAGAGAGTTGTTTTTTTAGACTCGATGTGGGTTGCCAGATTGAAGGGACGCAATAAGAAATAGAGCAAGTGACAATGGAAAGCGACAAGCCTTACACTGTATGCTGATTAGCTAATGTACACATTTGCAATGCTTTTATTGCCACAGATTTTTATGTTGGGTAGAATCTTTGATCTCTGTCCCAGTTCGTTTGATGGCCTCCATGGCTACTATTGTAACCGGTCAAACCGTTGCAAGCGGAATTCGACCCGCTAACAAGGATGCTAAAGTATGCAGCCTCAACTTAGCATGTTTCCCAAATCTCTGCAAACATGTTATGGTATTTTTATTCTTTTGTACACTCAAAAAAAAAAAAAAAAAAAAAAAAAAGACATACAGCACCTTTAAAAATATATTAAAATATCTGTAACTATACTTTTATCATTTAAACAAAAAACTGAGAGAAGAGATTCATTTTAAATAATATATTTTTACATAAGTTTTCACAGTTGTCTTCATATGTTTTGTGTACATCATCAGATATTGTTAACAATTTCTCAAATTTAGCACATATATCCTGATGTCACAGACAAGGCTTAAGCCTAGTCCCATTTAACTGAATATCTTAAAATATGTTCGTGCCATTGTTTTGTTTTAAATGGACACGAGTAATGTTTTTCTTTTTTTTCTAAAGCACATTTATAAATGCAACTTAAATGCCCTTATTGAACTAAGGCCAAGTCCAAGCCCTACCTGTTAAACTGGGCCATAGTAGATTAGCCAATTATTTATTAAAAAAAATATATTTGATATGATAGTACATGGTGCTGACACCTAAAGTTACAGGAAAACGGGGAAAAAAACAGGTCTTTTTTATATGATCACTTATTAATACTGAAACTAATATGGCTAATCAGACCTACTTATAATCACAAGGAGAACTAACTCTAACATGCTAGAAACCCTCGATTGCAAGATATTTGATCAGATCATTGCATTTATGAATGCTTCAAGAAATATTTGATAAATAAAAAAGGAGTAACAAGTCCTCTGGACACTGAATCACTGTTTATGAATTACATGATTTCTGTGTCTCTGCGGCTTGTAAAAGACTTGTAAAGGATCCTTTTTTCCTCTCTAATCGAATATTTTTCTTAAAACCGTTTTTCACACCCAGAAACATTAAAACATAGATAATCTCTTCTAGCCTTATGGCTCAACACCGTCTCTCTCTTTGAACAGATACTTATCTCAGAAATGTTGCAGTGCCAAAAGTACTCACTCAAGGTTTGAGCTGTAATCGAGTTGACAACATCCGCACTCCAGGGATTAAGTGTAAGAACACAGAAGTATGCCAAAATAAATCAAATTCAATTCAAACCTTGTCAGGTGGAAAAATGAAACCACTTAAAAGTTTGGATGAGGATTTCCTTTTGTATAAACGCACACTGTCAGCTTTATGGTTAGATGGGGCAAGAAACTCTCTAGAGTAAAATGTCTCCCCACCTGAAATTTTGCACTTAAAGGTCCCCTGAGGTTATTTTATAACGTTTCCTGGGTTGCCCTTATAATGTTAGCATGTTTTTTTTTAAATCAAAAATAGTCATAATTTATAAACAAAAGGCATTTTTCCTCGCCTGATTTTAGCCTCAGATTTGAACGCTTTGTCTGAAGGGTCACAACAACAATAATCAGACACACCTGGATTAATCAGTTTGTCAATAATGGCAGACAGGAAACAAAGGAGCTGGCTGAAGTTCAGGAATTAGTGCAGCTGTGCATAAAGCCAATCAGGCTACACATCAGAAATTGTTGATGATTTATTTTCAGACGTTCGTCAAGGCCAGCTTTGCATTGCTCCAAGATGAGGAAACAGTTGTCGCTGAAATGTTTGAACCACACAAAACTTTAGGAAGTTTTGTCGGCGCATTTTCAGATAAAAGAAAACTAACCAATTGTTTCTTCAGAGACTAAGATGTGTTCATTTGTACATCCGGACACTGATCAACTGCCATGCTTCGCTCGTTTGCAAGCCATCTCTTGAGGAAAAACTCGAATCCTAGCTCATTTTCTTATGGGCGAACCAAATTCTCTGGGCGGGTAAAGCACAGAAAGGGGAGGTTACCTTTTGACGTCATACAGGGTAGACTCAAGATCAGTCCGTCTGATCTTTCATTTTCTCAAAGGCAGAGAAAGATAGCCAAAGCTCGGTTTACACCGATTGAAATTTCTAGCCACTGGCTAGGGGAACCCATATTAATTTTAAAATTTCATGTCAGGGGACCTTTAATCAAAAATGGCAGTTAATCTAATTTCACCACGTTTATTACATGCAAGTTATAACTTTAGGGCAGGATGATGGAGAAAAATATATCATGACGGAAACTAACCTCATAGAGTGCAGTCGAATCTTATATCTAGCCCATACGGTTAAAAAGTTATTAGCATAAACGTGAGTGCAAATTTGGACAGTTGGTGGCGCTAGAGGGATTGAGTTAGAGTCTCCAAATTTGCCGTGGTTAATGATGAGAGTGTTCTCTATCTGTGTGCCAAATTCCATAACTTTCCTGCAAGTGGTTCTATGGGCTGCCATAGACTCACGGGCGAAAAGAAAGAAAAATAAGAACACTGACAATAAAAAAAAGATGCCAACAGACTTTTGGGGCTTGACCACTAATAATAACCCTTGATTTAGCATTCTGCATTTAGTGCATTACCTAAAAAAAAATCACAAAAATGTAGATTTTGTTTTTGTAGATTCTGTAAAAATAGATTCAAACAAAAACACATCTGAGACAATCCCGAGGGGATTCTGGCTTCAGGTAAAGCTTGATGCAAAGTTTCAGTTTTAAGCTGTAACAAATATATTAGGAAATGTTTCCAACTATTTCCCCTTATAATACTGGATGATGCATAGTGATCCTATGCTAAATCTGTTTTTCAGTAAATGCTCAATGGTTTTTGAGGGAGCCATCATCCCATGTATCCGCCCTCCACTTCACTCCCTTTAAATGATTTATTTCATTACAATAATATTGATTCCCTCTTTGTAATAAATTACAACTAACAAGGTCTCATGGAAGGCGATATTAATAATGAATGATTAAATGGCATATATATTAATTAGTCATGCTAGGGGAGATTGACACTTTGATGGCTGTCATTGTTAACCTTGGCAATAAGACAGCATGAAATAAATAGGAAGTAAGTTTAGTTTAATGTTCTTTTAACGTTGTATCCCTTTGTGGTGAAGGCTAAATGATGACATGATGCAGAGGAGTGTTAGTCAATATCTTCTCGTCTCTCCTTTTAGATTGTGAGTTAGTGTATTCGGTTTATAAAGCTCTAATAAAACACACAAGTCTTGAGATTTGAGATTCATTAACTGCAAAAAGATTTTTGCATGCAGTTGCCATTTCAGTAATGCTTTTGGGATGTTTAATCTTTTTATGAGAAACCTAATATCTCAAAGGTGAATAAAGTGGAACTCTTTTGCACACACGGTCTGTCACTTTAATGGATTTGAATCTCGATTAGTTAGTAAATTGGGAATTTCATACTTGACCCCCTAAGATAATCATCATGTCATCCATTCATAAATAGATGGTGCAGTTAATGCGGAGAAATTAATTGCGTAACACAATGACCCAGCAACCTAAAAGGTGCTCTGCATACAGGTGATATGGAATAAGACAGAGTAAGATAAAAAAGAACATGGATCAAGTTTGTCCCCCTGTGATTTTCATAATTAAGGGCACAGTATTTTCTGTGTACGGTCTCCATCTCTGCCAGAGGCCAGGCTCCAGAGAAGCGTTCGAGCTGGGAGCTGAAGTCCAGTCTATTCTCTAGTGATCCGGCCTATACTTGAGCAACAAATGTTCTCTGAAAGTCCGCCCAGAGACCACCGTCTGCAGGGGTACCCTCAGGGCTATACCAGAGTGCAGTTATAATGGAATGGAGCAGCAACGATTTGCCCTATGTATTTCCACTGGTACTGCAAGCGTGTTCTGCTTATCATTTCTGTCTCTCCAACTCCCTTTCGTCTCTGTCTCTCAATCGAACCACCCACCCACCCATATCACCATGCATAAAGTGCACCAAAACATTTTCCATCATGCAACAAGCCACTTCATCTTGCCCCCTCTCTGATTCATAACTCACTACTAATGGAATTAATGATTTGTAAGTAAACAAATCTACTCTCCAGGGTAATATCCATCTTATTCTAATCAGCCTTTGATTTAAATAAAACATGTAGGACTGGGCTAAATACATGTATACACTATTGTTCAAAAGTTTGGGGTCTGTAAAATCCTTGTTTCTTATGCCCACCAAGGTCAAAAATAATGTTAAAACGGCAACATTGTGTAATATTATTACATTTTATTAACATTACTATTTTTACATTTTCATTTAAAGTTAATTTTATCCTGTTATGCAAAAGCTGAAATTTTAGCTGTCATTATGCCAGTCTCCAGTGTCATATGATCCTTAAAGGGATACTCCACTTTTTTTTTGGAAATAGGCTCATTTTACCTCTCCCCTAGAGTTAAACAGTTGAGTTTTACCGTTTTCAAATCCATTTAGCCGATTTTTTTTTTTTTTTTTTTGGATATTTAGAAGAATATCAGTAACCAGACAGTTTCTGGTCTCATTGACTTCCATAGTAGGAAAAAAAAATATACTATGGAAGTCAATGAGACCAGAAACTGTCTGGTTACTGATATTCTTCTAAATATAAAAAAACCTGACTGAATACATTCGAAAACGGTAAGACCCAACTGTTTAACTCTAGGGGAGTGGTAAAATGAGCCTATTTCCAAAAAAGTGGAGTATCCCTATAAAGTACTTTTGATCAAATTAATGAATCTTTGCTGAATAAAACTATTGTTTCAATATGTCATGTCCCGACCCCTGACGCTTGCTTTGAGCAGCCGTATTGAGAGACGAGAGAGAAGACGCAGCACCATTGAACTTACTCTGTTCGTGAAATTGCGTCTTGCAGAACGGTTTCAAACTACTGATTTGATTTTATGATTTGTGTGGATTTATTTTCTAATACAAAATACATGCTAAAGTGAATCAGTGTTTGCGGGAATTTCCCGCATTATAAATTGGAGAGCTGTGGGAATGATTAAAATGATGCACAATACCCACGCCGAGATTCGATCCCTGAATTGGCTACATTCAAAACACGTGCATTGCCAGGGGCTCATGACGTTATATTGTTGTATCGATATTTTGACCCACAGACACGTCACTGTAACACGCTTCGGTTATGGGTAGGTTTAGGTCTGGGGTAGTGTTAGGGTTAGACCACTAGGAGGCGCCTTCAGGCCCATATATATGTGCGTCGGATGTAGACGCAATGTTAAAAGCGCCAGTATATGACGTAATGGGGATGAGACCGGGCAGTTTATATAGCATAGCACTTTTTACATTACAGATTGCTTCAAGCTTTACAGTGATGATAGGCAATTAATGCGACAAAGACTGTTTTGGCTCTACAGCAGCTTTAGAAGAAAGTCATTGTCCATTGATTCAAACTTATTAACATTGTCATAATATCCATTAATGTGGCAAATGCTCAGACATTTTACATGACAAAAGTGGTGCATACTTTGCCTGTGATATATTACACACTAAGTATGCACCACTGTTACATCATCATGTCTTGGGAACATGTTGCTTGCTTCATCATTAACCTGTGTGTGGATTTTTGCACTGCAACAGTCAGTGTTTTGCTGATGTCCACACCGCTGAGCTGAAACGAGGCAAGATACACAAGCTTTTGCTGCTGTGCACATCCCTAAAAGGCATCAGTTACGCCTTGTGTTCGGCTACGTGACAGTCATTCTATAGTTATATTTGCAGACTGCCAAAGTTAAACCATAGCCTGAGTGTTTTCCGCCTCATTGGGACCAAATGTTGATGCAGAGCCTCTAAAAGCTTGGAAATGTTTTATTTTTACACGTATCTGACGGCAGCCTTGTCTGTGTGTGTTAAACACTGTGTATTTTCATCCTGTGCTGTCCTGGATATTCTGCTTCTGTCACAGACAAATCGTAATGGCAAACCAACCCACTGCCTTTGCGGTCTCAGAACACTAAAACTGTTTAAAACAAGAGTAAACAGCAGATTGTAGCACATCCATGGGCTCAAGGATCTCAAACATCTCAGCTATCAACTTTTGCTGTTTCACTGTAACATGGTTTTGTCATCTTGTATTGAGAGATGTCATCGATTGTGGTTCCACTGGGAAAGGAAAAAAGGATTTGTGACACAAAATCAACAGCTTATGGAAGAAAAATTTCAGTTGAGTTATCTTTAATACCTTAATTTTGTCTCCTGGACAGAAATGACACCTCTTCCTCTAGAGTTTCAGAGATCTCAATAATGTCCCAAAGTAACTATAATGCCAAAGTCTGCAATCAAAACTTTGATTTCAATATTATTTCAACATTAACTCAATATAATTAAATCAACTCATTAAATTCCCCAAAGACCAAATTATCTGCACTATGTTTTTCAAAGGCAGCAAACTCCGCTGCTGAATTTGTGCCCTACAGCAAAAGAAGTCATGTTTTAGTTGAATTGATTGTATTTAAGGGTGTCTGCTGTAAAATAGTGGCAAAAAAAGCCCTTAGAGCTGCACATAACATGGCATAACATGAAGTGAAGTAGACCTACAATTCATGAACTAAAGAGATACAGACAGACAACCAGTCTGTCACCAGTCACTGAATTGGTTATATCAGTTACTGAATGGGCATCAACAGTGTTGGGAAAGTTCACTTTCTACGTGAACTAGTTCAAAGTTCAGTTCACACATTTTAAAATGAATTAGATCAGTTCATAGTTCATACTTCAAAAAATGAACTAGTTTATTCATGGTACTTTCTTTTTTTTCCATATTTGCGAGCTTTTTTACATTTATTTATTTATTTATTTTGTATTGCCACAGCCCATATACAACCACAGACAACAATTATTTTATCGACGGGCAAAGTTTGCACAGAAGTGTAAGATTTTTCCCATCCTCACCGACCTTGTCATAAAATCCTTTTAAATGATCATATGACGCCTCTTCGCTCGCTGCTTTGTTGATGGCGGCCGCGGTGCGATACTGGTGGCTTGTGTTGCCAGATTGGGTGTTTTTTTGCTTCATATTAAAGCATATTTACGTGTCTTTTAGCCGGGTTTTCGCCTGGAAGGCTCTATAGAAATCTGGCACTCTATTGAACAGAAACGTTCATCAGGCAGTAATACAGTCAGTTCTGTTCGCCCAAAATATGAACGCATTCAGGCACAACGCTGGACATCAAGTTATCATTACATGTTCAAAAATACAGTAAAACTGATTTTTTTTTTTTGCAATGTAAAAAAAATATTACTGACCACAAACCTTTGAAGAATAGTTCACAGTATATCTGCCTAGACCTGGTCAAAAATTCTTCTTGGTTTATTTTTCCATACCTAAGGACTTTTAGGAAAAACATCTAAGACAAAGTTAAAACTGAAAATATAAGTAAGACTCAAAGACATGCCCTCAGTCTGTTGCAAACTCCATAGCACACCAAGGGAATCAATCTAATCAAATGGTCTGGCGTATCTGCACCTAAATAAACAAACATGGCTGAAGTGTAAATGTGTCACAATCAAAAAAAGAGTGTTTGCTTTTGTGTCTCTCCATGCTCTTGGGGAATAATAGCGGTTTCCACATGACAGAAAAGAGCTGTCATTGTGAACCTTTAGTACTTGAGGTATAATCTCTAGGGGTTTATTTGTAATGCTCTTACATCCTCACTTTGACTTTCTAAAGTAAGCCTTTATATCTAAATTATGGTTTCTCTTTTGTTTTTTGTTTTTGCTGGTGACATCTGTTTTTTTAAAAAAGAAAAGATTGTTAAGAGAAGATCTGGCACCCAGTTAGATTTGGCACCCAGCTCTGCTATGGATTTTCAGCTTTTCCCTTTTCATTTTATTATAGTCGAACAGGCTTTAGGGTTCAAGCGAATCCCGGCAGGGGTTTTCCCAAGGTTTAATCTTGGTGAGTTGGGCAGGGAGGGTCATCAGTTTAATCTGAGTAAATGTTGGGACCAGTGTGGGGGCGGGTCGGGTCTTTGTGTTGGGGGATTGGGGTTACTGTTGGCTGCGGGGTCCTCCGTTGAAACTGACCCTCTCTGGCAGATGGACAGGTATCTAACACCTGCTCCTAATGAGCCCATTAGCTAAACTCACCTCTTTAGTGGGAGCCAAGTTGCCGAGACGGTGCCAAGCAGCTTATAAAAATTATGCAATGGCATTTGGCTGGCATGGGGCATCACTGAGTCTTTTTTCCCCCCGCAAACTGTGATAAGCGAAGACTGTGACAGGGTCTTTGTGTCTAATCACCAGCCTGTGAACTTAATCTTGAATGGACAAAGCAGAGAGATATTTAGTATAATATGTTCCTGAACAGAGCTTAGACTGAACATTAGCTGATTATCTGGTTATTGTGTCAGAATCTTCCTCGGGGACTTGAGCAGTGGTTAAGTGTTATTTTAATTCAAGTAATTCTCAAGCAACACATCTTTTGTGTTTCATTCAATACAGTGTGAAGCCTGGTCAAGTATTAAATACAATTCTGACGTTTTTAAACATAAATATTACATTTGCTAAGTGTAAAAAAAAAGCAACAAAATCAAAATGTATATAGACATACAAAGCCTACATCTGTTCCAGTAGCTCAGCTAATGCCAAGCTGAAACACTCAATGTTGCATTAGATAAAACATTTGCCAAGTGAGTAGACATACATTTTCTTAAGAAATGTTGATTGCTAAAAGTCACTCGTACAACACTGTAAAATTGTTGGTGGTTTCTCAAGAGTTGCTATGTAGCTATGGTGTTCTAATAGCAGTTTTTAAGGAGTCATAAGTTAAAATCATAAAAGCCAGGTCAACGAGACAAGCCACATAATTTGAGTTCATCATTCATGTTTGCAGCACAAATGGTGCAAAGCAAGTTACATGCCGACAAGTCATTCTTCCAGGTTTGTTTCGAATTCCTAATCCCAAATGAAAAACAAGAGTAACAGTGTTGATCGCCTTCCAGAAAGTAGAAATTTAGTGTTTAAAGTTGGCATTAAAGGGAAATTGCAATGATCTTTTCAGCTTTTCAAACAAGAAAAAAAATGTGAGGTTGGACTTGATTTTGCCTGATGGGAATTAATCGAATCATTGTCGTTTGCTACTGTAATTGCCGTGATCCGTTTCATGTGTGTAACAGGTTGCTGAAGGGGAATGATTGAAACTTGTCTGGCTATTGGACAACCTCAGGCCAGTGTACACCTCATTAGAGAAGAGACATTTTTTGTGAGGTAGGCTTCATCTGCTTTGAAGTTTACAAATTGTGCTTGATAAAGGCATAGCCCAATCAAAAAAAGAAAATTCTGCCATCATGTACTCGCCCTCATGTTATTCCAAAAATGTCTTTCTTCAGCGGAACTTAAAAGATAAAGATTTCTTTTTTGTCTTACACAGAAGAAAGTAAGTTGATACAGGTTTGGAATGACATAAAAGTGAGTAAATGATGACAGAATTTTCAACTATCCTTTTAAGATGGCTCATCCTGTGTCCCTAGTGTTTCTTTTGTCTAGAATGTACTTTTAGGGCAATTAAAACACTGCACTTGAGCAAACAAAGGTTGTACTATTGGCTGTTTTTAGGCTGTTGGAATAATGAATAGTCTGCAGCCCAATTTGCCTTGACCCATAATGTTACACAAATGAGTTTAATGCGTAAGCTAAGAGTCGGCATGTTCACTCTAATGAACATCAACAGACATCAACAATGGAGACATTCATGTTTGTTTATAGTGTATCTGATTAATGAATCATTAATATCAGAGGTGACTGGAAACGTTTGTGGAAATTTAATAGAAGGGCTGGCTCAGTGGTGTCATTTTAGGTAACAGAATATCTCTGATCTACTAAAACAACCACATATTTGATGAATATTTATCAGGGAAAATCGAATGTAAAAAGTCCTTTGTGGGGCAGGCCATTTAAGCAGTCAGATATCTTCTATATATAGCAATTATATTGTTTCCTTCATGGTCTAAGGTTCCTTAAACTGACCCTGGAGGGCCACTTTAGCTCAGACACCAATCAAACTCACCTAGACTGTAAAAAAAAAATGTGTTCAGTTTACAGTAATTGAACACAGCTGTGGTTGCCAGAAATTTACAGTATAAAATATGGTAGCAAGACTTTACGGTAGCAAGGTTTTACAGACTTAAAATTTACAGAAATAAACCGTATTTCATTATCTGATATAATGTGAAATTTTCAATCATTTGAAGTAGGCTATTAATATCTGTTTTGTTCCATTGTAATACACTGACAACCAATCACAACAGTGATGAGAGTCACATGATGTATGGAAGCTCATCACATGCAGCTTTTCCACAAGTAATTTAATATCAATATATAGAAGCTGCACAGTGTCATTCACTTAAACATTAAACACCATCATGGTAACACACATGATATTTTAAAAAGGCAATAAACATTAATTTATTAATATCAACATTAAATGTCACATAAAACCCTAATGTACTTAACTGATTAGAAAAAGACTAAGCAAACTTTGAAGAAACAAGTTATTTCAACAAAAATATATTGAAGTGTCACACAGGGAATTGTGGGAATGTCAATTTACGTTTTTTTTCACTGTAAATTATACGAGTTGTTTCATTTTCACTTTAAAAACGGTAAAATTATTAATATTTGACAGTAAAATTACAAGAAATTTTAGATCTATCACAGTTATTTACCGTATATAGTAAGGAAAGGTTCAGTTAACCAATTAACAGTTTTTCACTGTAGCATTTTTACAGTATTTTACCGTTAAAATCACGATAACTTCTACTCCGAAGACCTTGATTTGCTTGTTCAGGTGTGTTTGATCAGGGTTGGAACTAAACTCTGCCGGGCAGCGGCCCTACTGGACCGGGTTTGAGGAACCCTGGTCTAAACTGTTGCACTGAAGGGAAGAAGATCTATGGAAAATATGTTTGTGTTCAGCTGACTGATGGGTTATATGTTTCCCGCTGTAGTCTCATTAAATGAGTGCGGTCCAACAGTGTTTGACACTTCTCTGACTAATTTCCGCACTCTGAAACATTCTCAAGCGAGAGCTGCCCAATCTGCAGCAACACCAGACCCTTAACAAGAACTGATGTGCTGTACTGTGAGAGAATTATCACAGAATCCCGCACACCCTGAATGTCATTATCAAATTGGATCCACTTCCTCGTTCCCCGGCAGAACTGAATGAGAATGTCAGAATTCTCGATGAGCTTCCAGCGCGTCAGCAGACTTTGGATTAACCGCAAGCTTTCTCAGGCATATGCCGGTCCTGGAAGGGTCTCCAATCTCTAATGTGGGCTGCCAGAAGGCTGAATAGACCGTCCCATTTCATTTGCTGGACAAAAGGCTCAGCACATACCTGAAGAGAAGCATCCAAGCCTCATAGCAACAGAGGTTCTAAAGGCCAGTCTCATCACCCACCTGTCCGTGCCAGACAGGGTCATGGCTGTTTAAGCAGGGTGAGATTGGTGACTCTTGGCAGATATGCCTGGTTAACACAATGTACTGTGCTCTGCTACTGCCAAGACAAAACCAGATTGAGAAATAAAGCAAACAAAGCTAATTTTTTTTAATATAAACATGTCAAAATCAGCCATCTCAGAATAATTAATTCTAGTGCAGCGGGGAAAGGTTGCCAGGGTGGCAACATGGAGTAGAGAAAATGGCCTAGCATAGGTTTGTGTTAAGGTCAGGGCATTTTTGCTTTGAACACTTAAAGCTGCAATCTGCAGTTTTTCCCCTTTGTCGCCATCTCTGTTCGAAATCTGCAATTGCAGTCATTCGCGGAATTATCAACTTTACGTGAGTTGTACCTCGGCGTGGTACAGATGAATTGAATCCACTGTTTTGAGGAGAGTGTGTGGCTGTCAGTCACCTTGTCAGTGTGGATACTGTCATTTAGAATCACAGATTATTACAACTTGTCTAAAGTGTCAAAGCTCTTTGCTGTTGCGTAGCTACTAGCCAACACTGTGAAGTCTGAAACTTTTTCTCTGCAATTTTTTTTTTTAAATTGGTGCTTTGATGTATTTATGTATTATATGGACTCCTTATATCCTTTTGATTATTTGGTGTCCCTTTAGAGTCACGATTAAAAATGTAGGCCTATATTGAACCTTAATTATATTATACATTTTCAAAGTCACCAAAGTTAGTGGTCACTCATTTAACTCCAATGAACATCTCTCAGATTGAGTTTATTATTATACGCTGATAAATATAGACAAAAAAATGTATGTTATAATTGCATTAAATAAAACTAACATACAAACCCA
Source organism: Cyprinella venusta (assembly GCA_038021265.1). Lineage (NCBI taxonomy): Eukaryota > Metazoa > Chordata > Actinopteri > Cypriniformes > Leuciscidae > Cyprinella > Cyprinella venusta. The sequence continues at coordinate 6,996,102 of CM075873.1, forward strand.
TTAGTATAATGCAAACCAAATAACATACAAAACATTGCTTTGGCCAAAAAGTTCTGTAAATAATTGTGTAACTTTACAAGATTTAATATTTCGACCTGCCTTGACCTGGCATTTATGAAAAATACTCTTGTTTTAACCTTTCAGTTAAAATCTGACTTCATTATGTAAATAACTCTTGCCTGAATGTATCCCGTTCCAGTGTGGGTTTATTGCATTCATTTGTTTACCTAACAGCCACTGAACAAATCTGATGATACTGGAGTTTGGAAGAGAGAAACATGAACATATTTGGATTTGAAACAGTTTTGTGCTATGTTTGAAACCAACATACAAACTGCCGGGAGTGGAGAGAGAGGGAGGGAGGGCACATGTCCCCGCACTTTTAGAAACAGGTCATTCCATCCCCCGCATTTTTTTGACCCACCGCCACTATTTACGCCTGTGTTCTATGATTTGTTACTTAGACTTGATTGAACTAACATTCAGCCAATCACGGCGCAAGTCATATATTGGGCGTGTCTGCCATAAGCTTCAAATCTCTTGTTGCTTTTGACACGCGAGACAGAGATTGTGCTTCAAACCGTCAAACGCACGCACACACATGGCTGAGAGGGAAAGCGAGCGAGAGACCTTGCGAGTGCGCGTGTCACCCAAACCACCCAGTTTTACAGTTTGTTACTGTAACTGACAGATTCTGGTCAAAAATTAAAAACATAACACAGGAGTGGGAGGGAATAGGAGTCATTCTTCTGGGATTGGGAGAGGATTGAATGTTTTTTTCTTGGATTGGAGAGGTTTGAAAATCCACTCCCATGTCACTCTCTAGTAGCTTAGTGAGAACAGGGTGTTGGGGAATCATTTTTTCTCTCTTTTTCATCAAACCACAGTTTTTCCAAGTTCCCGCAATTTAATCACATAAAATTGCATAAATATCCTGCATATTCCATCACATTTTTTAAGAAAACGTGCCGCATAATCAAGGATTTTTGCCCGCAACAATCACAAAAAACTGACCTTTGGGTCACATCACCATGCAGATTTTGTCCCCTCCATTTTCATAAAGACTGCTACGTTCCTGCAAACTGCTGTAGAGAAAAAAAGATATTTTGAATTTTGACTCAAAATCTTGCTTCTGATACAGAGATATGACAACTTCCTTGTGTGAAGACAAGCATTGGCCACCTCTATATTGACAGTATATACAAAATGTAAAAGTATATATCTGGCATAGCCTTCAGGTTGACATTATTTCTGTATTCACATTTTATAACATGCCATTTTTCAAATAGAAGCTGAAACGCTAATCAATATTGGGAGGTTTTAGCCCTAGATCTCATTTTGTAATGACTTACTTTTATTGACTAAATGTAATTATGGTCTGGTGGTCTGAAGTAGATTCAGAACGTAGCAGGACTGCATTAGCCAGGAAGCTGAAAGGTTTGAGTGAAAAAAAGAGAAATGGAATGAAAGAAAAAAGGAAGCGGGAGAGAAAAAGATGGAGTGAGTGAAGGAGCAATGCAGATGGAAAGTTTGTAGGCTGAGAGGTGATTTATGGCCTGTAGGAGCAAAATCAACAAGTTGAACTTTAATTGTATTCGTTGTGATTGGGGGGGAGGGGGTAGTTAATACTGCCTCTTGATCGATGGCACGGGGCAACCGCTTTGGCTGCGCACTTTGTCTTTTCAGCTCTGGCACAGATATGAAACCATCTGATAAAAGCAATTAATTGCTGTGGAAGTTTTGTGCTAATGCTAGAAATGAATTCTTGGCTCAGATTTAGAGAAATTTTGACTGATGAAAATATGTCCATGAATCCAAGGCAGCATGTTTAAATAAGCGATTAGGATTTAAGTGATAAGCCCTATCTGGCCTAATGTCATCTAATCGGGCGACAAATGAGCCACATCCTAATGGATTAGAACTTTTTGTGAGAAAAAAAAATAATGAATGTAGTTGGACAGAATATAAAGTACCCTGAACTCAGCAGCATTTACATTTATCCATTTAGCTGACGCTTTTATCCAAAGCAATTTACAATTGCTAGGCTATATATGTCAGAGGTCGCACGCCTCTGGAGCAACTAGGGGTTAATTGTCTTGCTCACAGTGGATTCAAACCACACCAAAGGCATGTGTCTTATCCACTGTGCCACCCACCACCTATGATCTCTGATATAATCCTGCTCAATTTAAATACATAATTATGCATCAAATTGGTCCCAAAAATGAAAACAAACCAGAAACACTGGATACAAAGGGAAATCATGCACCACAAAATATGCAATATCAATATGCAACTGTGCTTTTGCAAATAGGCTTGTACACATAACGTAAAGCATGTTTTCCCCTTTTATATTGCTATGCTTTATTGCCTCCTGAAGGAGCATAGTGATGTTTAACTTCCAGCAATTGTTGAATCATGACAAAAAAGTCTAATTTTAATTAAACATGGACCAAAAAAAATGTGTGTGAGGTGATTCATTAAAACGACCTTCATTGTGAATGAAAATGGAAAGTGAGGGTGGGATTAAATCAGTATATGATGGATAGTGTGGGCCTAAAGAAGCATAAAGAGATAAATTCATGGTGCTATCTGCCATTGTAGACCATTTCAAAAGATGTAAACAACACTGGCCCAGAAGCACTTCCTGTTTCAGTTTTTTAACACTACATAAAAGCTGGGATAAAATACAACCAACAGAACATTTAAAACTGAATCAAAGAGTTAAACAAACATCTTTCAGATGTTTTCTTTACATGTGAACTAAAGAAAACAGTTACAAACTGAAACAGGAAGTGCTTCTGGGCCAGTGTTGTTTACATCTTTTGAAATGGTCTATATTCTATTTCAGCTGTCTTTATTGCTTTACAACAAAATATTGGATATCTAGAAGGTTCTAGACTTTTGAACAAGGTCAGTTGATTGACATGCCATTATGAAATATACCAAATTAACCATGATCAATGGTGATAATTACATGACAGATCAAAGATCAAACCACTGCAACGTGTAACCAGCCCTGACAACAGCACTGTTTGGCACACAGAGCAATTTTTGGCTAGTGGTCTATTATTCTTTAGCGCTGAGTCAGTGTTTCGGGAGAGAACGAAATGCGTTTTTCTATGTTTTAGAGGGCTCTGTATAGGTGTCACACGTCAACAAATCATTTCAGAAAAAAAAAATGCACAAGCAGCGAAACAAAAAAGGTCCAGTTTAGGATGAATAAAATGCAGCTTGTGACAAGGTGGGGCAGGGTTGACTCAACAGCATAATCAGAGGTGCGTGTGATTCCCATAGACAGTGCAACAGTTTGACTGTCAGGTTAGGATTAGGAAGGGAGAAGTCTGTTATATCTGGCCATCAAATCACTGTTCAGAGGTAGTATTATGTAACATGTTAACATTTTTAAAATTATGAGAACTGTTGATGAGAATTAAACTGAGCTCATAGTTTTCTACAGACCTGCATTATAGCTGTATTGAACTCATTTTACATTTGATGATCTTCACAAAGTTATTGAACTAAACTGAATCAACACTGAACTGACTTTTATTTTTAGAGATGCTTCACAGCAGAGTTGAACTCTCTGCATCAGTGAATCATTTCCTGTTTATCCATGTAAATTACCCATGTAAAAGTTTTGTATAAACCTTTATCGCAGTCGGCATGAAAAATTCAGTAACCACCCTCAATCTTGTTTAACCAGATGCTAAATGGTTTAAAACGATGCCTTAAAGTCTTTAAAGTGCCTTAAATAGCTTGAATGCAACTCTTCACCCTTGCTTAATTTAATATACACGGATTATGTCATTATTATGCTAATTAGCCCCGCCTCCACTCATGCAAGCTCATAGATTCACTCGGCCAACTTACTGAGGTAAGCGCTACATAATATTGCTCTTTGCAATGTCATACTGGCGTACTTAATATGATCAGCCTTTTGCTGGATTTACTGTTGTCAAACAAATAATAATGTATTGCTAATGTTACACAAACTATGTTTCCGTTCCTCATCTTAGTCTGCCTTCTAACAATCATCAGAAACACTTTGAACAACTCAGAACATCAGTAGAGAAAGGCAAAAAGTTCATTATGACATCATAATATACATCACACATGCTATTTGCTAAATGTCCCAGATTTTCCATATCAACAAAAAAATATATACCAGGATAACCTGGCATCTCTCGAGACTGCTAGTTCGCTATTAATGACATGCTAAAGCCCACCGGCACTATGACGTGATTGGTTACTAGTTAGTGTGTGACGTCAGAAACACGATTTCAAACCACATTTTTTACTCATTTTTAAGGAGACAGTACTCAGCAATGGTGTTGACTTATGAATTTACATGGTTTGTTTAGGATTAGGATTATAATAGGCACAGGGACAAATAGACTTTGACAAAAGATTTTTTTTTAAGAAAAATGAAACAGTAATTTAAAATCTAGATGCCATTTGCAACATTTGGAAAAATGTTGTGTGTGCATTATGCAGTTTCGGCACATTAAACTGTTCACGAACAACTGAGCGGTTCTTTTCAAAAGGTCAGACAAACAATTCACAAACATAATATTCATGGTCAAAATACTCAAATTGTAAAGACAGAGTATAACTGTGCCCTCACTCAAATATTTTTGCTATACTCGGTCTTCAGCGCAGTCTCATCCCAATTCGTCATATAACTGACGTTTTGGGACTTCTTTTGACCATTCGTCAATATACGACTTTTTAGGGCCCCCTTAAACGTCGGTAGATGACGTTATGGGATCCTAACTCTACCCCAGACCTAAACCTAACCCTAAACCCAACTCGTCACCTAACTGACGTTAAAGGTAAAGCGTCAGTTGTATGACGGCCCGGGATCGTCATCTACCGACGTTTAAGGGGGCCCTAAAAAGTCATATATTGACGAATGGTCAAAAGACGTCCCAAAACGTCAGTTATATGACGAATCGGGATGAGACTGAATGATTTCACTAACACGCACTTCAAAATGTGTCCGTTCTCTTCAACTATTGCTCTACTTAGGAGCAAAATAATAAAATATCTATTTGGTTGGTAGCAATTGACAAAACTTATCTGCTTCCTATGACCTAGCACTTTAACCCCAACCTGCAAGATCTCAGGCACTCAGGACAGTTTTTGTGTGCACGTTTGCACGGTTACCTGATTTGCATAATTCCCTCAGTGAATTGGACGCAAAAACAACACAGACCGCGTGTGCAAACAAACGGCGCTATCACCGGCCGCAATTCATTCCCAGAGCGTTCCCCTTGAGTCTGAGCTATGTAATTTTACAATCGGCAAATGAAGAAGTGGGGATTAGCAGCAGGAATGAACTGGACTCATTCTGTGGCTAAAACCAGAATAGCTTGCAGTCTATGAAATATGCAGGGAATTCACTGCTGCATGCATTTAGTATGCAACAACCACAGTGTTTGTCAATTGCAGATTCTCACGCACAGAGCCTTGGTGTTAAAATGAACTTTCCAAGAAGTTGTAACAGCAAATAAAGATTACAAGTCAAACCTGGCAACATTTTCCCTTTGCATGAGAGGATCCGCAGGGCCCGCAGTTAAAGGACACTCATGCATCAGGATATTAGTGATATGACACAGGAAACACCCTTTCTTGCACCTTTCCACAAACTCCATTTCTGATACTGAGAAAATGTACATAAAACCTACACGTGAGGAGAAACCAATTACGCCAGCCTAGAACCCATCCCTCTACACAACAAACTCTTTTATTGATCAGGTGATAATTACCACAGTCACATCATAAAGTACCTGGAACAGATTGGTCGTTCAGGTTATCGATTCTCCCGGGCTCCCCTTCACTTCTCATTGTATGACTTCTGTACAGAGCTTGATGAGATGGGCTCTGCGCCGCACTCCTTTCGGGGGTTGCCTGTACGAGGTTTATTCATTTCAAGTATATTCAAAGTCACTGTTTTCTCTGAGTGCACTTTTGGCCTGTGCGACGCATACTCTAGCCCGTTCTCTTTTGCTCTTGTCATGAACGGAAATATCTATCTTTATTGTCCTCTCAACTGCGGTTATGTTTTCTTTTCGTCGGATTAATTTCCTCAAAGCAGAACCATTGTTTCTCGCTCTTAGATTTTCCGCCTCTCCCTCTCTCTTGCTCTTTTCTCTTTCTAACGCTGACCTTTCCTCTTTCAATGGTGTAACTCCAGGGATGCCTGAGAATGCACCAGCTGTGTTAAACGCTTCATTACCCAGCTATCTGCAGGCCTGTGAGCCTAACTCCTGCTGCCCACAGCAACTCTCACCACAGCAAACCCACCCTGACCCCACCAAACCCTGAACTGAACCTGCTGATCTCAATTTTTTTTTTCTTAGTTTCCAAATTCATCCCGAACTGAGTGACGGCAGATGTGCATAATTGAGAACCAAAAATGAAATAGTTTTGCTTCCACTGGAGATGTCAGGGGTGAGCAGTTCATTCGCTTTGGGAAAATGACTTGCACTTGAATAAAACTTCAGGGAATTTATTACACAATTAGTGCATGCTGGAAATAAAGCCACGGTTTTTAAAAAGGGTTTGTTAATGTTATGGGTCACACCAGGTAAAACTGAATCTGAAACAAATAACTTTGTAATGCTGCGGTTATATGCAGTAGAGTGCAAATTGTTCCACATTCTTTCACCTTCATTGTGTAGATTCCAAGAAAATATTAAATATATATATACAGGTTTTAAGCACACAAATGAGTCTTTGTTAGGTGTCTGCAGGAGGGTGTGATTGCTAATCAGAGTCTATATAGAAACGTGTTATTTCACAAGTACTTGAATACTGTGCACAGACAAATCTCACACAAAAAGTGAGCAGGGACACAGTGTGACTGGCCACGGCGTTGTGTGTGTTACGACGTCTAAAGAAAGACTCGAGCTCCACAATGATCAGAAAGGATGAGTGATTTCTACTGTTGGATGCAGAGTGTGTTAATTGAATGCTGTGAAATAAACATCTTGCAATTAGCACTGTATTAATGTCCATGGATAATCATGTTAATTAAAGTGTCGAGTGTGGGAAACATCATTGGATGGAAAACTTCACACCCAAGTACGACACTTTCCCTGTCTCTTCCTCCTCCGCTTGCCTTATGGAGCGTATAATGTTATGAGAGAAGAAGTATGGCATTTGAAATGAAAAATTGCAATAGGGAACCTAATTAAATGTGCAGTCATAAGTGCATGAACAGTGCATATATTGTTATATTACATGCATGAGCACACACACCTACAGTATAGGCCGAGTTCATTTAACATCCTGTTGAAATTCTGAGGATCATGAATGAAATCTGAATGTATTTCATCATGAGTTGTAAGAAACTCACATGACTAGCAGTAGCAATTCTGTTAAAACAACAGGAAAGACAGGCCTTGTTTGGAATGAATACAATTATTTGTATAAAAATATTCCAACTTTAGAAATTAGATAATGGGTTAGGAATAAAATATGTAAAAATCCTTTCTGTTCACTCGTCACTCTGGGAACGGAAAGTCAAGTGGATTGAATTGTGGGATGTGGTATTCCACACAATGTGCTCTGTTGTACACTACACCTTTTGGCAAATGTCGTATAGGTCATCTTGGTATTTTGGGAATAGAAATAAATTTGCATACAGCACATGGTATGCCTATTGGAAAAGAATAGTGGAATAGAACTGTATTATGCCATTCTGAACATTGAGTGAGAATAGGGTTCAGATTAAAAGACAAAAGATTCACCTCAACCATCTGCAGTGAACCTGATGGGGCAGGTGTTCAGATGTCAGAGGCAGGTGGAAACCAGCTGAGACTTCATATCTGTCTACTTTTGTCTGTTTTTTTTCTTTCTCACTGCTATTTTGCAGTAATGGGGAATTTACTTTGAAACTCCTATTTTAAAATTATGGAAGCTTGTTTCCGCCACTGAATAAAAAAAAATAACAAATAATTGCGACTTTTTATCTCACAATTCTGACTTTTTTTCTCACAATTGCGAGTTTACTTCTCACAATTGTGACATTGTTTCTCAGAATTGCGAGATAAAAAGTCAAAATTGCGTGATAAAAAGTCGCAATTGGGTGATATAAAGTCAGAATTGCGACTTGTAAAGTCAGAATTGCGAGTTATAAAGTCAGAATTGCGAGATATAAAGTCGCAATTGCGTGTTATAAAGTCAGAATTGCGAGTTATAAAGTCAGAATTGCGAGATATAAAGTCAGAATTGCGAGTTATAAAGTCAGAATTGCGAGATATAAAGTCAGAAATGCATGATATAAAGTCAGAATTGTGAGATATGAACTAGAATTTTTTTCCCCTTAAAATTGGCCTGATAAGTCGCAATTGCGAGTTTATATCTCACAATTCTGAGAAAAGATGTCAGAATTTCGACATATAAACTCGCAATTATGTGTTATAAAGTCAGGATTGCGAGATGTAAACTCGCACTTCTGTCTTTTTTTCTCAGAATTGCGACTTTATATCACCCAAGTCTGACTTTATTTCTCGCAATTCTGACTTTATATCACCCAATTCTGACTTTATAACTCACAATTGCGACTTTTTATCACGCAATTCTGAGAAATAAAGACAGAATTGTGAGTTATAAACTTGCAATTGTGAGAAAAAAAGTCAGAATTGTGAGATAAAAAGTCGCAATTATTTATGTTATTTTTTTATTCAGTGGCGGAAACAAGCTTCCATATAAAATTTTCAACTGCACCGGAAAAAAAAAAGTACTCGGTAGATACAAAAATAGATTAATGTAGATTTAAAAAATGCATTGAAGGTACATCAGTAATAATAATTATTTTTATTGTTGTTGTTTTTGAAACAGAGGAACTCCTTACATAACAGAAAACAAAAAAGAAAAGAATAAAAATGACAAATAAACTTTTTGGAATAACAAACTTTGTCGTTCATTACATCTAAACCTTTATATCATTATATATAACATTATATATACGTTAAATTTATATACATTTATATACATATTTCTGTACATTTATATACATATTATTTATATACATATATCTGTATACGTTAAATTTATATACTCAAATGTGCTGTGTAACACGAGAATGAACCTCATTGGTTCTCGCATGTCAAACGAATATGCTTGAGCTACAGTTTACCACAACTGATGTGTGCGTTGATAAATGAGTGATGAATGATAAATGCTAATTGAGACGTAGGCTATAACCTAGGTCATTATGATTAGATAAAAGAAGAGCACATAATGTTACTTAGGTTAGTAAACAGCCATTTTGAACTAAATATTTCACTACAAAAATGGCATCCTAGGAATATATTAAACACATCCCGGCATCAAATTAATAGACAAATCATTTGGAAGAATTCCAATTTATCGTTGAAACTGAATGAAATGACTTGCAAACTCTTTTGGAAAGAGAGATGCTTTCCTGCATTCAGCTGTGTGTGACATGAAACAGCCATGTAAAATCATTTGTTACTGAAAAAGATACATTACTTTGAAACAGCTGAGCTTGTAGCTTGTCACGCTACTGAAACATGTAGTAATTTATCGCGGGAACTTTTAGTGAGTTTAGCTCTGACACACTGTTTTGTCACTGCACAGCATTTGTTCATTCAGGACTGTTGCTAGATATGAGAAACTTTGGAGGCAGAGTTTCATTTCATTTCAATTTAGGCAATTAAAGGAAAGGTCAGGTGGAGAAACAGATGGTTTGCTTACAGCACCGCACCCAGCCCAAAGACACGAAAATACAGTTGACATTTATCCACAGTCTCCAGTGGACCCCGTTAAGTGTGTCAGGCAACGAGAGAGAAATTAGTCTACTGATAAAAAGCTACACTTGGAAACGTGTCTTATACTGTGCGGCCGTGTTAGATGTCTATCATGTTCATTCAAGGAGGAAACCGTGAGATTCAAAGTAATCATTTTTCACAGGGTTGGCAGAAATGACTTCGGGTTAACGAGCATACGGTTGGGAGAAAAAGCAACAGATCATGAAAAAGCTTATTTTTTTTTTGAAGTAAGGAACGAGAATTCTAAAATTACGATTATGCAAATGTCAAATTTAAATTTCAAATCGAAATGTTAAGGCAGAGTTCCTGCAGTAAGGGCAGCAGGTAATGATGCCATTGGCAGGAGAAAGTGAGAGCCACAAGGGGGTGGAAAGGGTGGCGCTGGATTTAGAAGAGGCATAAATTTCTCCTCGTTAGGCGATGGATAATTAAAACAAAAGGGAAGCTGCTCAGAGGCAGAGGCAGGACAGAAAGGCTCCCCCGAGGCGGGGAGGACGGAGTGTGTCTTAACATAGGCTAGACAGCAAGCAGAATGTTGTCTCCGCAGAGCAGCAGGAAAAAGACATAGAGCTGTTAGTCAGAATGCTGCCTGAGGGCTCGCGGCTGTTCTTTTTTCCTCTCTCTCTCCCTCCATCTTTCCTTTTCTCTCTTTCACCATTTCCCTTGCTTGTGCATACCTTTAGCTTGTCCTGATGAGCTAATATAGCACAGTGAAGAAATGGGATAATTCCTTTCCCGTGAACAGGTACTTTGTGTGGCTCGGCATCATGGGCTCTGAATATGCAGTGGGAATTGTGCAATGTACCTCCTCTCTCCATGGTAACCCCAGCCTGGTCAAGCCAGCCAGATGAGGACAGAGTCTGTGTGTGGGTCTCTGGCTTTCATCCATTCATTTTAGCACCACAGTAACTACATCCTCTTTTAAAGTAATGCGTATTATGTGCCTGAAAGATCTGATGCGTGTGAGTTATTTAGCACTGACCAATACAGACTGTTTTCAAACGGCTTTTCAGGGAACACTTATTATGTAGCATGCATATTACTAGGATATGGCTGTTTAAAGCATATATTATTGCCTTATTCTGCAATACCTTATTTTACATCCCTATTCCTAAACATAATAACTACAACTCTAACTATTAATAAGCAGTAATTAGGAGTTATTGAGGCAAAATTCATAGTTAATAGTGAAATATCTAAATCAAGTTTTCTTGAAAAACTGATTAAAATTAAGCGAGTTTGTGGTTTAAAAAAAGAAAAAATACCTTCTAATGTGGAAAGAAAAATACATTTAATTTTAAAAGGGAAAACAAGATTATTTTTCTTAGCCTGTTGGCAGATATGTTTTTTTTTATTAAGCAGGAACTCACTTAATTTTTTCAAAAAAAAAGAAAAAAAAAAAAAGAAATGTTGCTTCTCAAGTAAATTAATCTTGATTCAAGAATGCTTATAGATATTCTGAAAAATACCTAGATTTTTTTTGCAGTGAAAAGCACCTCCTCTAAAGACAATGTGTCAATGTTCAACTATAAAGCAGTTCTATGGAAGACAATAGTGTCATTACTCAAGGCAGTGCAGTGTTCAAATCGATATTTCGAAATAATAAATGTATTTTAAAGTAACTGTAAAAAAAAAATGAAAACCATCTACCATACCTCTATTTTAAGCACATCCCAACATTTCAGAACAGTTGTCTCAGTGAATTCCAGCTCTGATTTGCGGGGGCTGAGGTAACATAGCCGCATGATTTCCAGAGCTTTCACCACACAAACAGAGTCTGTCATATTCCTTCCATGTTTAGAAGCCATCAGGGAGACGGGTGGCCTCCAGGTTCACTGAAATATGGAAACACCAGCTTTATGTCATAACCTGGACCGGACTGAATATAAACCAAGACAGTGATGGCTGTAAAGAATATTTCTGTAATGTGTGGACATTACTTTTATTATTGAGGAAATATATTGGGAAAGACATTTTATTAACCAACTGCCCCCTAATCCAGAAATGACCTTGCCAGCTTGCCAGAACCAGCTGGACTCCATATGTCACTCATCATCTTCTGGGCTAATTCGATTCAGACCTAAATGCATGCACACAAACATGTACATGGTCTCTTTATGTATGGAATCCAAATACACCCACTCAAATCATACGCACCATAAAATGTTATGGCATGCAGTCAGATAGGAAGTACACAGCTGTCTAAAGTAGTGTGTTTGTCTATATAAAATAATTAGCTAAATATTATTTTAGAGGGAGGTGCAAATCTGTTCGGAGCATTACAAACTACACAATTAGCTAAAACAGTGCAAGCCAATGTGGAACATCAATAACTGTACAGTAGTTAGCTGAAAGACTGCTTGGTTCAGCTGAAGTAAGAAAATTATGTCTGTACATGCAGAATAAAGTACTTAGTCATCATAAAACAGGATTCTCAAACTATTTTACTTAAATAATGTGATGCATTTCAGAGTTAAAAAAGGTCATTCTCTGTGAAAAAAAAATGGTAACACGTCAATGAGTTCTAGGTTCTAGTTCATTTATAAATATACACTTTTTCATTGTTAAAGGTACACTATGTAACTTTTGTCCCTCTAGTGGTTAAAAAACAAAAGTGCATGCATTTTTTGGAAAAAAACATTGTTTTAGTTGTGTTTCAGCTTTGCGTGACTGTGTGGATGAATATGGACATAAAACATAAAACAAGTTTTCTCTATTCACGGATATGATGAGACACACGTGGGCGACTGACTTGTTTGCAATTTCCCGTGAAAACCATCCCGTCAGGTCAAAAATATAAACACTTAATAGGCTTACCATAGTTAGTCAGGGTAAGACAAAAACGTTGTGGAAGAAGGATTTTGATGATGTTTTGACTCATTTTTTAAAGTTAGTTAATTTTGGTTGTAAAAAGTTGTAAAAAGTTACATAGTGCATCTTTAACTGATGGGATGCTTTAAAAAAAATGTCGTCAGATGACGTCTGTAATTTATATTAAAAAATCTAGCGTTAATTGGATCTCAAACATGTTCTATTGTAAACGTAAAAACTATCTATTTTAAATTTACATTGACTTTATAAGAAAGCTAAGCTATTTTTGCTTTTCATCAAGTTGTGATGTTCAAGTATTTAGACCTCATTCTCTCTCCTAAGCTTGACGTAACCACTGAAGTCTCAGCTGTTATTATGCATCTTGAACTCTGGATGGACAAATCATGTCCTCCACAATCCATTTTTATTCTTCCTCACTGACCGAGATACACCATCTATCACAGAGGGATCACAGGCTTTGTGTGATGTCCTTATTTCATGGTCGTGCTCTCAAATTTCCCATCATGCCCTCCATCTGGCCTGCACCCCCAGCAGGTGCCATGGGCGGGCAGATGTGTTTATTCCGCCACCAATTCAGCCTGAGGAGTAAAGTTCTGTTTATAACATCGACACATGTGAAAGGGTATTCTGGTATATCGTGCCAAATTCTTATTTTTTAGATTTCGAGGTCCAATTATTCGATTTAGTTTCTAGATAAGCAGCTCAGATTGCATCTGTTTCTGTGATAAAGGAAATATTAAGTCCATATTCATGAGGTTGAGTAGGAGGGTCTAAATATAGGCCACGTTCCCACTCTTTCCGCGACATCTTATGCTCTTGCTTTAGTGCGTAAGCAAAGGGAAGTTCTTTTAGCCAGAGCGGATTTATCCATCATTAAATGACACTGGCATTATCCAGAAGTTCCATTCATTAGAGGCACTAATCTCAGAGAATAATTAAGCAGATAATGACAATTTGCAATCTGCAAAATGAAAATGGTCTCTTATCTTTGAAACCAGGAGGCGTTTTAATTAAACCATAATTTTATATCAAACCTGGGTTGTAGTATATACAAATGCTACATCAATGTCTAGATGCATTACCTTGATATCAGTTATAATGACTACAGTCTTCAAAACAACACCCACGCCTTCAACAACACTTTAACCTTACCTTTTTTTCCATAAAATCCAAGCCCCATTGACTTACATAAAGATTTTTTTTTAATGGAAGTCAGTGGGGTCCATGTGTTTGGTAATATGGGCAGAAGGTTTGGAACAACTTGAGGATGAGAAAATGATGACAGAAATGAGAAATGATGAACTATCCCTTTAAGTAGTGATTTGGCACAACTCATGCAAGACAGATAGATTAGTTAATTATAATAAATATGAGTAGTTATTACACGACTGCTTGTGTCAGAATTATTGATGGCCTATTTGATTGACTGGTTGACCTTTCTATGGGCGTAAGAGATTAACCTTTGCCCTTGTGCATCATCGATCATGTAATTTTGACCTATTGAACGGGGTATCATATGTCATTTTTTCAGTTGGTTTTGATCTGGGGTATTATATATCATTTTGTCAGTTGGTTTTGATCTGGGGTATGATTCGTCATTTTGACATTTAGTTTTGACCTGTTGACCCGACCGGGGTTATTATATGTTATAGTTTTGACTCTTAGTTTTGTGTGAGGATGTGTGTCAAGAGGGGTTGTGTGTCATTTCTGAGCACATTTCTGGTGAGAATTGGGGAAGTTTATCTCACACAAAAGATGAAAAAAACATTCTGATCATTTCAAAGTGAATAAATTAAATATGAATAAAATATATAAAATAAAGTATCTGACTACATATACTGATCCAATTATTTCAAAACAAAATAAAGTTCATCTTACATTTTAGAGTTGAAGAAGACATACAGCTTATGAACAGCTGTCAAAATAAAATCATATATATATATATATATATATATATATATATATATATATATGAAGAGTTCAGATGCAAAAGCCTCTAAATGCCATTTGAAATTTTCTTCTAAAATGACCATTTTTATCAAGCTTGTATATTTAAGTTCAGTAATTTCACTTAAATGGCAATGAAGATTACCTATTAATTGTCATTTAAGTGAAATTACTGAACTTAAATATACAAGCTTGATAAAAAGGGTCATTTTAGAAGAAAATTTCAAATGGCATTTAGAGGCTTTTGCATCTGAACTCTTCATATGTATATATATATATATATATCCTTACAGCTTATGAATAGCTGACAAAAAAAAAATATATATCTCATTCAGTGTATGAATAGGGTTTACAATGATGCAAAAGATGAAAAGATCCCCTCTCTCTATCATACACCCAGCGCGTGTCAGTCTCTGAGTTCTAAGGGGCCGGTGTGTAAATCTAATTTACTATTTAGATTGTAATTTAGCCGGTGTGTAATTTACTGTCGTGTGAATCTTGAAAACAACGCACCATAAAAAGATAAGTAAGTAACTTAAGTAATACTTGCTTATTTTAACAGCATGTTAATACTTTGTGTGATTCCACAACATGGATAGAGGGAAAGTTGCACTAAACAAAGTATCAATTTAGTTCCATAACAAGCTCAAAAACATCCACAAGAGATGACAAAATAAGAGTTGTTTTTCACATTGACTCACATTTTGAGTCAGGCAGTTCTTGCGGCTTTCGACCTTAATTTGATGCTCCTTCTAGGAAAGGATGCGATCAAACGCTCATGTATTTATGTTTGGATATAGCATAGATCTTGTGAAGTAGAATTTAAACACTGTAAGATGTCCCTCTTGGTAGAGCATGTCTCATTTGCTTGTGCACCATGTTTATTGGCTCCCTGTTGTCAATCTTAACTTTCCTGACTTCAATATTGACTTCCACAAAGACCATTTGCCCCTTTTGTGTGGCCATCACATCCTAGCTGGCTGCTAAACTCCCATGACACATTTATCATGGTATACAGCTGTATGAGTGCACATTAATTATCTCATCACTCTCTGTAGTGGAGGGACATTACGACGGCGTCCAATGAAAAGTGGTTGAGTGATGCACAGATGGAGGCCCGATACTCCCACCAACCTCTTGAAAGGTTTCTTTAATTAACAGTCAGCTCATGATGAAGAGATTCTGCTCTGGCAAAAACTGTAGCCCACAGCTGCCCAAAACTAATTTTACAGTGTAGTTGCTTCCCAGAAATAATTAATTTCCCCACATGAATCCAATTGGAAAGCCTCAGTAACCTTTCAGCATGACTAGAAGGCCATGCATGGGCAGTGATGATCCTCTGTGCCGAAGTATGAGAAGAAAAGTGTCCAAATTTGGTTAATTTACATGTCATCCACACGCACAAAGTACTCTGGGGGTACAAAAATGTATTTATGCAAATAAAATGGATTAAATTGTGCTTGCTCCCAAAAAAAAGTCAACAGCTTATAGCTGTTGCCACAATATCAGTGTTGAAAAGTTATCTTGTGTATCTCGCGTCTGAGATGTATTCAGAAGCTTTTGTATTGTTATTCAGAATGAGTCAACTTGACAGGTAAAGAAGGAAAATGTACAGTTCGGCCCCACTAATATAAATTTAGAGCTGACTAATATTAAATTTTATTCCTCAGAGCAGGAAAATGATTACAGTCAGCAGAAATTTTATAACTGAGCTACCCCACACTTTTCCCTATGTATATGCCTGCTACCTTTTGTACATTTATAATGTACAATAACAACACTCCAAAAATTACAAAAAATACACTTGAGTTTGATGGGTCATTCAGTGCTTTCTGTCCTTCATTAGCATAAGCCAAACAATGGCTGGGTTTAAGTCCAATTTTTCTCTATTCTTAATTCTCTCGCGAACTTTCCCTCGTCACGTTCACTCAGATGTGCTGAGGGAAGTTTGCGAGTGTGTGTCTAAAAGTGAAGTTAAACGCAACCAATAAATACCTGATAATACCAACTAGGCCTATTACTATGTGCTGTTCCTGTGCATTTGCCCTAATTGTATTTAATGTATGCTCTTAAATTCATTTCAAATTCTTACCTTTTATCAATACATTCAATTAAAATAATAAGACACTAGGCTGTTACCAATCAAATTCGATAATTTACATTGAAAAATTACTACTGTACATGACATTTTGAGATTGTTTTGAATATTTTTTGAATATACAAATAAGGAATGTTGAAAAGAATTATACTTTGAAACTAAACCGTCAGTAGGTGATAATGAGCGAGTCATTGATTTAAACAATTCGTTCAAACAGCTGATTTAGTCAGAACGAGGTGGTTTAATATTGTGTAATTGAATCTTTGACTCAAGCGATTAGGTCAAATGCTGAATCATTCAGTAATGAATCATGGATAAGTGTTGCTGTGACATGCACTATTGTTTGGAACTATTTTCGCTGCTGAAACAGAACATGATTTCCATTACACGAAAGTACATGTTATAACTTCATGCTGATTTGTACTCTGCTTTCGCCAAAGATAAGCACAAACTAAGATGTAGCTTTACAGTAACCTATGCTTCTCCATCCATTTACGCTTCTTTCCATATGGTAATGTGAATCTCCTTCGGTATCAGTGTACTTGGCACGACAGCACACAACTGCTGCAACTATAGTGTGGTCATCCCAGTGGACCAGCACGACAACTTTCTGCATTGAGCCGACATCTCTAGGGTCTTCAAGTGGGCACCTTCCGTCCTCTGTGTTTTGTCGACTAGCCCACGACACCTCAAGAGGGCTCCACAGTGACTCTGGCGTCCCAGAGTCGCCCCCCTCTGTTCCCCACTCAACTCAGCCCAGCTTACTGACCTTTACATCCCTCCTACTGTGCGACGTGACTCTTGGCCACTGAATCCATCCTCGCTGTTTTGCTTCAGTGTGCCAGATGAGCATACCGCAGTTTCTTCCTGTCATATGCTTCATCTACCGCATCCTCCCATGGCACTGTTAAGTCTATCAGATGAACAATGCGTGCTGATCCAGGCCACAAAACAATATCTGGTAGGAGGTTAGTGGTGGCAATCTCAGGTGGAAAAATAAGCAGTTGATCAAGATAAGCCAGCATTTTCCAGTCCCTAGCAGCTTCCAGTTGTCCTGGGTGAGAATTGATTGGAAACACTTTTTCTTGTTGGTTGCTCGCCTGGGCAGAGGATAATTTTTTTCTGTGTGTAAATTTCTGCTAGAACAGGCAGCAACTTATTGGTCATACTATGCTTGCCTTCCAATGCTAAAGCCAAATATTGCAGTACTTGGTCATGTCACCAAGTACCGACCTTGGCTTAGAGCCACTTTACATCCTGTCAAAATGTACCTTGATGTACCCAAAATGTGGAGGGTGATGTACAAAAAGGACATTAGGGATCATATCCTACCCAGAGATTTAGGTTCTGAGGTGAACATCATATGTTGACCTAATAAGGAAACTGATCCTACTCTCTTCCATTGACCAAAGGCGTTGCCAGCCCATCTTGCGTTGTTCCACACCCTCCCATCTCATCCACTCTCCCTGCTTGGCCTGGGAAATGGCCTTTATACACCTCACCCTCTCCTTCTGCTTTCACACCTTGTTGACTACCAATTTCCTCCTTTGAGCTGGGCCTGCCTTGTGCCATTTAGGAGCTAAACTGAGCCCAAAACCCCCTATTCCATGCTGTACCTGTCCCACGATATCCCCAATTTGAAGGACAGCCTTTGCCTCAACCACAGATTTCTTTGCTGACCACTTTCTACCAGTTTTTAACACAGGTGCTGACTCTACTAAGGTCATTTCCAGTCTGACCATGGCATACTTAAACTCCTCCGTTCCTTTACTATAAAGTCCTACTCTGATGAGGCAGCGTCGAACTTCCAACCATTTCCTGATGTATGAACTTATTAACGCTTCCAGCTTATCCACTGTCAGTAACTGGATAAGCTACACAGCCAGTGGCCACAGCAACCTCGGCAGTAGACCAAACTGAAAACACCAGAGTTTTAGTTTGCCTGGTAGAGCACAGCTATTTATGCTCTTCAACCCTTCCACTTGTCGTCTAACTTCTCCCACTCGAACTGTGTCCTTTAGATCCCCATCGTACCATCTCCCAAGACTTTCCCTGGCTTCTCAGGAACTGTTGGTATTGCCTCACCATTAATGAGGATAGGTTATGGGGGTGGTGATGGCGCAGTGGTTAAGACACATGCCTTTGGTGTGAGAGACCCGGGTGTGAGAGAGCCACTGTGAGACACCAATGTGTCCCTGAGCAAGACACTTAACCCCTAGTTGCTCCAGAGGTGTGCGACCTCTGACATATATAGCAATTGTAAGTCGCTTTGGATGAAAGCATTGTAAAAGGGTACAGTACTTATTACCCGATTAGTGCAGGCTACTGTTGTAGTCATAGTTGTCATGTCATCCATGTATGCTCTGATTGGTTGTAGTCGGATCCCAGAAGCCAAGCGCTCTCTTCCTATTACCCATCTTGATGCTCTAATGATTTCTTCCATTGCCATGGTAAAAGCCAGTGCAGAAATGGTGCATCCTGCCATTATTCCACTCTCTAAGCATTGCCATGTAGTGATGAACTCTGGAATTGAGAAACTAAATTGCAAATCTCCAGAATAGGCTTTCACTAAATTTGTTATTGACACTGGTACTCTGAAAAAAATCAAATGCTGCCCAAAGAAGCTCATGTGGCACTGAACCATATGCATTAGCCAAATCCTGGAATGTCACATGGAGCTCCTTCCTCTCCTTTTTAGCTGATTGAATTCGTTGCCAGATAACATTGATGTGTTCAAAACATCCTGGGAACCCTGGAATGCCAGCTTTTGAACTGAAGTGTCAATGAAACCATTGTCCAGGTAGGTGGACAATCTCAGCAATAATGCTGAAGAAAATCTGACCTTCAACGTTTAATAGTGAAATAGGACGAAACTGACTGATGCTTGTAGCCTTTTTTCTTCTTTTTTGTTAACAAAACAGTCATTGCCGGTAAAAATGTAAGTAACTTTATTTATTAAATTGTTATGGAATCAATATCTCGGTTTTAATCATGATGACATTCAGGAAAACAGAGAGACAGAGATTGTGCTCTAAACAGTGTTGCCCGCGCACATGGCGGAGAGGGAATGTGAGCGAGAGACCTTGAGAAAGTTTGATTATTTTCTAAAGTATGCTTTTTGTGTCATTAACAAAACATACATACATGCATATATACAGTATATATATATATATATATATATATATATATAAAACAATAAATAGCTGTTACCAAATATTACTATTTGTTGTTGTAATTTGTTTAAATGTAAGTGAAAAGTTTCTGTAATCATCTAATTCAGATGAGACCAGTTATGTCATAATATGACTGCAAATTAAACCAGACATGAAATTACTTTCTAACTACTAAGTGTTTTTTTTTTGTCACGTTAATCATTGATGTATTTACACCGTGACTTACAACTTCTACCATTAGGGTGTTGATGCTCATGTATGAAAGTGATTTCATCCCTGTAGATCATTACTAATTGGCTGAACTGATGTCGTTACAACTTCACTTCATGTTACAACATGTCTCGCAGTCTACTCTAATATTATGTTCAGTCAAATACATTTGCTATAGGAATTGTTCACAGTCTCTTTCTTCACTGTTAAAGGGTCTTTACCACACTGTCACTGAAAAAATAAAACCTTTAAAAAATGGTCAATGACCGTCAGCTACGGCTGACAAACAAAAATAGTAAAAATGAAGTAAACATAATGTAAATATAGTGCCAACATTTTTCAT
The DNA here is from genome assembly GCA_038021265.1 of Cyprinella venusta. Lineage (NCBI taxonomy): Eukaryota > Metazoa > Chordata > Actinopteri > Cypriniformes > Leuciscidae > Cyprinella > Cyprinella venusta. The sequence goes on from CM075873.1 coordinate 7,016,508, forward strand.
AAATGTTTTATAGAAAAACACTGTTATTTTACAACTATCTCCTCCAAAACGGTCAAATGACTGTCAGCAATGGCTACCATACAAAAACCGTAAAATGAATGTAAAATATCCTAATTTAAATAATGTGCAAAAGAGTTTGACAGAAATCGTTTGCTTTATAATAATATAAATGTTTTACTTTAATGTTACAGGGTTTTTTGACAGGCCTGCCAGTCATTTTATAATTTAACTGTTTTGTTACTGTTTAATTACAGATTATATTTATAATTTTACATACATTTTTATGTAATTTAAGAAAACAGAAAAAATAATGAATGAAAAATACAGTACATTTTCTGTATAAAAATGAATGATGTGAATCACTGCAAATGTCACAAAAAATTTACAGAGTTTTGAGTAAAATTAAATTAAATGAACGTCAAAAAATCTGTTATTTTCTGTAAAAAAAAAAGATTTACAGTGTTTCTACACCTGCCTCTCTCATCCCTTTCTCCCAAATTGTTGTTCCTTACTTCTAGAACAGAGTAGATAGCATCTGCCATATTTCTGTCATGTGCAAGATGTGATGTTCTGTTGACTAATTATGTAAAGTCATCATCAGCAGGGAGACGGGGAACTGAGCTTGGCTTGCAGACAGCTGAGCCAAATGGTTCTTTGTCAAGGACGGCTGGGAGGTGTGAAGAAAAAAAAGGAAAAAATAAAAAAATAAAAAGAGGAGCCTCTCAGATTGGTATGTGACTCACCGGATGTCGTTTCAGTCTGAGGCTGGAGCATGACCTTTTGAGAGCCCTGTCCACCCACAGCAATCCAGCAATATTTTCCTCAGATAATAATTTCTCACTGTGTCTGCCTGTCGTTCACGCACAGAAACACAGGATCATAAATAAGTTCACCATGAAAGGACTGCTATAGTGAGAGAGAGAGCGAGCGAGGGAAAGAAACAAAAGGGAGAAAAAAACGAACAAGCTTGTAGCGGCAATCTGAATTTCTGTGAAGAGCATTCTTATATCTGGGGAGGAAGAATCTGATGAAATAATGCATTTCTATATAGCTGTAATGAGACCACAGAACAGGCCAATTTTTCTCGATAATACAATTGAAAACATCTGTCAAATTGTAAATCAAAATGTGTGAAACAGATGCTGCGAGTGTAAACCTCAGTCAAGAGACACGCTAGCAACTGACTCTAGTGGTCTTTAGCCTCCTTGTAAGAGCTCCCGCTACCCCAGCCCGTTTTCATTCCCAGTATATGGGTTTTCATTCCCATATACTGACCCTTTTGCCAATCCGTAGACATCCAACACACATGGCACCCTTTAGCTTCAATATGAGATGCAGATATGTATAGGCCAGAAGGCGCCTCCTAGTGGTCTAACCCTAACCCTACCCCAGACCTAAACCTACCCATACTCTGTGCGTGTTATATTGACGCTAAAGGGTGCCATATACGTTGGATGTATACGCATTGGCAAAAGCGTCAGTATATGACACCTTGGGATGAGAATGCGTTGGCTACCCACAACGCAGACAACAGTTTGAATCTCACTCGGAGCAGGTCGAGCGCGAATAGGATTGGTTACAGACGTGCCCTACAGCAAATGTTGGCAAAACAGTAAAACAAAGAATTCACTTGATAAACAAAATTAAGCTGCAGGACTTTTGTTAATGTGTTAAAAAAATGCCTATGATAACATAAGACATCTTTTTGTTGTTAACATATTTGTTTACACACATGTTGATACAAAAGCCATCCTTTTTCGTGGAATGACCCTGTAACAGCCGGAGCACATCATCGCTATGTTTAAAGTCACTGTATTGCATGCTCATTAAACTGAGGCAATAATAAAACTTCCAAAACTATCTTCTTAGTTTGTACTCTCTAAAAAATAACTTCAAGTAACAAAAATGTATTTTAGTTTTTTTTTTTTTTTCAAATTGGGATAAATTTAGTTAAATGGCACCAATGGGAGAGACTTGTACAGACAAAAACAGACTGAGAAACTGTTTAAACCATTTTCGTTTTTATTTCACAGAAGAAAGCAATTCTTAAAGGTTTGAAATAACATGTCAGAATTTTACATTTTGGGGTGAACTGTCAGCATCAAACAGCCAGCTTCAATCAAATCTAACAACTTGTAAGCAGCTTCTGATGTCTCTAATGTTGACTCTTTCAAATATATATTGCTTGACTCTTTTGCTACTTTCAGGACTACTGTTCAAAGTTTGGAGTCTCTTATCCTAGCAAAGGCTGCAGTTGTTGCATTTGTTTGATTAAATATACATTAAAGACCGTATTGTGAACTATTGTTAGAATTTAAATAACTGGTATTGTTTTTAAATTCTAATATCCTGATTTTTTTTCTGCATTTTGTTCAGTCTTGAGTGTCACATAATCCTCCGGAAATCGCTTGGTAACACTTTACATTAAGGTTTTATTAGTTAACATTAGTTAACTACTTTAAAATAAGAATGAACAATACTTCTACAGCATTTATTAATCTTAGCTAATGTTAATTTCATCATTTACAAATACGCTAAAATCAAAAGTTGTATTTTTTAGTGTTAATTCATTGTGGACTAACATGAACAAACAATGAATGACTGTATTTTGATAAACAAAGATGAATAAATACTGAAATAAACTAGTGTTAACAAAATACAAAGTTTTTATACGACCCCAAACTTATGAAATGTAGTGTATGCTTAATGGATCACCTGTGCTGTAGCTAGCAAAGCATTTTGAGATAACTAGAGCCTGGAACAGAGCAGGAATCTGTGTAACCAGGTGGTTGCTGAGTTGTTGCGCGTCCAACATCTTGTGTTGAATACAACACCAAGATTCCTGGCTGCATTTATTGTTGTAGAGCAGCATCTCTGTATAGTGACTAGATGTGAATTACAAATCATTTGCTTTCTCTTTCACTATTCCAAAGAAACAGCGCTTGTGATGTTAGCACTACAACTGTCAATATAAAGAGTCGCTTGAATTACAGTCAAAGGAATATAGGGAAACCAGTAAGTGTCTTACGAAACATACTTCAATACTATTATTTTAATAATACCGAATGTCAACAAATCTCTCAGCAATGTAATCTTTCAGAAAGACTGTCGAATAAAAAGAGCTTCCCCGGTCAGACGAAGCAGTGAATTACCACTGAAGAGTAACAACACACTTATGATACAATTATCAACGTTACATTCCATTTCGCCAAAGAAAAAAAAATACTTTCTTTGTTAGCTTTGAAACCCATTGCAAGCCTTTGAATTGGAGTAAGAGGATTGTCAACATTGACTTCATTGGGGCACTAGAGTTTCCTCTAGTGGGTAAAGTGAATCTGGGTTTCAGCTTTTATGCATGCCCCACACACACATAGTACTGACTTTAAAGGCAAGCTGTCATGCATGTTTTATCAGCAAAAAAGAAGAAAAAAAAAACACAGCCTGGCATGCTTTTTCCCATTGAGATGGAACTTTGAAGCAGTCGGCATGGTTTGGGTGTTGAACGTGAGCAGCTTGGATGTGTGTGTGATGACTGGCTAATGAACCAATCGGTAATCTTATTGAGAGGTTTGAATGTGTCTGACATATTGTCTCCCGTCTGCACATCGGTGGTCGACTTTATGGCTGAATCGGAGTTTGGTCCACAGTAAATTTCAGGAGCAAATGGATTTTTCCTATTTCTAAGAATATGGAGGTCCAATCTTAAACAACAAAGACTGCAGGTCGAATGACTGGAACTCGTAAAAAAGCACTATGTATGTAAATCTATTTTATTGCACCAATCTTGAACTTATCTTTGAATATAAATAAAAGGGGGTGAAGTGTATATACATGCATTACATCTCCGTCTATACATCTGGATCTGCATTCTAAGGGGACACCGATCTGAGAGGAAACCTTGGATTGAAATTTACATCTCAACCGAACATCCCTGAACTTCAGAGGGCCCAATGACATGCTCATTGTTTACTCGTGTTTACTATTATTTATAATGTGGCTCACAGCACATCAGTAGTGGGCATTCAAGCCCAGACCAGATGAACAGTGAAATCTAATGTAATACCAGCTCAGTGACAGCAGTAATGGGTCATAAATTCCAAGTTCAGGTAGGGTTTGATTGTAAATCAAAGGCCCAGACTACCGGACTGATTTAAATCTATCAAGGCCCAGTGCAAGGTTTTAAAGGTTTTTAAAGAGAGGCAGGATACTTTATTGCCTGGGAAATGGTATGTCCTTAGTTCAGCACCTCAGCAAAATGTGGGAAGAGTGCACAGTGCAGACATGTGAAGCTTTTAAATCATGTATGCTAATCTGATAGCGTCAGGGTCGAGTTTTGAATGGAATTTCTCGTTCACGCCGATCTCTGTGACCACTTGTTGAGATGACATTTGAAAATGAATGCTCACTGTCAATGACAGTCCAGCTTAGCGCTTTGAGGTGAGGTCCTCACCACCGTGGCATTTTGCGGTTCGCTTCTTTTAACAGCAAGGTCAGGGTAAAGATAAAAATAATCTCCTGTGACAAATTTGTTTTCAAAAGGCCTCACTCTACTGCTCTATCATCTTTTTTTAAGTTGTTACAGATAATGCTGACTCATAGTGAACTATTTGATCGGACTGATGAGTTGTGTTGTCTCTGTAATTTAAATGGCTATAGCATGCATTTAAGGGGGATAACTGTATGTGGGATTCCTGTTAAATCCAGACCTTCCATGGATTATGCGCATCTGCGCTAGGAAAAAGGAATACAAGACAATGACCACTACACATGGAGCAATTCCAGCTCTGGAAAAATGCAGCCATGAAAATTATCACAATAGATTGTAACAGGTCTATGCCTGGGCAACCACAATGCATTTATCTAATCAATTTATATGCAGATTAAATATTACTATGTCAACCCCTTATTTTACATTAGCATCTTACTACCCATAACATATTGATTACTAGTGATGGGGACGAGACCACCTATGCCGAGTCAAGACCGAGTCTTTGAAGGGTCGAGTCTGAGTCAAGACCGAGTCTTTGAAGGGTCGAGTCTGAGTCAAGACCGAGTCCGTTGGTTTTCAAATACAGTCAAATCCGAGTCAAGACCGAGTCTTTGAAGGGTTGAGTCTGAGTCAAGATCGAGTCTTAGAAGGGTCGAGTCCGAGTCGAGACCGAGTCTGTTGGTTTTCAAATACAGTCGAGTCCGAGTCAAGACCGAGTTTTTGAAGGGTTGAGTCTGAGTCAAGACCAAGTCTTTGAAGGGTCGAGTCTGAGTCAAGACCGAGTCTGTTGCTTTTCAAATACAGTCGAGTCCGAGTCAAGACCGAGTTTTTGAAGGGTCGAGTCTGAGTCAAGACCGAGTCTGTTGCTTTTCAAATACAGTCGAGTCCGAGTCAAGATCGAGCCTTTGAAGGATCGAGTCCGAGTCAAGACCGAGTCTTTGAAGGGTCGAGTCCGAGTCGAGACCGAGTCTGTTGGTTTTCAAATACAGTCGAGTCTGAGTCTTTGAGGAAGCAAGTCCGAGGAAGTCCGGGAATTGTTTAGAGCGGTCGTCTTAATGTCTTAAAGGGATAGGTTTGTTTTTAACATCTTGAGGATTTGGTCTGAAAATTACGACTCCTTATCCTCCCACTGTGGTCCGAGACCGAATCAAGACCAATTCAAGACAGAGTCTTTGAAGGAGCCGAGACGAGAAGTCCGAGACGAGTCCGAGAAAGCAGAAATCGGTCTCGAGACCGCTCTCGAGTCCGAGACCAGACTCGGGTACTACATCACTATTGATTACTGATGTAAACCTCATTCCTTGTTGGAGGTAACAGAGACGTTATATCGAGGACTGGCATATGGGGTCTCACTTGGGAGGCCCAATCACGTTGTGGAAAAAACCGCCAATGAAATTGGAAAGTGGAATTTGCATGCCAATCCACTCCCACGTACATACAAGTAAATATTATATAGACACTCATCCGCACATTCAGTTTTATGCTGAGGAGGTGAGGCCATTCAGCAGGTTGGTTCAGGGTTGTGTCAAGAGGGACATAAAATCTCAGTTCCCTCCATCAGGGAACGAGAGTTACAAACGTCCCCATCTGTCAGTCATGTTCAACGTTATGTCAAAGATTGACAAATGGGGTCTCTATGGAAAGCACCACAGCCACTGAACTGTGTTATGAGTGTTTGGAGATACAGATGCTGGCAAGCTGTTTTGGCGACCTCCATCATACAGTCGTAACCTAAATAGTGCCCCAAGTAAGCCTAAAGATAAATGGTCCTCCATGCTAATGAGATGGAAGGGACAAGGCTTACCATAGAAACGGTCGTAGCTGCTGTTCCTTTTGTATATTACTTCATGGGAAGAGTGCTTCGGTCCTCTATTTTTCCAGCTATCACTGTTGTTAAATCTGTGGAAATGTCCTTAGTCCAGTGGAAAGGGACTCTTTTGTAGGCCACATCTTGCCCATAGGAAGAAGCATGTGGAAATCCACATATGTACTGACCCCTGAGGCAAAGCTACATATGGAAAGATCACTGCAGTAGGCCCTGCATAAACAGGGATGGAACTACTACAGGCGCAGTGATGGGCCAGAGCAGAATCTCATGAATAAGCAGGCTCCACCCGGAGAAGGTAGAATCACAGGTAACTGGAAAGATTGATCGCTTCACACAACCACTAGGCTTCGAAGCAAAAATGGATGTGTACTGCCATCTTATAAACCCGTATGTTTGGGGGAATGGCTTGGCATGCAAATTCCACTCGCCAACTCCATTGGTCATTTTCTTTTAACTCAGAGGTGATTGGGGTCATTGAGTCATTGAAATGACTTGTAAGTAGGGATAGGGAATCATAATTACAAACAATCCAGAGAGTCTTGCTAAAGGTGATATCGCCAGGAGGTAATAATCCTTGAACTGACACTATGTAATCAGACAGGTATAGCTACAGTGTTGTGTGGAATACCCTGTTATCACTCTGTCTGTCTAGTAAAATATTATTTCATATTTAACACTCAATGGATTTCAGTATAATATCTCAGTACTATTTCAACCAGTCATCATACAAGGTCGACATGGATTTGCAAAGACAATGCAGTTGTTGAAATTTCCGAGGTGGACAGACAGAACAAAAGAATGACAGATCTATCTATCTATCTATCTATCTATCTATCTATCTATCTATCTATCTATCTATCTATCTATCTATCTATCTATCTATCTATCTATCTATCTATCTATCTATCTATCTATCTATCTATCTATCTATCTGTCTGTCTGTCTGTCTGTCTGTCTGTCTGTCTGTCTGTCTGTCTGTCTGTCTGTCTGTCTGTCTGTCTGTCTGTCTGTCTGTCTGTCTGTCTGTCTGTCTGTCTGTCTGTCTGTCTGTCTGTCTGTCTGTCTGTCTGTCTGTCTGTCTGTCTGTCTGTCTGTCTGTCTGTCTATCTATCGTTCTATCGTTCTATCTATCGTTCTATCTATCTATCGTTCTATCTATCTATCTATCGTTCTATCTATCGTTCTATCTATCATTCTATCGTTCTATCTATCATTCTATCATTTTGTCTATCGATCTATCCATCATTCTATCATGCTCTGCATTATCCACAACAATTATACTGTTTTTGCAGTCTTATATCCGTCATAATATATCTTGTCAGTTTATATCAGAAAGATTATTATGCCATGAACCTAGTTATTCATCCCAAATGTCACTTTGTATGCTGTCTATCATAATTTACACTGAAATTATGTATCTGTGAACATCAGGATAATGACATACAAAAATATGTAATCATTTGGCTCGTAGAAAATTATAGGAGATTTAGCTCTAACAAGACGCTGTCCTTTGAAAGGACAAGATTATAATATTTTTACATACAATAAGTATTGTTTTTTTTGCATCATTGTAGAGAATTACTGTGCTCTAAACTAGGAAAACAGCTTCACAAGGATTTTACATCATATTTCGGTAAAACGTGCAAATAGACATATGGTTAATTTAAAAAAAAAATAATAATAAATAAATAAATAAAAACTGTGCTATAAAATGTAGCTTTATTTGTTCCTTAGTGTTTTTATGTCCTTTCTTATTCGTAGTTTTCACGTAACATCACACCCTCATAGGAACTCAAAACAAAACAAGGCTTTCCTCCTCTGCTCACTAGTCATTTTTACCAGGATTGTATAAAGTACTAATGTACTTTAGCACTCTCCACTGTTTTTAGTGATTAAAATACTGCAGCTTGTGCTATATATGGATCACAAGTGGCCAAAACATATTTTTCTATTTGAGATGGATAATTGACAGGCTGGTGCTGCAGTTTTATGGTTGTTTTGCCCTCCAAGGCTCCAAGATATGTGACTGAAAACTGTGAGAAAAAATTTACAATACCGTTTTACTGCATAACTAATAGGGAATAATTGAAGAACTAACAGGCGATTCTTCATTACCTCTTCACTACTGTTAACTACAAAGTAAGATGTGTTAACTAATTGCAGATCAATATATCAGGTAAATGTCTGCACTTATCTTTCTTATTAGGGCTGAAGAATAACTAAAACTTTTTTAATTTTCAAATAGCCTACATTAAAAATGAATGAAAATCAATAGGCCTAATTATAATTTTAATAATATATACAGTATAATATAGTAATATTTTTATGGTATCTGTACTTTTACTCAAGTACTTGATTTGTGTAGACTTTATTCACCACTCCACTGCTAAAATAATGGATTGTTATAGTAATTACTGTGTATGACTGTTCATTAGAAGTTACTTCATAGTTATTTTTCTTGAACCATAATTGTTGTTCTTCAGGGAGAATGACAGGATTAATTAGTTATTGATTAACTACCTGATACTTAACACAATCATAAAATTATATTACATACTAATTAGTTAACACATCTTCCTTAGTAGTTAACAGTAGTGACTTAAGTGTTATTAATTAGCTATTAGTTCTTCAGTAATTCCTTATTAGTCATGCAGTAAGTAAGACACAGTATTCTATGACTATGAATAGCAGGGAGGAGTACAGCCTGATGGAGTGGTATTATACACTTCAATATAATGCTCAATTTGGGCATGGATTGGGGGAAAATTGGCTCTGCATGGGCTCAAAACGTTCAAATCTATCATTACCTTAACAGCACTCACAGATCTTATATTCACTAAAGAAAGCTAAGCATAGCTCCAAAATCATCCTCAAACTTGCTGACTGCCGATACTACTATTCTCGGACTCATCACTAATGGCAATGGGACATCCTACAGCAGCGCAGTCTCATCCCAAGACGTCATACAACTGACGCTTTTGACCATACGTCAACATCCGCCGTTTTAGGGTACCCTTAAATGTTGGTTAGATGACGTTATCTAATCCTAACCCTACCCCAGACCTAAACCTACCCCGTCACCTAACTGACGTTAAAGGTAAAGCGTCAGTTGGATGACGCCCCAGGAACGTTAAAGGGTACCCTAAAACGGCGGATGTTGACGTATGGTCAAAAGCGTCAGTTGTGTGACATCTTGGGATGAGACAGTGTTACCTAAAGAGATGAGGTTAAAGGTACAATATGCAGGAATTTTCACCACCAGGGGTCGCTAGCCTCTTACAGTAACAAAGGCGTATAATGATGGCGTATATTCCGCATTAAGCTTATGGATCATGTCATATGGATCAAATGGATTTCTGAGCCTCGTCACAAGTATTTCAATGCACAGTTCTCCTTAGTATTAACTATGCAAATGATAAATAAATGCCTCGACTAAAAACCTGTACTTATTTCATTTCTGTAACCCTGTTTGTGCAATAGAAAAAATGGGCTCCGTTCCATGGTATAGATGTGAGGACAAAAATCAATGCAGACTGTATTACTCATTCAAAGTTAACTTGAGAGCGGGGCATGCCTATTCCCAACGCAGACTTATTGTAAGACGCTTTCGGCATTATAGCATTCAGTTTTAATGATAGGAACTGTGAGTGTACTGTAATATCTTTAGACGGTTACGGTTTTATGCTCTCTAAAGAATCCTGATCTGCCAAAGGCAGAATTGAGAGATAGTGAGGTGTATCAGGCCTCTTCTTTGTTTGCCACATGTGTGGCATCTTGCAGTCTGAATTTAGATCTGAATTTTAGATGCCATGTCATGTCCTTTAAAGACCCCTCATGATTTCTCTGTGCACATAAACTGCTGGAATTGGAGTCGTAACATGATCCGGGGGCAGTACACATTGAGAAGCGTGTTTTCCCTGCATTTGTAACTCACTTTTGCAGAGGTAAGAAAACAAACATGAAAATCCCAATGAAATCTGCCATTGATTGGTGGCAGCTGTACTTTCTAGGCAACAATATTTTCTGGCAGGCCTCCTTGGCAAAACACAGACACACACACACACACACACAGTGCATGGCAAAGCTTATCTCTCCAGCATTTCTTCATCACGAAACAAGCCCTCTGTCACTGAAGCTCACTAGAACAAATCATGCATGGGACTAATTCAGTATTTCTAGAGGGCCAACACAGATTTGCTGGATCTCAAACGGCTATTTGACTAAAGTGGAAACAGCGCAATATTAATGCATAGACAGTAAAAGAAATTGACACAGCGACCCCATAGACTTCAACTGAGAAAAGTGAAGTCAATTAGAAGCACTCACTTCCTGATTGCCAAGCGCACTGCGCAGGCTCAAACTGAGCTTGATGACGTAGATGTGACGTGAGCAACCTGTCTCACAGTTGTAAGTCTTCTAGTAGCTGTGCCAAGATGAATCTGAATCATTCCCTTCTGAATCTTGCAGAACCGGAGATCATGAGTATTAGCTGTCCATGAGCCAGCAGCAGGAGCAACTTCATGACTCTCTATGGGCTTCTCCCTCGACTTTATGCCTCCATGTCCCGCCGATTGCGCACAAGCTTCTACTTCTGTCTATAGGGTGATTTCTCTACTGTGCGACAGAGAGTTAGCCTTTTTTCACAAAAACTGATTCTAAAGGGCCATAACGTAAGATGTATAAAAGGTAATGGAGCCTTTTATATATTGTTGTGTCTTTAGAACTAAAAAATGGACAAATTAAGTCTTTGAACACCTCAGATGTAAAGTTATTTCCTGTCAAAGTGATGCCAAAATGCATGGGAGTCAATGAAATGCTAACAGCAGTTGAAGGCTTGTTAGCCAATGGCGGCCCCCTGGGAGACTTCAGTTTCCGGCTGGTGGATTAGCCTCTTGTATTAATATAACCAGGCTGGGAATATTCGTTAAAGTGGTACTCTTGGTCTGGACCCAATTTTGATAAATCTAAATATTTACCCCCTCTAGAAGATCACAAATTTATTTTAGAGTCAAATTACATGAGGGCATGTCCAGTGCTAAATAGTAAGAATTTGTTTTACTGTTTGTTTTAATTTGTTGTACTTGAACAGCCTTAATTTCAAACCTTAATTTATTTTCGATAGATGAAAGAAAGACATGGACATCTCAGATGACATGGGGGTGAGTAAATTATCAGCAAAAGTTTTTTTAAAAGTGAACTACTCCTTTCGCAAGGCATAAAAACACATGCAGAAAATAAATAAAGGTAAAAGACATGTAGTCAGGAAAAATACTTACTACCACTTAGCTCAATGAAGTGTATTTGTCTTTTACAGGCAGAAAATACTCCGAAGCCTGGTGAAGCGAGGAAGATGAGGACTGAATAAGGTAATTATTCAAAATTACAAAATTACTCAGGTAAGTCCAAACACATTTAACAGAGTTAAATGTAATGAGCGTGAACAGGTGCAGCAGGTTATTATTTGGGTGATATTGGACTAGTGGAGCTGTAGTGACTGGCACTGATGTTGTGTGACTAAATCGGTGACACATACTGTAGCTGCCCTATTCCATCAACTGGAACAAACGTCTTAAGGACACTCTACATTAACTTCATCTCCTGATCCGCTCTGAGAGCACTCATATCATTTAATAATAAACTTTATTTTATATAGTGCCTTTAAACCAGCTTCTCAAGGCACTTAAAAATAAAAAAGTAAAAAATACACATGATAGAAGTAGTGCAAAGTGTACAAAAAACAAAAGAACACACTGGAATACAAAATAATAATAAAAAAAAATACATTAGGAAAAAGCTAACCTAAAAAAAGTGAGTTTTTAGGTTGCATTTAATGCTTTGATATTGCACATCTTTAAAATGAGAAAGAAGTGCGTTCCAGAGTCTAAAAGCCATACCCCCGATACAAATTGCAAAAGTACCTGTGGAACAGCCAAGACCAGCTTGAGAGGAGTGCAAATGATGCTTAGGAAAATATGTATATATATATATATATATATATATATATATATATACAGAGTTAAGAGCACAGACAGATACTGAAAGGCCATACCATGAAGTGTCGTTATATGTGTGCATAAGGATTTTAAAATCAACACCTGACCAGGAAATGTGTTCATTTCAAGCTAGCAGCAGAATTTTGCACACATTGCAGTTTGTCAAGTGAGTTTTAGGAACCCCGGCAAGAAGTGCATTGCAGTAGTCAATGCAGGGAAAAAACAAAAAAAAACAAAAAGCAAAAGTATTGATAAGCCTTTTAGTCACAGGAAAGGATAGCATTGGGCGAAGTCTAGCAATATTTCGGAGATGAAAAATTTTTTTTTAACAGTATATTGCACACAATAAGCAAAATATTGTATCACTATGTTTTATCACTGTTTTGGGTCATCCATATTTTTATCTCATAAATTCAATGCAAGAGAAAAGAAACATTCACGTTTGACCACACTTTAATTGAATATCTAATTAGTAGTGTCTGCATAAAAGTGATAATTAAGCTTTAAGATTTAAGTGATCTTAAGAGCAATCCAAGAGAAAATATATAAATGCTAAAAAGTAAGGGGCCTAAAATTGAACCCTGAGGGACACCAATGTAGTGACAGAGCCAATTTCAGACTTGAAGCCACTCAGTGGTATTTAAAAATATCATCCGACACACACAAGCTCAAATCTCTTCACTGCAACCCACCAAAATAAACATGTGTGACTGTATATGAATATAATTATATATTACTATTGTACAGTAGAATGTATTTCTCAATGTATATATTAGCAATAATAATAAAAATAGCAATAGCTAAATGTGCAGTAATTTGTTTGCCAAAAAAAATCAAGTAAATGTTATTTACTTGATTTACACCCTTTAATAAATACATTTGTATTCAATAACAAAACACAGAATCCAGAAAAATTAGAGCAGAAAACACAATTTCTAGAAAAAATGATGATAAAAATAATAAATAAAAATAGTGCACTATTATTGTTAACATTTTAATTCATTTATTTTTTATTATTAAAATTGAATTAAACCATTAAAACAGAAGACAAGCGGATTTAATAGGGTGCAGTGGTTGAGCCCTGGAAATGCACGTGGTCTATCAGCCTATCCAGGTAGCAACATGAGAGTAGGTAGGTGACAGAAATAAACCAAACCACAGGCACACTGTAATTGGCTAGCTGAGTGAAAAGAGTCTTAAACAAAGGTGCTGTGACATTTAGAGGAGACCTTTGCTTACATCCAGCACAACATTTTCAGCTGGAAAATGGACTCTGTGAAGTAGGAACAACAGACGCAATATTGAAATCCAGACTGTAATGTGATGCCTCATTCGTGAGAGGCCTTTTACGTGCTGGGGACCGCAAGTAATGCCGGTGCACCATACAACACTGATTAAAGTCAAAGTGTCCATCGATGACTTCAAAGACACAGAGAGGGACGAGAACGAAGACAGAGTAATAGGAGCTGTACTACTGGACGCCTGCCACACCGCCGCTAATGGCTCTAAGATTCCAAGTCGTTTGGCAGCATAAAAACATCAACATTTTTTGCAGAATTAATGCAGGGTAGATCTCAATATAGAAGGTAAACGGCGACAGCATGCTGCTGCGTTCGAGCCAGACAGAGTGAAAGATGCAGGGCGAGCGAAATGGAAAGCCTGTTGAAAGCCTCTCACACTGGGGTGAATAAACACTCTCCCTCATGCTCAGAGCCCTAAAGAGTCTGGTCCTATGAATAACCCATCTTGCTTCTTAGCTGCTCTGAAATTGCCTGAGATGAGCTAGTTGCATGGCTGTTTTTCTCAGGTCGGGTTTTCTATTTCGTCTTCTCCCAAAGGCACCTCGATGATCACGGCCGAAGAGACACATCAAAAATTCCGCCAACTCACACAGGGCCGTTGGCAGCAGGAGGGGAGATTCTTTTTCTTCAGAAATCTCTCGACCAGCAGCACACGCCTGAGTGCAGAATATGAACTGAAACAACCCACCACAGAAACATTGTGCGGACCATTTCAACACAATATTCGCAACTCTATAAGCCCGCTGTGAAAACCTATGACCTACCGCACCAACGCCTCTAATGAAGAGGATGTGGACAGCCATTGTGATATTTTTCCATCAACCGCAACTCCAACGCTCCCTCTCTCCAATCTCTCGTTTCGACATCAGGACTCAACAATAAGGATGACCCACTGTGGTCTTGAAAGAGTTTCAGGCCAGTTGACAGAATCGCATTCAGCAATCTTGATCACCCATTTGTTGCAAACTTAAAAATATTTTTAAATTTTAGAGAACAAAAAAAAATATGCAACATTTAATTTAATCACATATTTCTAAAGCTAATAAAGCTAAAATTAGAACTTCTGGACAGTGAGCACTAATTTTACTGGTTTATTGGATGCAAGACACGTATTCAATCCTGCCTCTGGAGATCTACATTTCTGCAAAGTTTAGATCCAACCTCAGTCTAACACACCTAAACCATGGTGGGGGTCATTAAAACTGTTAGAGCAAGTTGGAACTAAATTTTGCAGAAAGGTTCTGCAGATCAGAAGGACTTAGAAATTAAGATGTCCTGATAACAGAATATAGATGAATATATCATTCAATGATTTGGTTGTTTAGTATGTGGCGGAAGACCGAAGTTGCTCGGATTTAAAACTGTTGTGTTTTTTTGTTGCTGAAGTCAAACCTCTATCAGAGAGGTACAGGCAATTACAACAAAAGCTTCCATGCATGAAATCCTAGCTGGCTCTTATTGATAAATTTCCGAACACTTCCAAAGACTTTTCAAATTACCTCTCCCCTTATTAAAACTTCTCTCATACATTTTAATTTCAGTCAGAGTTCATTGGATGGGAGCCTATGCACTTGAGAGGATAGCGGATGCCCACATGCAAAGACAGGTTTCATTTATCTCTCACAGAGGAGATGGAAGGTGCTTCATTATACACAGCGAGAGAGAGAGAGAGAGAGAGAGAGAGAGAGAGATGCTAACACATACATTTTGAAAGACTGAATCCGCTCTCCCCCTCTCACAAGCCATTTCTCTTAGCATGGATGAGTGCCATTCTCTTTCAACCCTCTGAAGGTCAGATAAAAACTGTTTTTGAAGAGCGGGAGACTGCAGAAATCTTCCTCAGAACATCCTCTAAGGGATAGGTTTCATTCCTAATCAAGCCGTAATGAGATCTTCTGTCTGAGGGAATAAATATTTTCCTCAAAACTAGGCCATTGCCCTCAGAACACATTTATTAAAGACATGAAGGATCTCAGAATGAGTGACATGCATAGCCAGATTTGGTGGGGTTTTAGGGCCACATGAACCACATGATTCCACTTGAACAGGGGGTTCGTAAACATTTCAGGCCAAGTTAACTTCAATCCATGCCAAGACGTCCTCTAACTGACGCTTTTGACCATACGTCAACATCCAACATTTTAGGGTATACGTCAGTTAGATGACGCGGGTAGGTTTAGGTCTGGGGTTGGGTTAGGATTAGATAGTGTCATCTAATTGACGTTAAAGGGTACCTTAAAACGTTGGATGTTAACGTATGGTCAAAAGCGTCAGTTAGAGGACGTCTTGGGATGAGAACGGGCTCCCAAAACATTTTGTAATCCAATTTAAAAGGCAAACGGAATATTTTGTTATTCAGTCCATTTTGTTAATTGTCAATTTTTGAGAATTTTACCTATTTTAATTCTGTGTTCAAATGAGATTTTCAGATTACAGTTGTAGTTTTATTTTGCAATCACATTCCAAATAAGAACAAATATTCATTTGTATACAATAATAGTCTGATTGAAGTATGTTTTCATAATGCTCATTTCATGAAATCGTTCCGCAAACCATGGTTCGAAAACAACTGGTCTAGCCTACATTTTCAAATGAATATTTAAGGGGTTTTATGTGTATGCAAAGCAAGAAAAGCAGACAAACATCTTCCCCTGGCATCATCATCATCTTTCAATTAATTCAGAGCAACTCTGAACATATTTACATGAAAATGCATTTCCACAAAGGGGCAATTTAGGAGTGCATAAGCTCCCCGTCTACGACTCTTCAGAGGCTTTTATTGGGTGATCATTTTTCATCGGAAAAAAGTAAAGAAAAAGAAATCTAAGGCATGTTAAAATGCACCAAAAATGTTACATTTTTTTTAATCTGCTGATTAGTGTAACTACAAATAAACGAGGCTGTGATTTAAATATTTAGTGCTAAAAGGCTACACAGATGATTCTTCTAATCTAAACTCAGAGTAACAAAGTATCATTACTGTGACAAATTAAGTCTAGAAATTACAAGTAAACTAATGTTTTTCTTCAACCAGGACTTCGAAAAATGCTGGCGTGTGTGTGAAGGCTGAAAAGATTGTGTAGGGAGTCATGAATTAAAAATGACCCGTGTGAAATCTCAAACTAAATAAATATATAAACGAATGCATCTCACATAGTTCCTTCCCGTCAGCACTTGAGGCCGATGGTGGTCTCGGGTCTTCCAACGCGGGACGGGTTAAGTGATTCCTGCACCGTGCGGGTGCAAGTCGAGAGCAAACCACTTCCTGCACAGCAGAGAGAGGCAAAGCTCTGCGATAAGGGAGGGGGGTGGGAGATAATAACTTGTGTGCATTGAGTTTAGGAGACAGACTGCCTCCTGTGCATCTAGGCAGGCAAAACAGGGATGAAAAGAGCAAACAAAAGCAGCTTTACTTTGATGTTGTCGCAGGATTCGGGCGAAATAAGTAACGTGTCACTGGAAGGCTAGTGTTTACCTGTGTGTTGGGACTCGTGTCACGGGTAATAAAGGAGATAATAAGAGATGCACGCGCTCCCAGAATAAATACAGCAGATGTGTTTTAGCAAGTAGCACCTGCTCGCAAAACAGCTTTGTACAAGTATGAGATACCATGAGTTACGAGCGAATGACAACTGAATTTCCAAACCTTATTATCGGGTTTACTTCTCAAAGGACACATTCACACCTTTGCGGCAGATGTTCTGTAACTACACCGCTGTGTTTAAAAGAAAACATAGCATGACTAACTAGAGACATTTTCAGTCAAACACAGGACCCAAAACAGATTGTGATTTGTTTTGTACACAGATCATTTGCAATTGAGGCTTATTAGCCTGCGAGCAATCTACTAGCGTTTATCTACTTAAGAGAGTTACTTCCAATTTAAGCCGCTTTAACCTTGAAAGAATGTTTGATGCACCACATAGTTATTGGTAAAAAAACTAATTAAACATCAGAGTTGGTGGCCTTTCAGCTGTTTCAGAGGCATTACCTAACCTTCCTGCGTGGGAACGGTTATATTTTGTGGCAGGAACAATACGCAGCTAAGACTCAGCGGGGTCTCTATTGAGCTGAAAGAACATACAGTACACATGCAGAGACAGAACCTACACATTCATATACGGACTACAATACAGATTTCCCAGACTACTTAGCATTTAGAGGACAAGTTTTTATGCAAAAGTGGATTTTTCTTGTGGCTAATGTTAGGTACAAGAAGTTCAATGCACAGATAATGACTGTATGTTCTGGATTCAAAAATACCTCCTGAAAATGAGCATTTACTTATGCATGCCATTTGTTCATGACATTTCTGAACACATGCATATCATTTCTACCTTGGTTGGTAATGAAGAAACTAGTATTAGAATGAAATTTTGCCCATCTACTTTTTCTCAGCACCTTTGGTTCAATCTATTGGATCACAAAATTACCAAATGTGTATTGATGATTTTTATTGGGGAACTACTTTCACATAAAGCAGGGCAAATTACATAATCAAATTATATGAAATATAAAACTACTGACTGAAAGATGTTGATTATATATTGAGAAACAATATATTATGCATTGATTAAAATGTGCATAATATGCATACAAATATGTGGTTGAGAGTGCAGGTAATTTGACTCTCCATCATTTGCTTAATGGGGTGGGCACTATAGAGTTCTTCTGGCATGGTTTGCTTCTTTCGATTCTCTGATTGGTGGAGATTTCTCTGCCTACTCATGCTGGATAATGTAGTTTTTCACCAGGAATTCTGCTGCTGCTTTTTTAATATAGGCTACAATATATCATTTACTCACCTTGCTTTATGTTGTTCCGACCCAGCATCATTTTTTGAAACACAAAATATGTCAGGCAGAATGTCAGGCATTTTCCAGAGAGTTAACCAGGTAACCAAGAGTGCTAAAGACCCCCTGTGGTGAAAATCAAGTTTTTAATATTGTTTATATGTCTAGGTAGTGTTTTAAATATACTTTAAGACAAACCATGTATACATTCACAAGTACCATGGCTAAATATTTTTTCCTTAAAACTCCAGTGAACAAAAGACAGTTTCAAAAACGCGGTTTGAAATCGCCGTTCTCTACATTACAAATATGTTGATCATGTCAACATGCGGGCGGCCTTTAGCATATAACAATGCTTTAAAGCTAGGGGAGTCTCAAGAGATGCCAGGTTATCCTGTTAATTGTTTTGTGTTGATATGAAAAATCAGGTAGCCTGTATTTACTGTTGCGGGTGAAGTATATACTTGATGTATATCACAATGTTATGATCTCAATTGCCAGGGAGGGCTTCACTCGCGATCCCTGCAGGGCTTAGTGTTTCAGTGAATCAGCATTTCAACCAGGTCCGGTACCCGACCTGAACCTAAAGTGCATGTCTGAGGCTAGTGCTTGTGCACACAGTGAGTTGGGCAGGCCAGTTTTCTCACACGGTGGGGGTTCTATATGTTTCCCATACGTAAGGTCTCGTTCCCTCCTCTCACGAGACGTTTACTTAACAATAAGTACATTTAAGTTACATTTATTACTTTAGCTGACGCTTTTATCCAAAGCGACAATTGTTATATACAGTATGTCAGAGGTTGCACACCTCTGGAGCAACTAGGGGTTAAGTGTCTCACTCAGGGACACATTGGTGTCTCACAGTAGATTCGAACCCGGGTCTCTCACACCAAAGGCATGTGTTTTATCCACTGCGCCAAGTAAATCCACTTCACCAGCTAATACTTTTTCAAAGATGGCTGCGCGTTTCTCCACAGTTTTAATTAATATTTGTTCAAAACCCGCTGAGATACAGGGCACTGTTTGAACTTCTGTTGTGGCTCCAACCATTCTGATCACAGCTTTGTGCCTATGTGGCAAATCTTTCAGACAGAGGGAGGTATTGCGATCAGAGCCCTGTTTGTTCGCCTTGCACCCCATACAGTGCAGGCTCTCCCATCTCAGCTGGATGTTTTCTCTTTTTGTCTGACTCTGATTTTGACCCTGACACAGGCAATCTTCTCCAGCTGGGACCCTCTGCTGTGCGTCCTAGGAGAGTGAGGTGTCTGTTTGTTTTGGGCCCGCTAAATTGTCGTCAGCATTCAGGGCTTTGGAGACTTGCTTTGCTGGTTCGGGTAGACACTTGGACACCACTGGTCAGAAGAAATGGTACTGTATTTTTTTAAGTTCTTGTTGTGGCTTTTTTGAAAACATTTGACTGTGTGAATGTGCATTGTTTAATACCTTCACCATCATCAAAGAACAAAGCTACAGTGGTGTTGTCTGAGCCTGTTAGTCCAATTGCACAAAATATTTGCAAGACTAAAGATTTTTTGTTTTAATGCGGCTAAAATGAACTGAATGAATGCTTGTTGTGCATGTTGCTATATCATCATAAAAAATGCTGCAGATAGCTTACTTCTCTGTGAATTAATATGGGATAGCCTAAGGTATCAACATGTTTATCAAAGAAAAACAACAATTTTTAGGACTTCCCTCTGTCTAACGTGTTCAGTCTGTGACTCCCAAAACTTTAATGTTGGACATTACCAATGCCCGGTGGAGTGAGATTTCTTGATCAGCTTTTAGGACTATACTAATGAGACATATTAACAGTAAGAGCTTGAAGTATTTAATTAGATCATTAAACGTCCCCTAAAAAAGGATCAAATATAATCAGTTATGCGATATAAATGTGAAGGACAGAGTGGACTTTTGGTGGACTTTGATGTGCGTTGTGTAAAGAGGACAGCATATACAGTACCTAGCTTGGTTAATCGTGCATTCAGTGGCACCGCTTGGAAAACTGGCAAGCCTCTCCTCTATGAACGCTCCCTGGGGTATCCTCTCGGCATGATGAAAGGGGAGCTGTCCAGAAGCGGACAGATGTCCGACCGAGTTTCTCAGCAAGGAATTGTTAGATAGCGCTCTCCGTTTAACATATACATGGATCAAACGCAATCCAAAATGGTTTGCCAAAGTTCTGCTTCGCATCCCTTTGATGACTTCTTGTGGCACACATCCAGTGAAAAACATCCAGGCATCGAAGTTCAAGGCTGAAACAGTGAGCTGTTCCGGTCTAGAAGCCAGCTTAATGAAATTAACATGGGCATGTGAACCGTAACAGACGGCTCTATTGAAATGAGTGGGGCTGAGGTTGTAAGAAAAGGTTTTGGTTTTTTTTTTTTGTTGGAACGCCAGAACCAATTTACAATTAACAGATAAACAGCTTGATATAACAGAACGCCTTGGATGTTTAATTTATGTATTTTAGTAGATCTCACCTGGTTTTGTTTTCGAACTTTTAAGTTAGACTTCAAGTGACAACCCGGCACAGTACAAGAGTTTCAAACTTTGAAATTTATTAAAATTATAACGAACAACATTGGCCCAAAAATGTTAGGTTTTTAAATGTCATCCCATGCTCTCGTCAGCCAATACTTCCCTGCACAAAAATGAAGGATACATTTATGATGAATTATTAATAACAAAGGATATGGGAAATGTTTTCTATAAAGTCGATAAGCTTATTTATTTTTCTATCATAACTATGCACGGTTATATACTGCTTCCTATGGCAGAACAGACCTGGCCATTTTTGTCCCACCGGTTGAGAACCTCTGTTCTTGTAACAATAGAAACCATCTGACAGAGCTCTCAGTTCCTGCAAGGAAGATTTTTTTCCTCACAGACAGTGTGATACTCACATATACACAGTAGCAACAAAGGCATGAGGTCTCCTCTTTGACGATTGTGATTTTCTAGTCTGTTTCAGAGCATGCACCCGAGGATAAGAAAGGTTGAAGGAGGCTATGGTTCTCAACTAAACCGTGGTTGTTAACAGGATCTGAGAATTTGTGTTTTGTCTGAAGGTTATGTGAGGAGATGCACAATTCAAATGCGCATTTGAAATTCTTTTTGAGCTGACGGGGTCTTTAATCATTCATTGAATTTTAGTAAGTCTGCGCAGGAAATTAATTCAACATCATTGTGCAAGTATGTGCTTGTCAAAAGTAAACATTTTTTTCCTGAATATCCCACCAATACTAAAAGGCCTTTGGTAACTCACAGAAACCCATCTCCTCCGTGACAACTGCGATAAATGGTTCAGGATTCCATGGGGTTTTCTTTTATTTCTTCTGCTCTCAGGTGCCAAGGGACTAGGAAATTGGGGTCAACATATTACCACCTCTCGAGCAAGTACTTTAAGAAAAGTGTATTATTTAGGAACACTACAGCAGGGCTCTGAACCAGTTTTCTTAATCTCTAGCTCCGAGGTTACCAGTTCATTAGTCTCTAGAGATTTGAACTGCAGCATTTTCTGCCCTTTAGCTTCGATTCTAAACTGTTAGTTCAGATAATTCACTAACCCATACGTAAGCGGTATGTACTGTCTGTTTATCCTCCTCTTTTTGCCTGACTTCCCATGACGGTCTCTTGAAGTATATCTTCGTCTGTAATGCAGCGTTCGTGATTTGCTGAACAGACTGTACTGAGCCAACAGCAAACTTTTGACCTGCAGATAATGTGTTATGTGTACCGCACACTTACTGTGGCGTACAAATAATTAAAGCAGTTGGCAAGACTGATGCAGGCATAGGATGTGTAAACTATACAAGATAATTAGAATACTGGTGCTTTGGGCGAATATAGCCACACTAATTAAATGCAGTGTTATCCGTTGGAAAAGGAAGGGGGGTCCCTTTAGGGACAATTAAGAAAATGAAGAGAAACTGGCTGTGAAATTTTACAGATTGAACATATACAATCATTCTTATTATTTTTTTATTTTAACGACCAGCCTTATTGCAGGATTATGATTGAAAAGAGGTAGGGGGAAAGGGGGAGCAGAGAATGTGTTTTGTGCTTAATTATGTGCTTGTGTCTCATTAAATTGCTCTCCTTTGTCTTTTCTGATATTCTAAATCCCAGGGGAATTTCCAGACTCCAGATCAGGGAAGCTGGAGAAATTAACCTCAGTTTCCCAAAGGAAAGTGTCCTTAGGGATGTCATCTGTTCAGTAAGTACTAAAAGCAAACAGCCGCACAGAGGCATATACATAAACACACAGACACATATTCCTAGGAGGCTAATTGCATAGGTTAAGAAACTCTTGTCGCTACACACTATTATGTATATATAACATAAAAGCTCATTTCGAGCTGCAGCTCGTCAGTGCTGACGAATATTGTAATACATGTACATTTTTGATTAGCAGATGAAATATAGATTTGACGTTAATGAATTAAAATGTAAAATAGACTTTTTGATGATGTTTAGTTCTTAGTGCGAGCTATTTGTGTTTGACAATTGAGCACAATCATTTGATCCAGTAATTGGCAAGTCCTCTATAAACTATGCCTGACATTGTTGCACATATGTATACTGTATTATCTTTGACTTCAGCTTTTGAGTTAACAGCTTTGTGCTTGTTTTCAACACAACTAATGCTTCCCAAAACAAATGCACTTTTTTTGCCATGGATTGTAAAACTGTCAAATGAAATTGAAAACTTAATTGACTGGGCTTTACTCAGGCTTCCTAGTGAAATTCATCTTTGTGCACGGCAGATGTATTTGAAGTGCAAATTGCTGTGACCTCTGTGCATACTAATGGCGTGCGCGCTTTGTCTTTCACATGGTGAGAGTGCCAGATGGGATGATGATGCTTGGATTACATGTTTAAAATCATTATTTTGATGCTCTTTTGTTGGTTTTTGTAGAGATGGATACACTCTAAACTATGATGTTACTGTATAGACCATTTTACAAGATGTAAACAACACTGGTCCAGAAGCACTTCCTGTTTCAGTTTGTAAATGGTTTCTTAATTTCAAATGTAAAGAAAAAATCTTAAAGATGTTTGTTTAACTTTTTGATTCAGTTGTATATGTTCTGTTGGTTGTACTTTATCCCAATGTTTATATAGTGTTAAAAAACTGAAACAGGAAGTGCTTCTGGACCAGTGTTGTTTACATCTCGCGAAATGGTCTATATTAACATTTGCAGTGTTGTGTACTGGAGACTCGCACTCGGTCTCGAGACCATATTTTAAAGGTCTCGGTCTTGTCATGGACTCGTGTGCATTTTGACTCAAAATTGACTTGTACTCGAACATATCCCGAGTCCACTTGAATCCCATTCAAAATATGTCATGATTATTACTGTATGTTAATATTTCTTTAAATGGCTGTTTGAATGAAACGTCCGATGATTGCTGACTTTCTTGTGCGAAACTGACTATAACGACTATAACTATAACGTTCGCGGCAAGCATATGCAGCAGGACCCAGGTCAGATGTCATGTGGAGCATCTATCTCACTTAATGATTGTAATAATTCATAAGTCATAATTGTAATAAAATTACCTTTACACCACTATGTGGCCATTTTACCATTACAGTATACATGATTCCATATATTTGGTTTACTATTTGAGTATGGTGCCAATATTATTATTACCACAAGATATTTTACATATTCTTGAAGATATCTTTAAGTCTGGTTTCAGACTCAACCTTAGGTTATCCAACCTCTCTGATCTAAGTCTGGACTCGGACTCGACTCTCTATGATCTCGCTCTCGACTCAGACTCGACCCTCTATGGTCTCGGTCTCGACTCGGATTCGACTCTCTATGGTCTCGGTCTCGTCTCAGACTCGACTCACTATGGTCTCGGTATCGACTCGGACTTGACTCTCTCTGATCTCGGTCTCGATTCGGACTCGACTCTCTATGGTCTCGGTCTCGACTCGGACTCGACCCTCTATGGTCTCGGTCTCACCTCGGACTCGACTCTCTCTGATCTCGGATTTGACTCTCTCTGATCTCGTCTCGACTCTCTCTGATCTCGGTCTCGAATCGGACTCAACTCTCTTTGGTGTCAGTCTCGACTCGGGCTCGACCCTCTATGGTCTCGGTCTCAACTCAGACTCAGCACTGAAAATTTGTATGAATTTTTGTAATTCTAAACACATTGGTATAGCGCTTATCCAGTAGTTTTACCATTTAGCACTACTGCACTTTGATATTCTTTTCATTGTTTCTCTAGCAGTTAATTAATCAGAGGTCTCGCACACTCACAAAACATACTTACTAAGCTTACTATAAGCTTACTTCCGCATTGAGTGACTCTTCAGAATACTTGGCTCCATTAATAAACATCTCCATTCAAATTGAAGCATCAGAGTTTTGGATGGATAATTTCAATGGAGGGAAAGAAATGTCTCAGATTTCATAAAAAGAAAGATGATCCAAAGATGAAAGAAAGTCATATGAATTTGGAACGACATGAGAGTGTGTAATGCGTGATTGTTGACAGAATTTTAATTGATTTCAAAAATGAAAATTCTGTCATCATTTACAACCTGTATCTCTTTTGCAACGAAAGTCAATACTGTTTGGAGCCCAATGATCTTCAAAACATTTTTTTTGTGCGTGTGTGTGTGTGGTCTACAGAAGAAAGAAAGTCATAATTCAATTAATTCCAAACCTGTTTCTCGCTTTGACACCCCTCTATCTTCTACGTTTATTGATAACGAGATAATGTATTAAAAGCAGTGATTTTATGTCAATGTTATTGCTGCTATACTTTAGATGCTGCTCTCCAAATCTTTCATGAAAGTTGTAGTATCTTATTTCTAATCTAATATAGAACAGATGGAGTGATGGGCACAATGACTTCAGCACAGGTGTGGGAGGAGGTACACTATTCATTAAAGGATAATGTGTCTTCTGTGAACTCAAGAGTGTGATCCAGATCCTTTTGAAAGTTTCCCAGAAACAAACGTGCCATTCCTTGTGCTGCATACTGCATCACTGCGCAAGCGTCTCCATGGTAACAGGCATGCTATACTTCTCTTCTCTTCTCTTCTCTTCTCTTCTCTTCTCTTCTCTTCTCTTCTCTTCTCTTCTCTTCTCTTCTCTTCTCTTCTCTTCTCTTCTCTTCTCTTCTCTTCTCTTATCGTGGCAGTTCAAGGTTGGGGGATATAGGGAGGTGGGAAACCCCCAAGTACTCTTAGACCTGTTGTTAGGGGCAACTGCTCATGACTGCAGAGCTGACAAAGCAGGATGCAGAAATGTCTCATTTAAATATGGCTGAGCACATATTCTGTTGATTTAATCATTTACATGCATGTTCAATAACGCTTCCTTTTACAGTCCAGTTACCCATGTAAATACTATGTACTTATTTTAGTAACTTCAATTACTGGGTAATAACTAGTACTAACCTTGAACCTACCCCTAAACCTACCCCTGTTCCATGTACTTACCTTATTTTAGCCAGTACTTTCTAGGTAAGTACACTGTAAGTACACTGTAAGTACTGTACTGTAAAAGGAAGCGTTACCCACTTTAGTTTACGGTCCAATTCTCACTATTAACTAGTTGCTTATTAACATGCACATTAGGAAATTGTCTATTTTTAGTACTTATAAAGCAGATGTTAATGCCTTATTATCCATCCCCAGTCCTACCCGATGCCTAAACTTAACAACTACCTTACTACACTTTAAAAAATGCTGGGTTGTTTCAACCCAAATGTTGGGTCAAATATGGACAACCCCAAATGTTGGGTTAAAAATATCATTTTAAATGTTAACCCAACTTCAACTTTCACTTTCAACGGTACATTTTTTAATTAAATTTTTAACCCAACATTTGGGTTTGTCCATTTTTGACCCAAATTTTGGTTAAAACAACAAGTGCAACTAATAATAGACTGCAATAGGAGTTATTGAGGCAAAAGTCATAGTTAATAGTGAGAACTGGACCCTAATCTAAAGTGTGACCAATCGAAAATCATATGCAGGTCTTTTGTCTAAAAATTGATTACCTTTTAGATCATTTAACCATAAAACTATTTTGCCATTGCACTGGGACAGGAAAATTGTGCAGTGGATAATTATAAACAGATGTTTAGAAAAGTGCTGATCTGCCATCTAACATCTGAAGTAATCCACTACGCTTCCTAGTTTTGAAATACCTAGAGCATTTTTTCAAAAGCCCAGTTTGATTTCTGACCATGTGTGCACATTAAAGATCTGAGCGTTAAAGTATGACGTGCCTGTAATATTCTGTTAACCTCTCCGTCTTTGCTGTCATCAAGGCTGTTTTTACTCTGAAGACTCATAATAACAGCGAGAGTTGAGGTTGAAGTGAATGGTCAACCTTGACGATGACCCCTTTCTACAGCACTCTGTCTGTAGTCCTGAAAAGTAGAGGCACATTCTCTGAGTGTCTCTCTGGGAGGAAGCATCTCATTACAGGAAAAAGCCATATAAACTTCTGGAGGCTCTCCACTTCTTCATTTTACGTATTTATGTTGCGACAAACATTTTATTTATGCATTTCCTCGGTATAATATACATATGCAGGAAGGCACCATAATGTTCATAAGCTTTGATCAGCAAGTAAAAATGACTTGTGTGACAGCACATCTAGCTAAATCATAAAACTGAGCTGTGCTCTTACAGCATAAACAATTGATTGGCACATAAAACAGTGCATTAAGTGAAATGTGCACAATCCAAAAACTTGTAGATCATCACAGAGCGGCTCCACAATGGGGTTTTGATATTCTCTGAACATTAAAATGTGACACTAGGATATAAAGTTCTCACTGAGGGATAAAGAGTGCATAAGTGCTCTGTCGAAGTAACTGATCTTTCATAAAAGCCATCTCATTTGACACACTCTTCCAGCTGAAACAATGAACTGTTGTCTGTATATTGCCTGTGTGGGTTCAACCGAGAGTCTTATGACAGTCACAAATGCTCAGATATCTGCAATAAAAAATCTGAAAGAGGTTTTCCTGAGCAGTCAGTGATTCAAAGATACCCTTTCTACAGAGTAAAGGATGAAGCTATCTAACCTAAACGAATTTTCTGTCATGTTTTTATGTTGTAGTTGCATTTTATAAACAAAAAGGGCCATTTTCCTGTGGCTGTCATGAACAGTGACTAAGCTTTACAGCCATGGATTGCCCTAAATTAAACGCATCATGTCTGAGCTGTGGTCATGTGACCATGCACTCCCTACAGTCTTAAATGTCTCTCTCATCATATAATTCACATATGTACACATTTAAAGGGGACGTTAAACATGATGTCCTCGAGAAAGGTCACGTACCTCATTGTGTATGTTGTACATTCCCATCGGCGTTTCTGTGATTTAGTGTGAAAGGCGCCTCTTGTATAGACTCGTCGAAAGAACAAGGTGACGAAAGGGAGGTTCCTTTAACAGTGATTAGTAGCAGGGCTAGATTGCTTCAATTAGCGTGTAATCGTCTCTGACATTAGAGGTGAATGGCCTGACGCCTGAACGATTCTCAAATACCATCACCCTCCGTCCCCTTCTGAATATCAATGATTATCATCATGGTCATGGGTCGTCACTCTTCCAGTGTCTTCCTGCAGGATATTTCTGTCCTTTATGGCAGGATCATATCTTTGCATGTCACTTACATCATTTCACTTGTGTCATCTGCAGAGTCGTTTCGATGCTGCCCTTCAAGAACACTTCTGATTCATCAAAGACGGATGCCGGCCTTTTGACAATTTAAAGGTCAGCAAACTTGCACATGGCTCCTGGATTCTGCAGCAAAATGAACAGTAATATGAGACATTGGGTGATAAAAAAGTTTGAATATTTGATTCACCCTGATATTTTGAGTATGATATTTGTTTAATTTTCACTACGGTGGGATTGAAGCATCTGAGAAGTATAATACCTCATCTGGGCATCTTTCTAATTTAATGCAGCCGTTTTTTATTACAAATTATTGGCATGACACTTTAAGTGAAAGGTTGAATTGAACTTTGAATTCTAGTTAAATACGTTTTTAGTTATCATCTAAATTATATAGTTATTATTATAATCTACACAATTACCTAAAGCATGGTGTGGTTTAGGGTGACCAACTGTCCTGTTTTCCCAGGATATGTCCTGTTTTCTTATAACAAAATAACAATTTTCTATCCATACAGAGGAGGCATAACCTACTTTAAATGTATTGACATCAATAAGGTATCTTTTGAGTAGGCCCATCTGTTTGCCGGGCCGAGTGTCCTGGTTTTTGGTAATCAAAATATGGTCACCCTAGTGTAGTTGTCCAATTGGAGATCTTTGTTGCAGCCATAAGGGAATAGATATAAACACACTGGGATCAAGTAATTTATCCCAGCATAACTGAATTTAAAAGTGTCTTATTTAAGAGGAGCTATGCATGTCCATTATATACACAGAGGGTTTCTTAGTCACTGAACATGATTTGGATTCATTGTGTCAGATTGGCTCTAATCAAAATTAGAATTGCCTACTCAGAGTCAGATCTGTCAGCGTCTCTGATGGTGGAAACTCGCCTCTTTGGTCTTCCTCCAAGCTTTTTAATTGCTCTCTCTCTCCCCATCTGACCCCTTATCTTTCTCTCTTGAATCTTTCCACTTTTGTTCTATTTTTTCAAAGCCAAGATTCTAATAGTACAATCTGAAATAATGCACAATAAAAGTACTTCTTTAAAGTTGCCACTCTTTGTCTAGATTAAAGCTGAAGAAATATAAAAGTACAACATTTATTTTAGCATTTAAAGATTTATTTTAAGATCACAACAAGAAACATAGACTCAGTCAAGTGTGTCCAGACTTTACTGGTGCTCAAAAGCATGTCAGTAAGCTGAAAAACATCATACTGTAACATTATGTTAATAAGATAATTTGACAATAACATCTGTGTAGCTCTTTAATTTTAAAAGCAGACAGCAAGTCTTTAGAGACGGGAAGTGTCTTAGTTTAATTGCTTGTTCGCTGTCAGAGTACTTCTGTTATGTTGTACAGCAAACACTTGTGGCTTCATTGTAATGTGGTGCTGGGTCCAGCTTTATCTTTATATGTTTGATCTCTGTGCTCCAGGCGTCTTGGAACCATGATTAAATCTCAGCACAGATTAAGATGCACACTGCAACGATAACTGTAAATTATTATTTTACTTCCCAGTTATTAAAACCCAGCTGTGAGGCCCATGTATTACTCAGGGAGTCAGTGTGGTTTTTGATTAGAGTCTGGTGAGTGATGGATGACTTCAGCACTGATGAGGTCTATTACTTTCACATGACTTTGT
This sequence comes from Cyprinella venusta, assembly GCA_038021265.1. Classification (NCBI taxonomy): domain Eukaryota; kingdom Metazoa; phylum Chordata; class Actinopteri; order Cypriniformes; family Leuciscidae; genus Cyprinella; species Cyprinella venusta. The sequence continues at coordinate 7,046,227 of CM075873.1, forward strand.
ATCTCCCCGTGGTCAGTGTCTGGGTGGTAAAGTTGTTCTGATATATATAGATATATATATATATATGTTTTTATGAGGATGAACACAGGCGAATGGAACCCAGCTAAAGCGTCTGAAGTACCAAGACGAATCTGGAATAAATCCAGCTGTATCGCAGTTAAAAGCCTTCATTTTCTCTCTCTCTTATACTTTTCTCACTATACTTTTTCCACTGAATCCTCTCTTGCATTACCTTGACCTTCTGAAGTTATTTTCTGTTTGTCATGTTATTTGTAGACATTAGGATTTTTGGTGTGTGTACCCAGGTCTTTGTCCCTGCTGAGCTTAACGTTAGTCTAGCATCTTCAAACTCATGTTTTATATCTTCCCACGCAAACTTGAGATAATCCTATAATCCCTGTTCATTGAATACACTCATCTCATCACGTCTACTGTGTAAAGTGTAGAAGATGCCCGCACTTGTTTGCTTGTATATTTTGTGTCTCTTATTGAGTCACTTCAAATAGCTGTTCAAGACATACATATTTCGTATCGCCATTAAACTGAATGTAATTGCTTTTTTTTTTCTTGTATGATACTGGCATTTCGGTGACTTAATGGGAGGAACGGTCCACATATGTGTTGTACCTGCTTTTGGCGCTTGACTGTTTCTTTTGGACCCTGGCTATTAGTGTGAGCCTACTTATCAATTAATTTTTATTTTTGAGAATGCACAAGTATAGTGTGGAATATCTATATGGACATAATGTAAATTGGTTTGGAGACTTAACGTATCAATTTCTCCCACTGTGGGTTAAGCACAAATAGTAAGGTGTTGTCATATAGACGGTTTCATCAGACGCGTTGCCATGGTGATAAGCTGGCCCAAAGTTTACTTCCGTTCTGTTCGTTTAGTAGTGTTTATTGGATAATATGGCATTGACTACAAATGTAGTGAAAGTTAAGGTGATGAGCAGGTTGTTGAGCTGTGGGGTGCAACCTGACCTAGGGAGCAAACGCAGTTTTTAAAAATAAAAATATCAAGGTTTCCTATGAGGGAGACGGCGGTATTAAAATAGCCTGTTTATCTGATCTGAGTGATAACCGGTACAGTGTTTCCCATACATTTATTAGTGGCTGCCCACCACATTATCAGCGCTGACCGCCACAAATTGATTTTCGTGTTTTTAACAATTTAAGATGAGAAAATTTGTAATTGACTGCAGAGTTGCGTGCAGCGCATTCGCACGCGCTCTCTCTCTCTCTCTTGCAAACACATTGACAGCGGACCAGTCTGTGGATTGAATGGTTAGTATCATAAACAGCGCTGCACCGATCCATCCAACATGCTGTCAATGTGGAGACCCATCTTAAAAAAAAGGCTAGCAAGCATGTAAGAAGCCTAGTTAATAAGGAGAGCTATGTTAACCTTATCAAACCCCGCCGTCGCGCTCGCCACAGTTTTTTTTAACACTGCGGTAAATCAGACACGTCGGCAGAAAAACATCTTGTCTCCAATTTTTGTCTGGTAGTTTGGCCAGGTAACATTTGTTTTCTTTGACTGGCAAAAAATACCAGCTACTAAGGTTATTTACTTGTTATGGACTGTCTCCGCAAGTCTGCCGGAAGTTAAGTTTGGGCCAGTTTAATGCACATGCGCAGTACCGTTTGTTTATGTTGTCACTGCTGAAAGCGTCTATACTGTGCTATTAATTTAGTGTACTGCTAAAAGACTCTGGCACTTCAATGGCAGTAAAGTTTCTGAGAAATTCATCACTCTAAAATCGTCTTGCTATCTGGTTTTGGAGACATTCAAGAACTCTTAGTTTCTCCCTCTTGCCCGGAATTTTCATCTGGAATGGTGAAGGCTTTTCTCCACCCTAGACCGGGCTACATTTTGTTAGACCTATAGTTCTGCAGGTCTTCTGTTGTCCTCCATTTCTGACGTTGGACCAGGAGAAACTTAATCTACTCTGGCCTGTGAGGGCCTTAGATGCTTATGTCCTTAGAGCTGCCCTGTGGAGGGAATTTGAACAACTGTTAGGTTGTTTCGGGCCACCTAGAAAAGGGTGTCCCGCTTCTAAGCAGAGGATGAGCAAGTGGGTGGTCGAGGTCGTCTCACTTGCTTATGAGTCGGCTGTTCAGCCCTCACCATTGGATGTTCGAGCTCACTCAACTAGGAGTATGGCTGCTTCTAAAGCTTTATTGTCCGGAGTTTCCCTCCATGATGTTTGTGATGCGGCAGTCTGGTCCTCACCACACATATTCATTAGGTTCCCTGATAGGGAACGAGACGCTGCGTCTCCCTGCCATACACCCGGCATGCCCGTGATCGACTTGCTTCTTCAAAAGCTGACGCGTTTGTGATTCTGGGGTGCTGTATAGTTTCCCGGTCGATGATGTCACCTGCCTATGACGTGATTCACGTGCTTCAGGACACACTCACGCAATGGCGTTCCCAGAGCGTTTGACGCAGAGTCTCATTCCCTATCAGGAAACTAGCGTTACATACGCGACCGAGACGTTTACAGTGCATCAAGTAAAAGCCACAAAACTCTTATTATGATATCATGGACTCTCTAGCTGTGACCTGACATTAACCTTTTCAAATAAAAACATGCAAAAAGTGTCTAAAAAAACATAATATTGCATACAGAAAAATGTGTGATTAAATAATTTAATAATGTCTCTTCATTTAAATTCAAGTGTTGCGATAAGTGGATAAAATAGCAATGAATCATTAGAAGCACTTCAAATAATTTTGAAATGTAGCCCTCTCTAAAAGCTAGAGAGATTTGGAAATTACTATTCATCATCAGTTCCCGAATCCCACCTTCGATTAATTGCGTCCTCATATGGCACCATCTGAAAATACACCTCCGCGTTGGCACTACCACCCAACCTCCTGATGTGGAGTCAGAGAGGAAGAGAAGAAAAGGTGAAATAAATATGTTCTACCTAATCCAAATAAATGTAAATAACAGTCAAGCGTACGTTTTTGTTCCTTTTCCACTTCATTTACTCTGAAGGGAAATGATGAATATTAAATGTGTTTACTTTGTCTCTCCTCTGTTAGGAGCCCAGCCATAATGACACTGCCCAGATTGGGTGGCGTTATTAATTCCGCACACAAAAGCAATCCATCAATGTTCTTCCAATCCCTCGAAGCCGCGATCCAGAGAGTGTTAATTGCGAAACACGCTGGGGAAGGACGGGAAATGGATTCAACAATGCTGGATTGGTTTTGACACAGTACGTTTTTATTCCTCGGATCACTAGGGGGAATGATACAGTTGTTAATGATCCAATTAATCATCGTCTAATCATTGCACACTGATGGAATGTATAGCGTTTGAAAATGAAATGAATGTTTGTCGGATTATAATTGCAGCCAACTGTAAAAGCTTTTGTCAGGCAGTTCACCAGGTATGTGCGAAAAGTTGTTAAATGCATCTGTTTACCCAGTTAACTTACATTTTCTGTCACTACTCACCTTCATTCTTTCCATATAACAGCAACTGATAGTGACCATCTCTGTCAAGCTCCAAAAAGTTACAGATGACAAATGCACCACATTTCAACAGTTTGACAGAAATGGTCAATATGAATTACTGTTGAATGAAAGGAATAAGTAAATATTTTTTAAACCTGTCCGCCTCTGAAAAATATATTGTGGATTTTGAACAACATGCACGAGGGAGAGTAAATATTTGACAAATTTTCTGTTTTGGTGGATTATTGCTTTTAAAGAAGGTACTTAATGACTTAATTTCAGGCATTAGATGAATGTTCCCTATAAATTCCAACCTTTACAAAAAGCCTAAAATGACTTTTTTTGGTCACTTATAGACAGAATATTTATAGAAAATGACACATACATCAAGACAATATAATATAAGTTCACTCACCTAGTCCTACCCTATCACTTAGAGCATAAATCCATCCTTCTGTCCTTTTAAATGTCTGTTAAAAGTGCTTGTTCAGCCGTTTAGTGAAGGTGGTTGCTATAGCCTTACACTTAGGCATGGGGTCCTTCATTTTTAATTTAGCTGTTCTTTGAATGGTAGTTTAAATGTGTTTGCGATCAAATATTCAATATCTCAACTTCAAACTAATATCTCGTAATTTATACCTCATTGATGATTGGTGAAATAAATAAAATAATTAAAAATACCAATGGAGGCACAAGTGTCCGGCTATGGCTATCAAGAGTGGCTTTCTAGTTTTGAATTGAGGTGGCAAATAGGGTGCAGTATTACAGTTTATTTGTAATCTAAATTAAAATGAGTTCAAAGTCATATAGCTGTCATTAACTAGAAAAGCAAAGTTTGTTGAGACAGTTAAAAGTTAGATGGTTTAATAGATGGATGTTTCTGAATAACTGGTTATTAATTTGATACACATTCTATTGAATGACTCTCTATACTTAACCTACTTCTTATAATTATTATCATTATTATCTATACCTAATGTGACTTAGACACCATAAAGGGGATTATTAAAATAATATTTAATCAGTCTGGGATAGGGAGTTTAAACCATTATTCTAGTTGACTGCCTTTGGATGTATTATCATACATGTTTACCTTTGACATTCTTTGAATGTTCTTGAGATACCACTTTGTGCTTGAGAAAATAGTCATTGTATGAATATTAATGTGTTATTTCTCTAGGCAGCTCATTTAAAATGAATGAACGCAAGCCTTGGGCAGAGATGGGCCTGTATAAACACCAGGAGCTCATTAAAACTCGATTATTTTGTAATGTGCACCTGTCTAAAAGAGTAAAGACGTACAGATGTGGAGATCGACCGATCTAGGATCAGAGGTTACTAGCGTAATGTTCTTTAGATTTAAATAATTTACCATGAGAACCACTTCAGCTGTGAATGCCCTTTCCATTATCTCGATTTTGTGGAAATTGAAGAAAACCTGGAACACCATCACTTACCAATGAAATGGACAGATAGCACGTGTGTGAGCAATTACGTGAACCAGTTATACATATATTTGCAATCAGGTTTGAATTACAAGGTTGTATAAGCATGGTTTAAAATTAGCAGGGCAGGCAGTTTTTTTTCTTGTGTTTTGCATATCAATAAAGGAAAAACATGCACATTTAAATCGCACACACGTGTGTATCTATAAATAAATGTAAGTCTCAGCGTTTCTAATGCATATGTTATGGCTTAACATTATCCAAATGTTTGTTCACCCACACTTTTTTGGACTAAATCAACATGTAATTTTTCTGTCAGGGCTCAGCTCAAAGTTACTCATGCACAGAGACCAAAAAAATATATACTTTTATATTTTTTTTTTCCATGTCGAATCAGTATAACAGCCAGCAGAGCAAAGGATGAGCTCATCTATGTGCCTTTCTGTAGCCTGAGCTTGACAGATGCGCACATGTAAACGATATTTTTAAATCGAAACATCACTCCTACTACATCTACAACATGGCCCGTCAAATTAATTTCCACTGCGGATTCCATATACGTTTACATGCTTTTACATGCATTTCTGGAGTTTTTCAACCTCGTGTTGTTCCTCTTCAGCTGTAATTCTGCTTTGGCAGCGAGTGTAGTCTGCAAGTTACCATGGTAACCTATGTTTTATCAGGGTAGAGTCGTCAAACAGAGCCGCCTACATGAGTCTGGAGAGCATTGCTGTGTTACAGTCCTGTGAGTGAAACACCATATCCCATGATCAATTGAAAATTCTTTCATCATTTTACTCACCATTATGTTGTTCCAGACCAATATGACTTACTTTTTTCTGCGGAAAACAAAACTCAGTCCCTGGTGTTTTTCAAAATATCTTCATTTGGTTTCCACAGATGAAAATAAGTCAGGTTTAGAAGGAAAAAGGAGTATAGGATATCAGAATGGTCATTTTTGGGTGAACTATCATTCACTATTATTACATTAGCTGTATTGAGCTGTTATCTGACTGTGATAATGCAATATTGAGGTGCATCAGACATCAGAGCATTATTGTACTATTTACATATTCATGAATATATGTGTTGAGACCGTTTTTCAGTTGCTCATTCAGTACATAATGAATACAACGTGAGCGGAAATGAATAAATCCGGACACAACTGTATGCTGACACGACTGCATTTTGTGGATGGCGGTATTGATCTGATTTTACCACATAATATGGAGGTTTGGATAGAGTTAGTAAAAATACGGTTTGTTTATTGCTGTTGAAACTACAAACAACTAAGCAGATTTTGGTACTTCAAAACTTCAAAAAGACACAAAAACACCATACACTATATAATAAAAAGGGTTCCGGATGACTGTGCATATATTTCTAGTGTTCTGAAGCCATACCATACTGAATAGAGGTTCGCTCTGTTTCACCAAGGGCTAAACAACTAGGATTTCTAGCCTTGCTATTGAAATCAAGACTATACTGCAATTATATTGTCTTACCTTTTGACAGTTTTATGTTATAAATCTTGAAATATACAGGCAGTGGTATATGTAATATAAAAGGTAAAGAAAGGACATATTTTCTTGTCTCCTTGAAAACAGTTTGCGAAAGAGAAAGACAATTTTTACACTCTGTGCGGTAAAATCATGGAATGAACTTCCAGAAGTTGTTGTGTGTTCAAAAGGGGTAAGTATAATTAGCTTGCCAGTAACTAATGTAATTAATTTTATGTAATTTATTTAGGATTGTTAGGAAACCTTCAATTTATGAAATTAGTGTGTAATTTATAAACTGTTAAAATGTGAAATTCCAGCCCGTTCTCATCCTTTAACGTCACATACAACGCTATATGCAAAAACGGCGCTATACTACGCACATGGCACCCTTTATCGTTAATATAACACGCGAACCCAAGACGTCATAAATCCTTTAGCGTAATATGAGACTACCCTACCCCACACCTAAACCTAACCATCACACGCGTGTTATATTAACAATAACGGGTGCCATGTGCGTAGTATAGCGCCGTTTTTGCATATAGCGTTCTTTATGACGTTACAGGATGAGAATGCGTTGGAAATTCTATGTATATATGAAGAGTTCAGATGCAAAAGCCTCTAAATGCCATTCGAAATTTTCTTCTAAAATGATCATTTTTATCAAGCTTGTATATTTAAGTTCAGTAATTTCACTGAAATGGCAATGAAGATTACCTATTAATTGTCATTTAAGTGAAATTACTGAACTTAAATATACAAGCTTGATAAAAATGATCATTTTAGAAGAAAATTTCAAATGGCATTTAGAGGCTTTTGCATCTGAACTCTTCATATATGTTTGTTTGTGTTTTTTAGAGTCCGGAAGAGAGGATTGCATATCCTGTACCAGAAATGGTTTCAATACATTTCAATAAATTTAAGATGTTTTTCAGCCTGACATTCTCTGCATCTTATTACTCAAAGTCTACAGTATTTCTGAAAATAAACAGAGGATCTAATCAGAACAGCTCTGCGTGAAAACATGATCAGAAACTGAACTGAATTTGCTCGCAATGCTTCTTGGAAGATGTTCAAGGTGTGAAAGAAGTCATCTGGACAGATACATGATATATAGAGGGAATGATCGTTATTCAGTGTGGTAGGGAAGAAGGTCTATGCAATTTGTTTGCTATTTTGACCCCGCTATAAGACAGCGAATGACAGTTTTCTTTTTTTCCTACAGTCACCTGAAGTTGTCCCCCATACAGATCACCATCAATTCAACAACATACAACATCGTTCGCCCACGACACATCAAGGATTCATGCATCATGCAACAGTCTTTTGAGGTAAACGTTTAGTTCAAAATACTCCGAATTCCCCTGAGCCGAGGGCTAAAATCATGAAACTGTGACAGAAAAATATGTCTTTAAGCAGGTCAGTGACCCTGAGCTCGAGATTTGACAGGAAACGACTCGCCGCCCTTATCACAGCGAAGACGGCGGATGACTTTAAGAGCCTGTGACATGTTTTCTGAAGTTAACTGCCTCTATGAGAACTTGCTGTTTGGACAGGAACTAGAGGGTTTTTAGGCAGCGCCTTTTCATTGCGATTGGCAAGATGATTTATGCCCACTGATGTGGGGTTTAATGAATCTGTGCTGCCAAGTGAGTCAAAGGGCACTTTAACCAGTATTATGGATTAAAAAGGTATGAATTGTAATGCAGTACATCTGACTTTTTATATTCCATTGCCATTTCTCTCTCCTACTCAGGAGCACAGAGCAGTTTATATGAGTTATCCCACATCTTTGAAGCTCTGCTAACACAATTTATTATTCTTTTGGATGTCGAATCTAATAACAACGTCATTTAGACTGGCATAATTTCTCTTTACTGCCCTGGTTACCTGCAACCCATCGGATAATTGCATCAGGAAGAAGGATTTACGCGAGGAAATGTACTGATGGCTTTTAGTTAAAAAGCAAGAGAAGATTAATTCTCCGAAGATAAATGCTAGCTACAGACAAACTAATAATTACATGTCAACGTGGACAAACATGTTTGAGTTTGACGTGATTTATTTCAGCACTCTGGGACTTGTATTTTGTTTACTGAGTGAGAAAGAACACCTGTCGTTATTCATATGGCCAGCAAACACATGAATAGTTACATTCATTAAATTCCACATGCGAGAGGAAGCACTTAAGCCCTGGTGCCATAGACTAACAACGGTTAACCCTGGGGTTAACATCATTTTAAACCCAGTTAAAGGCCATTTTAAATGCTGCAAAGGGGTGTCTCTTTAAACCCTGAATTAAAAAAACCTGTTTGCTTTGCTAGCCCAAACTGCGGTGCCAAAGATATTCAGTATGGATCAAGCTGGTGGTAGAATCTAACAGAAAGTTGTTAAGCAAACAGACAATCAAACTGCTTCAGTGCTTTCCTTAATAAATATTTATGCACTGTCATGCTGTTAAGGTAACGGTTGAGTATAGTAGAAGTGCATTATTCAAAGTCATGAATAGTGCACTTTCAAAAGTTATTGAGATAAAGTGAGTAGTATTCGGCTGATCATGTAATTTCAACACACGTCTGCCTCCTTGAGGTGACCCTGCATAAAACAAAAAGAGTGAAACTTTTAAATGGAGAATATATTACACCTGTAAGTGTACCTTTAAAAAAAGCAGAGCAAGCCTACACAACATTCCCTTGCCTTATATTTTAGGGCTACTTTTTACACCAGAATGTTTAGGTAAATGTTGTTGTGACAACAACATTTACCTAAACATATATATGTGGATGGATGAATGGATGGATTGAAAGCAGAATGTGTCAGTTTTCGTATAGAATTTACATTTACACTCGAATCAACACATGGTTATCTTGATTATATTCATTGTTTCATGTGTTCATGTTGAGAAATATATCCACAATCCACATGCTCGGTTGAAAGTTGGCTCCTCAGACTTACATAATAATATGGCTGGTTGCAGAGAAAATACGCTCCGACGACAGACGTTGCAGGGAAACACATAGCTGTGTGCTAGTGCTAACCGAAGTTTCATTTAGCACTTGGTTTTCTGTTCTTAAACCTGTCTACCATGATGAAACTTGATGCAGTCAATCAAGTTTACATGATTTACAAGATGGATTTCCACTATAATCAACAATTATATAAGAAACATGACAAACGTAAACATATAAAAGAAAAAAAAGAAAAGCGTTATATCTTTCGCCGCCAGGGCACCGCCATTGTGCAGTATTCTAACATGTGACGTCACGGGGTTGGTTGGCTTTAGTTTAACAGGCTCTGGGCAGTGAATATCCCGACATCAAACTGTTTACATCACAGTGTTTTGACCACTAATAATGACCACTAATGTTGGATACAGTCATTATTAGCTAACAGCTGTAAGCAAGAACAAGCTAATGCTAGTTTAGTGTTTAGCTAACTTAGTGAAGTTTATTAGTACCAGACAAAAAGACGACGTCTAATGTTATATGTTGACAAACTGCACATAGAAACATTGTTCACAATGTCTGCTATCATATTCCCATCTCATCAACATGTAAGTTAGCATGTATTTGTTAAAGGGGAAATGAAACGTCCATGTTTTCGCACTGGTAGCGCCAGCTACATTTATTATTAAAAAGTGTCTCCGCTCTGACATCCTTCAGGACAAGCATTGCTACTTCCAACACTTCTACCTCCCGGCACAGCATGGTAAACGTCCGCACCGGTGATGCAGAATTGACCACGCAATGCATGGTCAAGATCAACCTCTTGACAGCAGGTGGACTCTGATACGGTGGGCATCGCAATACAACAGCCACACTGACACCAGGTAGTGTTACAAACCCGCTTTTCGCCCCAAACCACCACCGGCTGTTCTACATAGCAACGTAACTTACATGGTGTTGACAAGACGGGAATATGATGGCAGACACTGTGAACAATGTTTCTATGTACAGTTTGTCAACATATAACATTAGACATTGTCTTTTTGTCTGGTACTAATAAACATCACTAAATTAGCCAAACACTAAGTTAGCATTAGCTAGTTCATGCTTACAGGTGTTAGCTAATAAGGACTGTAGTTGTTCGTGGTCAAAACATGTCGGGATATTCACGGCCCAGAGCCTGTTAAACTAAAGCCAACCAACCCCGTGACGTCACATGTTAGAATACTGCACAATGGCGGCGCCCTGGTGGCTAAAGATATAACGTTTTTTCTTTTATATGTTTACATTTGTCATGTTTCTTATATAATTGTTGATTATAGTGGAAATCCATCTTGTAAATCATGTAAATTTGATTGACTGCTTCTTTTCCCCTTTAAAGGAAGCATATATCTCGAGATCTTTTTGCTGTTGGATAAGTTAACTTCTCGGCTCACTCTGCGATACAGCGCTTACCTGCGTTCGTGAATGCAGTGATGCACTGCTGTCTTTCCTCATTTGACTGGTGTTGGAATTTCATGTGATTTCATGGTGTTGACTGGTGATATTTATGTTGATCAGTTTGATCAAAATTAATTCCGTGTTGTAAGATAATTTAGTAAAATCATTTTGATAAAAGTAATTCCAAACTTCACTGCACTGATGACGATATTCTCTGATCAAATACAATCAAGCTCCACAGCGTCAACCAGTGCATTTATTTAAAACTGCAAGTTTTAGTTTGCGTGCTTAGGATTTCACTGCATTGATGACCAGCAAAGCAACATAGTTTTATTTTTCAAATAATAATTAAAGATTGAATATTCAGTGCAAACCCCTTTTATAAACGATCTCATCAGTAACACGGCGTGCAGATTGTGAATTGATTTTCATCCTATTGTTTTTGTGTAGTGTGCATGGCAAGACCTTGCTACTTGGTTGGTAAATTGACCCACTGTGGAGAAAGGCCTCAGCTTATGTAGCATCTGTCCCGAGAGCCGCAGCAGGGAAGCATCTAAAACGCAAGGTTCACTTCATCCGAGAAAGTCGCATGGCCCTCAGAATGCGTCCTTAATGTGATCACACACTGTTACCTCAGTCTCCTCTCTTTCCCCAGCAGGGCTTCTGCTTTGTTTTACCACAATTTCACTTTACTCCCAACGTGCCGAGCCTAGCTCACTTTGAATTAACTCTCCGCTTTACTGCTTACCATCAGGAAACAATACACCCCTTCGTGTGGGCTCTTAAGGCAGAGTGCGACTGAGCCTAAAATGCTGCTGTGGAGAACTGACAGAAGCCAGAAATACTGCAGTGCTTTCAGTGTAAATACAGCCGAGATCATATCATTGCAGATACTGTCAAGCTTCTCCACTTAGCTGGGTCAAGTGATGGTCAATGAGTACGGGAAAGATCTCGTTGAGGGTTCTCATGACCTGCTGTTTGAATAGTGAGACTTACATTATGCTAATGTACATCTGGAGATCTGATTTTGTTTTCTTCTTGGGTTTTTTTTTTTCCTGACTAGGGGGATGATGTGTAACTCTGGAAAGCCTTGGAGTTTTCAATTATTGTTGCAGCTTTAAATGATATTGCAGCTTTAAATCAAGGCAATTTTTTTCAAGTGGCGTTTGAGCTATTCTCTATTCTCAGGACATCTCCGTCTGATGGGTTGCTGTCTCGTTGTGTTAATATTCTCTGGCTCCATAGAGCAATTCACGCTGCACAACAAATTCATTTCTCCCTTCTTCCTCTCATTATATGGTGGCAAAGAAATTAAAATGCCATTTTACCAGCTGAGTAGTAAATTGAATCTACCTCCCAAAACATAGGCTCCATTTAGTAAAAGCTCCTGAGGTTCAAAGTATAGTCTTAGCTACAAAAATGTGATTGAATTAAGACGTTGTTGCCTCTGCTGGGACTAGTGAGTAAAGATTCGGTTAGCATGGCCCTGTTAACCCCAGCTGGTGGATGTTGTAACAACAGCATTCTGCTGGCAATAAATATATATTTATTTATATTGACCAGTGATATTATTTTGGGGCTTAGTCACTAATTAAGGGCTTGAGACTATGGATGTATTTTGATTCCATCAGTGACTGACCAATTCACTTTCAAAGTTAGCTAACTGCTAAGTTGCATCTGTTGTCCCTGGACAGGTAGACAAAACAATAACAAAAAACACAAAGCAACCATACAATACCATCATGGTGACACTCTTGTGCTGATTTTGGCCAAATTTTAAGGCTGGCTTTAAATACTACAAAACTTCCTGAGCTTCTAATGTTTATGGGTATTGAATTCCACTTCCCCACTACTTTAACAGAGAAGGCAGATTGAGCAAAGCTTGTCTTTCTAAAATGCGGTACCAAATCACCCCTAGTTGATGCTCTAGTACAGTAAGACAAATGGGGGAAGATCATTGTGTGTATAAAAGGTTTTGCAGTAGACAATCACAAATTATGTCTGATGCTCTTAAAATTGTTTAAATTTAACAGTCTTGATGACCTTACTAACTTGTTTTTTTTGAAGGTCAAATTTGTATCAATTATGATGTCCAGATATTTATTTATTATGTGTCACAGATGTAATGACTTCACCGGTAATTAAAATATCAGGATTAACTGAATTATTAGTTCTCGCTGTAAAATACATGCAAACTGTTTTACTTAGATTTAGGGTCAAACATGAATTTTCCAGCCAATCCGACACCTTAATCATCGAAGCTGTCAGATTGGCTGCCGCGTGTTCTTTAGATCTTGCATGGGTAAAAATCACTGCATACTGTACGTTTGCATGTTAACATCTGGACATGCTTGACAAGGTCATTTATATATATACAGAATAAAAGAGGTCCTAAAATAGACCCTTGAGGGACCCCTGAAATACAGTCTGCAAATGAGGAACACTTATCACCCACTCAATTGATTTGATTGATCGATTCCTTGATTGACAGTAATAAAAGCCTTGAGGCGGTGAGTGTTCTTTCTGCAATCATCCAATAAGCATTTCCATATCATTTACCTGCGTCTTATTGTCACTTATTATAGACCTTCTTAGCTGGAGTTGTTAAAAATCGTGGTAGTGTTACAATCAGGATATTGAATACTGCAATCCAATTAAGTAATCAATGTTTTAATCCAGTTTGGTTCAAACCTCTGACTGATCAACTGTCTCCTCCACTGATGAAGTATTGATGCTGTAATAGTGACTACTATCCTGTACTATCCAGTCGATTGAAACTTTTTTTTGACACTTTTAGCCCATCTGTGTTATAAACGAGCACATCATCAGTAAACATGAAAGTGAAATGCTTGCCTGGGCCGCAGATATTTAAGTATTTGGTAATTGGTTTGTGTGAAACTGCGGTACGGGGCAGCGTGTTTTAATGACACCCTTCTAATGTGACACACTTCACTGAGTGTCCCAATAATGAGGTCATCACTCCCCATCTTTAGCTAATGCTGACAGAGAGTTATAGAGTACATATGCTTGCTCACTGGCAGAATCTTTTAGAGTTAAAGTAATGTGCGACGGGTTAAATGAATGAGATGAAGTGTCTGGAAAATCTGAAGGCAAACGACTGTTTATTAGAGGATAAATAATGGCAATTGCAAAAGCAATTGTTCCGCTTCAGGTTTCTATCTTTCAGTCAGCCAATCAGAATGGATGGACAGCAGGCTATTCTGGACAAAAACCAGATAGGGAAAAAAAGGAGAGAAATGTTGAAGGCTTCAGCTTTTTTCCTGGAGAATAAAATCACCAACCTGAACAGCAGTAAATCTAAAACTGACACAAAGTCACAGAGCGACTCAGTTATAGATCGGATAGAATGTATTAAGCTAACTGCAATATTTCATACTAAAGGTGCTGTGTAGTTTGTGTCAAGCCAGCAGATTCATCCTTTACTGAACTGAGAAAAACTTGCATATGGCTGAAGTTGCTTTTTAATAGGATAATGATAGATAGTTTTATTTAGCATCACATGGGTTTAGCTAGAACCCATATTTCTGTGATAATTGGATGTAAATACTTCATTACTTAAATGTACTTAATTACTTCAGTATTATTTTATAGAGCCTTTGGTTACCAGCCCAGATCTTTAACCACTATGTTACACAATTCCACCAGTGATAACATTTATAAAGTCAAAGAGCAGGATTTACATTTATATAAGACCTTTTTTAGTGTCAAACCAATTTTAATTACAGAATCGTACTCACACTTTGAGATGTGTGGTACTATTCATTCTGACCTTTGCTCAATAGAGACACCCAGGATAAATGTTAACATTTGGCATTTTGTATTAACAATTGATTATGACTATAAACTTTTCAAGATCTTGCATTGCAATCTATAAAACATGGTTTTGTTTAGCGCTGTGTCCAGTTTTTGTTAACTGTGATTAACATGCACTTACAGTAAAGCTGATTGTTGAAGTATCTGCCAAGAACATCAATGTTAATGCGATCTATGGGCTATTTCGATGTATAAATGCACATTTGCAGAGTATGAATTATAACAATTGAACACAAAAGAAAGGACAAATTGCTTTCTGCTGGGTAATTAAGAGACTGCTTGTAACTGGTTTAAAATAATTTAATTAACTTAATTTGCCATCTCAGTGACAATATGCGAGCAGTCATGTTGACAGGAAGTAAAATTTAATAAGTTTAATATATACCAATGGAAAAATAGGTTAAAACTTAAAGGGGACCTATTATGACACTTATTACAAGATTTTATATGTCTAAGGTGTCCCCAGAATATGTCTGTGAAATTTGACCTCAAATTACAAATAATTTATTATCCCTTGTGCATTGTTCAAATTCACTACCCTTTCGTTATCAGATTTTTTTTTCTGCATAAATCTATTAATCAACCTCAGTCCTGATCAAAACTACTAAATGTTTAAAAACATTCAGGATTTTAACTCTTTAATTCCTGAATTCATAAATGATGTCACTGATTTTGGGGGAAAAACTCACAAAATGACTTAATTTCAATATAAAAAATGATTTTGGACTGGATTTTTTTTATACCTTTTATTACAGTCTTGGACATGTCAAAGATTAGAAACAACATTGGTTTTGATGCATTGTTAGTTTTTGTGCAGAATCAGATTTTAACTTTTTCTCATTAACTGTTCATAGCTGTTTTTGCCCCATTGACTTCCATTATAACCACATTTTTTGATTTCCAAAAATAGACTGCATTTATATAGTGCTTTCATAGACCTAATGGCCACCAAAGCGCTTTACATATTGCCTCACATTCACCCATCAACGGCAGTTTCATCCATACAAGGCGCCATCCAGCTCGTCAGGAGCAGCTGGGGTTAGGTGTCTTGCTCATGGACACCTCGACACTTGGTCAGGTGGAACCGGGGATTGAACCACCAACCTTTCGGTTTGTAGACAACCTATATGAACCACTGAGCCACTGCCGCCCCTATGATACCATATAATCATGCATTTTTGATTGTTGGTGGTTTTCCCTTTTGGGGAAGAGGTAAAATTTGTAATTTTCACTGTTGATAACCAGGTGGCACCATTAACCCTTTAGATAGACCTGTGCTAAAAAAAAGCTTAGTTTCTGGCTTTTACATTGAGTTGTATGGAGTATAATAGCATATTAAATTGTGTGTGTGAGTGCGTGAGTGAGAGAGTGTGAGAACTCACCTTGATGCGTGACATGCGTCTGAGAAAATAAAAATATACACTTCAGCTCTCAGAACTACATGGAGCAAACAAAAACAAAGTAAGTACATATTTATGCATTTGCTGCCTTTTGATGGTGAGAAATGGAGACTAAACAAAAACAAAGCAAGTGGATATAAACATTTGTCATTTGATGGTGAGAAGAGCAGCAAGCAACATGAGAAAGGGCTTGACTTGTAGTGAAGTTTTAGAGATGATTGTGTAGCCTGACCACTCCAGCGAGCTCATGGAGGTATTGTCTTCTCACTCTAACCGAGTCAGATCCTGATTTGCATGTGGCACCCTCATCATCATCTCAAGCTTCCACTGAAGGCGAGGAGGATTCAGAGGATCCTGGATCTGGGTGGACTGGGAGAATCTTGAGAGAGACATGGTGGCTCTGAAAATCGCAAGACCACTGCGATCATCCCACAGGCAACGCATGGACTCCCCTCTGGATCTGTAGAAGCAAGCCAAAATCAGTAGACAATTTCTCAAAAAAAAAAAAAAATTCCTGTTGTTTATAGCGCGCTATGAATTCTGGGGTAGGGTAGAAATTAGAATACAACAGATGAATACAGAATACAAGAGAAATTAGAGAATACAGAGAGATATTAGAATACAGAGAAATTAGAATACAACAGATAACTGAATTAGATACAACAGATAGAAGGATCAATCTGTTGTATCCTTCAGTGCCTGCATGGAAATTAGGACAGCCTTCATCGTGCTGCTATGACGCAATCGAAGGATGCAGCCTCTGAATTGGAAAATAACAAATAGAGTGGATTGATTTTTACCATAACAGGGTGGTTGTGTAAACACACTGTGAACACATAATGTTCAAAATCAATCTAAAGGGATTTTTTTTCATATTAGGTCCCTTTTTAAAAATATGTTTTTCAAAGACTTCAAGATCAGAGCTGAAAAAGAAAAACCGACACAAATGTGAACTGAAATGCTAAACTGACATCAGCTACTTGGAGATTCATGAGGAATCGATATACACACAGTGGACTCAACAGGTTTTGGGACACTTAAGCCACACAATTCAAAAATAAATGAAAGTCATTGGATGACAATAGATCAAACCAAGAGGCATCAACAATCAGGGCTGAAACAAAGGACTGTTGGACCCACTTTAGGTTAGTTTATCGACCACCAGAAATATTAAACAATGAATGTATTATTGAAAACCAACAACATTGTTTTTTGCTTGTAATGTTTACAGAATTGATGTCAAAAGTGTTCTTGTGCTAAATTTAAAATAAATGCTTCTTGGTCATTCATATGTAAGTGTTTCTAAAGTGTCCAAATATGTTTTGGATCTATGGTGGTTGGCAAGTACTTGCATATATATTGAAATTTGTTAGACTGAATGACGCATTTAAATCCTATAGTCAATCTGTGCCATCTGAGAGAAAAAGGTTATTAGTCCTGTGATTTTCAATCAGTGACACTCCTTGCAGTGCTAAGACTTTGATTAGAACGTGCTGTGAAGAGCGCTCTGTCACTAGTGCTTTGAAATAAATTGAGACTTTAGATCAGATTGCATCATTTTCTGAGAACTACAGTCAAATCTGCCCACTGTTTTAAGGACTTCCACACTCTAAAAACTCCTGGGTTATTTGTTAGCCTATTTGTGTTGGGTTAAAGTTATGGGTTATTATTTCAGAGAGTTACCATTTTCTGGGTTATATGTCTAATATTTTTACCCAGTTCCTGGGTTGTTT
This sequence comes from Cyprinella venusta, assembly GCA_038021265.1. Classification (NCBI taxonomy): domain Eukaryota; kingdom Metazoa; phylum Chordata; class Actinopteri; order Cypriniformes; family Leuciscidae; genus Cyprinella; species Cyprinella venusta. The sequence continues at coordinate 7,063,998 of CM075873.1, forward strand.
GGGTTTCTGGGTTATTTTCCTATGAGTAACCCATGTACTGGGTTTTAGGATTGTCTCTCCCTCTCTCTCTCTAATTTTTTTTTTATTGGAGGGGTGTGTGTTATTATTTTTTATTATATTATAAGTTATTATATTATCATGCCAACATAGTTATAATATGATATAATATGAACTATCACACTTGTGTGTTGTGCATGCATTATGATAAAACAGTATCACCATTTGTAGGAGAAATAGAGTGACACACCCTCTAACATATTAACTATGTTATATTAACTAAGAAATAGAAGAAATAAGTTCATATATTAATTACATCATATACATCAGTCTGCCCGAAATTCTAGAAGAAGTAGAAAAAATAGAAGAGGAACGCAACGCACGCCCCCCCCCCACCCCCGCCCCCTGCCTTCCGCCCCTCTTTGAAACAACCGTCACCTCGCGCTCGAATCGATTTGTTTGTTTTGGACTGTTACGTTACTCCTTCGGTGCAACTTCGTCGTGTATTCAAGGTAAGCGAGTATTTTCAGTATTGATGTAACGTAGACTTTTCTGTGTCCATGATGTCCCCGCTAGTTTTGCACCATTTGCTGAAAAAATTACCATTCTTAGTTGCTACGTTGAGACTGTGGTTGCCATGTTAACGTTAACTTTAAAAGGCTTAACGTTAGCCGCGGCTATCGCGACAACATCTAACGTTAACTTGTTTAAAGTCTGTGTAAAGTCAAAATATAAATAATGTGTTTTGAGCTTGTCATACTAAAGAAAGTGTTATTAAACACCAAGCATAACACACACGTGTTTTGTGTTCAAGTTCTCTGTCGATGCTTGCAAAAGAGTAGCTATTTGAAAATATGCCTCTGATGTTTTCAGGAAATTTTCTTCTGGAAATATTAAAATATCTGGAAATTGAAATAATGTATAGGCTGTGCATTTGTGTGTCACTTGTTTGTTTGTTTGTTTATTTACTTACTGAACGTGTTTTTTTTACAGAACAGGCCATCCACAAACTTAGAAGAGGCCCTGTCGCTATCATTGGTGCAGACATGGATCAGACCGTGGCTATGTGAGTTTTTTTTAATTATCTTGGTTTATATGGAAATTGATGCTGTTTTAAAACTTTATTAATAATTTTTTTTAACAAAGATGTGAATGCACTTAATAAGCAATGGTGTCTAATGAGATGAAGGGGTCATACAAGACATACTATATTGTACTGTATGTGTATCATTTACTTTTGTTTTGAAAATCTACCTTCTTTAATCAGTACCTGATGTGTGTTATCTCTACTGCAAAACTTTGTAAAATATTAAAAATGTCTTTCTTGAATAAGACATGTTCTATCTTTTTTCCCCCAAAGGAAATATGGTACACAAAAGCCAGGAAGGCAATGAAGGATGCAGGAGGGATCCACTACCCAGCGATGGGCTTCCTCGAAGAAAGTCTACGGAACGTTAAAGAGGTCAAACCGTGGGTCCACCCAACAAATGCCTGAAGCCAGCCAGTCACGAAGGGCATACATACCAGGTGACACATGCTCCCAAAAGTCTTTTAAATTATCATTGACAGAAAATGTATGGCTTTGTAGGAGTGAAAGGATCAGTTTTTTTATGTTAGTCTCTTAATTAATTGTCGTGGATGCAGCTCATTACAAAGTTTTGATATACTTTATCGGGGCTAATGTAATCCCAACACAAATGAATTAAGTTAAATATATTTAAGTGGAGTCAACACAATGAAATTAAGTTAGGACAAAATGTATAGCAATTGTTTTGCTTTCGTTCATTCAATACACACAAAAATATGTCTTCATGGGTATTCTCTTAAACAAGGTTATGTTTTAAGTAGGCTAATTTGAACAAGCAGCAAAAAAAAAAGAATAACTGCTGCCATAATCACAAGAAACTGAAAACAAATATTGATTGCATCATGTAAATATAGGGTTTTTGTGAATAAAGCTCCGTTCACACGACAAGTGACAAAGCAACACAATACCATTCATTTCAATGTGGTTGAGATCTGTTTAACTCGCAATGTTAAACTATGCAAATGAAGAACAACTTTTGGGTGCGACAACCAATAGGAGTCAAGTCAGTGGAGCGCGTCACTCTTCAGTGCTGAGTCTGACTTTAGCAGTCAGAAACAGTCCTATTATTTATGATAAATCTCAGCGTTCACACAGTGGTATTCACCGTACTGTCTCCATGCCTGAATGAGGCGCCTTCTGGTCCATATATATCTGCGTCTCATATTGACGCTAAAGGGTGCCATGTGCGTTGGATGTACACGCATTGGCAAAAGCGTCAGTATATGATTGAATAAATTACATTTAAAAGGAAATGTGACCGGCGAATTTAAAAAAAAATGAGGGTAAAAATATAGGGATAGCTTTTCCCAGGTGGAAAGAGCTAATCAAGGAGAAAGACTTTGAAAGGGATGCTGAAGTTGCCTGCTTTTTTCTCGACAGGTAAGGCAATGTTACGGTTTAAATTACAAGCTTTTTTCATTGCTTGGTTGTGTAATTCATTATATAGGCAGTAGAACGAGCTCACTCGTTGAATCACCCTTGAGTTTGTTTGAAATAACGAACCTCATCACCCGAAAGAACACTCGATGACGTGCTATTGGAAGACATTGTTTTATAACTTCTTGGTACATAACTGCTACTGTAGTTTCTATATGAATTTGAAAGAGTGAGAGAGCTAGGGAGCACTATTCGTTTAATGTCAAAATACAATATCACTAATAGATGGGAGAAATTCATACAAAGTACCTTTAAAAGCTTTCTGGGTGGTTGGCGGGTGGTCTAACAATAGTGAGCATTAAGATGTGAGCTCCAATTTGTACATTAAGGGAAATGGAAAAGACATTCACAGGAATCAAAGTTGAAAATTAGTTCACTTTTGTAAAAAATAATCATAATAAATGCAATCATTTAAAATAATGGATCCCAATATTAAACACGACACGACGTGATAGATCCGCAACAGGAGGCAATGCACTACATGAGTTGACAACAACTCGGTCACCCAACGATTCTATCTTGTCTCCAAACCACGTCATGTCGAGAAAAATCACGCGATAAAATATGACAACACGCAAATATAGACATACAGACAGAAACTAGTGCTGCAAACTGTTTGCGCAATGATATGCTCTGAGAAAAAAAAAAACGCAAAAAAGGCCCCCGGCCTCGTCCTGCTTGCCACAACCTTATTTTAGCAACATGACAAGCCAGTGAATTAGCAGGTTTCAATTGTTGCACAGTGCGTGACATTTTATCTACATATCACGCGGCTAGAATTTTGACACTGAGTCAATGGGCTCTGTCTTATTCTTTCTTTTTCGCATGTTTATCGTCATCGGCCTTTTACTTCCTTTTACCCGTCTTTGTTTTATGAGGAGACGCCACTCGAGAAATTGGCAGTTTAGGTTGTTTCTCCGCCATTAGCACAGCTGTGGCGCACCGGCAATCTTGAGTTTGGTTCGTGCTGTGAAAGAGAGGGGTGTGATCAGCGTGTACACGAGCGATTGACATTCCTCCTGGCTCTGATTGGTTGTTTCTGACCGGGAGCAGTGTATTTGTGCAAATGGCTAGAGGACCATTGGGAGGAGCCAGTGGAGCTTGATATTTAGAATATCATCATATTTTACTGTCATGACATAATGACAGTTTTAACAAATATGTAAAACAGATTTTTTTTTTTTTTTTTACAAAAGTTACCTACAGCAGCTTTAAACTGCTCGTGGGTAATATGTAATAAAATGTTCCCAGTAGTATTTTGCATTATTCTGCGAAATTGAGACATTTCAAATGTGTGCAAGCGAGAGTGGAGGAGAGGAGATAAGACTAGAAGTTCTTAAGATGAGGCAGAATCTGTGAAAGGTATTCTCCATGTGCAGAGAAACATTAATCAATACAAATTACTCCAGAGGTCTCTGGTGTGATTTTGTCTTTGAAATAAATTTAAAAGGGCGAAAGACAATAGGAAGGAGACATTCTCCGCTGATTCAGTTCAGTAGGCCTCCATTCAACACATGTTCCCTTCAAAATGGTTTAATAAACATAACAAAGCACATCCTTTTGATGTTGCTGTCCTCCAGGACAACGGGACTGAATGGGACATGCTGTAAAGTCAGAACTAAGTAGCCTCCCAGGAATACCTTGCAAGAGGTGTGGGGCGGAAGTAAGCTCGCTGAATCGGGATCAGTCGGAAACTGTTTCCAGATCAGAATCATGATAAACTGATGTATACCCAAGGGTTGCCATTGTATACTTAGATCAGGAGGTGTAGTAAACTGCTTTATCCCAAAGGCTAACTGCTGTTCCTAGATCAGAGAGCGCAGTGAGCAGGTTTTATCCCAAGAGGTTACATATGTACTTAGAATGGGGAACACAACTGATGGCTTTATCTTGAGAGATTCCACTGTGAACACAAAGGTCTGTTTATCCCAAAGGAGATACTCCTGTTGTGAGATTGGGCAACATAATGAACTGCTTTACTTTTAAAAGGATTGTAATGTTCTTAGATCAGTGAACACAGCCAAATGAGTTATCTCTAGAGGTAAATGCCATCATCGTATTCCTTCTTTGCTGGTGCTCTCAAATCTGGAGAGTAAATCTCCTTTTGGTCTAATTGCTACATGGACTTCGGGGTCCAGAGCCAAGTCCACTGTGAGGCATGTTATCAGTCCAGACCATCTAAATTTCACAGTTCTACATTTAAAGCTCTCCCGGCGTCTTCGAATCCTCAGCCACCCTGGTGGGTCAAATTAAGCCAAATCCTCCCAGTCATGTAGCCTGCTGCTTCTACATGTTCCCCTGGGCACCGTTGGTCCCCGTGCCAGAAACCACATGATGAATTTAGGCCCAGTCTTCCCTCTAATAGCTGGATAGAAAGGCTAAATGTGCAGGGAAGTGGCGCAGCAACGCTCTCACTCTCCATGCCAAGCTAAGAGCATTTCCACTGCACTCCCGAAGGTCAAACTTAAACAGAGGCTGTTAAATCACCTACTTTACATAAGACACTTCTCATCCTTTCATTACCACTGGACACTTGAATATCCTGAATGGTAGAATTTACTAAATGGCTAATTATGACTGTTGAAAACTGAGGATCTTTTGCCGTTTCTTTTGAACTAAAAGGAATTGTGAGATTTATCTTGAGCTGTTTTACTGGTACAATACAGTTATTGTTAGCAAGGATATGTCTATGATACGCACAACAGGCGCTGCATCATCATAGAATGTTCACGCCCACTTTTGGGGGAAAGAAACTAGACTCCCCATAGACTTCAATACAAGATAACGGCAAAAAACAACGTCCGTACACAGCCGACAGGCGTAAATAACTTAAGAAATCACTTATATACACCATGTCAAGTGATTATGTCCACCCTGCCTGCCATAGAGCGTGAAAGATACATTTTTATGCCCGTTATCAACTAGCCCAGGCTACCTGGCATCATAATCATTAATTCATGAGATATACATTAAGGTTTTTTTACTTTAAAAAAGCGAAATAAAATCATTCACTCGCTTACCTCGTGACTCGACGAGGTAAAAGTAAATGTCCGGGTAAGACACCTCTGGCCACTGGGTGGGGTTGTTACCCCAATTTGACGTTGGGAGGATAAAGGGACATGTTTTTAAATTGGCCAAATTAAGTTTGTGTATGTATTTTTCACGCTCTATGGCAGGCAGGGTGGACATATAATTACTTGACATGTTTTATATAAATGATTTCTTAAGTTATTTATGCCTGTCGGCTGTGTACGGATAACACAGTCTCATCCCAATTCGTCATATAACTGACGTTTCGGGACGTCTTTTGACCATTCGTCAATATATGACTTTTTAGGGCCCCCTTAAACGTCGGTAGATGACGATCCTGGGTTGTCATACAACTGACGCTTTACCTTTAACGTCAGTTAGGTGACGAGTTGGGTTTAGGGTTAGGTTTAGGTATGGGGTAGAGTTAGGATCCCATAACGTCATCTACCGACGTTTAAGGGGGCCCTAAAAAGTCGTATATTGACGAATGGTCAAAAGACGTCCCAAAACGTCAGTTGTATGACGAATTGGGATGAGACCCGGTTGGTACGGACGTTGGTTTTTGCCGTTATTTTGTATTGAAGTCTATGGGGAGTCTAGTTTGTTTTCCCCCAAAAGGGGGCGGGGACAAAATTGACAGTTAAGTTCCCGGATGTGCGTATACCTGGAGAGGCTATCTGTTAGCATTCTCATGCTAATTTTGATTGGCCATCAATGGAGAAAGATGCTTTTTGCACCCAGTTGGTGCCATGCTAACCAGCTAAACCTTGACCTCTTGATTGAAAGGACAGACAGCGATAAACCATGCAAATTAGAAATAAAGTCTAACCTTCCGTCCCACCGGTTGATTTTGTTTGTTTACAGGTGATTTCTGTCTGGCACTGTTTTTTTAGCACAGACTCTCGCTCAGGCAATTATGAAAGATTAATGATATCTGTTATGTTATTTCAACAAGTCCTCAGATGAGGTATTTGGGTTGGTAAACAGCCTATTGTCTAATCGTGTAGGTTCTTGTATATTTTAGCTGCAACAAAACATGATTGATAGTTAAACAGGCTGAGAAGCCATGCCCATAGCAAATAGTATAATTAACATAATATGACATTCAGAACAATTTCTTTGCTCTATAATCCAAATTTTTTTCACCTAACTTGATATGTAATATACTGTGGAAAGTAGACATTTGCTGTTGAACCTCTTTCTATTCTGTACTTGGCTATGATTTATAGGCTCAGTTTCTTTGCAGAATTTCCTATTCTTGTTTGGGTATGTTTTGCTTGTCAACACGGTTGTAAAGAGGACACATGCATAAAACATTATACCTCCTGACCACTGTGTCTTGCAAGTTATCCGTCAAAGAAAGCCATGAAATGAAAAATACATAAACAGAAACTGTTTGCAAATGTTCATTAAGACGCCCTATATCTTTTGTTCTTGATCCTCAGTCAAATTTTTTCTGTTGTCTTTTCAGTAAAGATGTCATTTTGAATGGTAGATGATTGTCAAATGTTCTCCTCTTCACCATCAGCAAGTGTTAAGTGTAACCATAACACCTTTTCTTTCAATACGCATAGTGCTGACTGTCACATGAACAGACAGGAAAACTGGTTTCATTGCATCCGATTGTCAGAGAAAGTGTTAACAGCCGTGTGAACTGACGGTGCTAGCTATGGACTTTTAAGGTGGTCAGAAAATCTAACTAGTTCTTTATATTTTTGACGTTTTAATTTATTTTAATATCCAAATGTTAGCGAGAAGAAAAAAAAAACGTTTGGTAATACTTTACTTAAAGGGGTGTGCATAAGACTGACATGACATGATATGTGACATGATGTCTTGAATATGAAGTAGGGTTTATGACAACTGTCATTAAGTGTCTTTCGCTCAATAATGACATTTTAAATGCAAAAATGACTTTCTTGTGTCTTTGTTATGCCATCTTGATTCTTGACATAAACCATAACATCATAACCTGAGTGTCTTGTGTGTGACAACTTGACATAAAATCAAGTTAAACTGTCATGTGGTTGGCTTTGACATTGGCCGTCATGAGGCCATTATAACTGTCATGAATATTTTTTTGTGAACTCAACTACAGTGGTACTAATTGAATTTGTTAAAATGGCTTCATGACAACCAATGTCAAAACCAACCACCTGACAGTTTAATGAAATGTTAACCAATAAAGCTAGGTGGTTTATTAAGTTTGATAATTAATCTGCTATGTCATGTTTATGACAGGTTGTGCTGTTTTAGTAATGTCAAGTTTTCATGACAAAGACACCGACAGGTTATCATGTATTTGTTTATGTCAAGGTGTGATAACAAAGACATCTCAAAGAATGTCATATTTGCATTAAAAATGTCATAACTGAGTGAATAACACTTAATGACAGTTGTCATAAACATAGATAAAACTTCTTTCATATTCATAACATATGTCATGATTATGAAGGTGTCATGTCAGTCTTATGCACAACCCTTCAAGTAAAGTGTTAACAAACTTTTATATCAACCTGCATATTTGATGGTCATCATTGGTTATGCTCATCTTTGCTGTTTTTTTGATGACATCTACAGTAAAACAGCTCCATATTTACCGTAGCACAGTACACACACTAAAAAATACCTAAACCAGAACCTGCTTTACAGAATATGGAAATTTGTTGCACATTCATGCGTTGGAATTTGCATTTGAATCTATTGTTCTCTCTGAACTTCAAGGCTTTTTCAAAACATTAAAAAAAGGCTTTGTAAAGCCAACATTCAAAGTTTTATTTAACAAGCTTTGCTTTTCTATTTAAAAATACAGTTATATGATTTTTTTTTAATTCCTATTCCTTATGTATACATCCGAATTGCAATTTTGCATCAATTTTTGAATGGTGTACTTACTTCATCATGCATTGTGCTCCGAATCTCCCAGTAACCCGAGAAAGAGCTTTCTAAGATGGCCTTTTCTGCAGGGTTGTGCACACATCTAGTTTCTTTAACCCAAGGGTAATTTAGTTGTATCTCAAGAACATTACAAAAACAATATTCCCCCTAACACCCAAAAGTACTTATCTTATATAATAAAGTATGTTCATGATTTATTTCACCAAAATGGCCCTGCAGTGTCACAATGTATAAAACATGATTTACACATATGAATAAGTCACATTTTGTGCTTCTGAGAGAAAGGGTGATGCGCTGTGGGTGTTTTAGGTTGCCCTCTCTGACGGCTCAAAGGCCATCGAGAGCCCGTTTAGGCTGCAGCGGACTGAATAAAACATGCCTTGTGGCAGAGAGTGATTGTTTTCAATGTAATATTGATTTGATTGAGCCCGGAGATGTCATTTACTGGTGAAATTCTGAGTGAGGGTTCTGTTGTGAAATGAAAACACGACACTGAGCAGCTTTGAGATGTGACGGCGAATCGCGGATGTGATTTGATTAGAGACTAAGATGTGATGAAGTGGAGTATCTTGTGAATCAAGAGAACCCCAGTGACTACAAGCGTCTATGTGACTCCAGGTACCCTAGTCCCTCTTAACAAGGACAACAGCATGAAGAAAACAATGGTGAACAACAAGCACATTGTTATTAGCTCTCTTCCAAAACCTAGAGAACTGCCATTCAGCTAAATAGGGTTTTAAAACAGACAAATTATGTGTTGCGATCATATATCTCACAATCTGGCTTACAGTTTGCAAGCATTTTGTGGCAGCTCTCATGCTTTGTCGAATAACATGTACGAAAATTAACATCACAGCATTAGGTATCCTGGTTCAAATACATGCTGTGATATATGGCATAAACAACACAGTGCATTTATTGTTCAAGTAAGATCACACGACCCATGCTGTGAAGAAAGAGGGAAACGCACTCAAGCAGTGATTAAACTCTCTGGGAAGTCATTCCTCTTTAAGGAGAACTTTTCACTATGGAATGTTTCAAAGATGATCAAAGAAAGCTGCAGTAGAAGCTGTAAATTATAGACATATGCAAGACCTATATCCATGCACTAAACCAAGCTCTGAGTATTATGAAGATGTAAATCATTAATCTTTCAAGTTGGAAATTGACCTGCCAAGTGTAGGGGAGAGCAGGGCTGTCACTTTTTGACTCAGTTTGTGTAAATCCTTTTAGGATTCAGAGTATTTATTTTTTCCAATTTAATTACACACGTCTTGTATAAATATGTGGTTTGTTTCATTAATACCGTGTATAGTTTTTTTCTAGAATGGAAGTGAAATGTGACAACATGCCATGTGAGGGGCACATAAAATGACCATATGACAGCTTAAGATGTAATCTAATCTAATCAAATAGATCTATACAAGACAAACTAACATATTTTGTCAATAAAATATCATAAAACAATGGCATTTTTTGATAATGAAAATAAACACATTTTTGAGTTTGACATCACACCGCAAAACACTGCTATACAGCATAGTTCAAAACATAATAATGATTAATAATTTCTGAATATTGACTCTCAGTCTTTATTCACCTTTTCTCATGGTTTCTCGATCGAATTCATAAAAGTATAGAAATGAATAGCATAGTTCTAATAGGGGCACATCATAATGTACTGTATTGTTACAACATGGCCCATCTGCGCAAATGGGATATAAACCCGGCTAGTGTCTTGTGCTATAGTTAGCGAAGCATTAAAGAACTATCTCAACTGTTAAATAACAGATTGGAGATTAAAATAATGTTAGATTTGTCTAATTTTAAATAAACACAGCAAACAGAGATGACAAATTCGGTAAGTAAGCATATACTTTTTGCTATGGTTAAATAAATGATTTCTGAATTCTGGCACAATTATTTCTCTATAGCCTATAGTGTTGACATGGCAACTAGGAAATGCACATTTTGTCATGCTAGCATGTGTGGAAGCATATATATATATATATATATATATATATATATATATATATATATATATATATGTTAAGATATCTTATGGACAAATTATTTTGCCCTTTCTATCATATTTCATTGCTCAGATAACTGGAAAAAAGGTACAATAGGACACACCTGGTCGTTAACACAGCATCGTAGAATCATAATGAACCATGATTACATTGCATGAGAGTGTATGATTGTCACCATGACAACAGCTTTAAGACTGACAGCTACCTAAATTGATACCCCATACAACGTGGAAGGTTTTTCGTGTGGCTAAGGTGGCCCTGTTGTGCCCGGTGCATTAAATGGCTGCCAGTCATCACTAACATTCATTTGTCTATCCAAACAATTGTAGACTTTCAGGCATGGGGGAAATGAGCAGCTGATTATGAGGTCAGTGAATCAACACAAAGATGCCACATTATTTGTGAGTGCCAGATAAGCAGTGAGACCAAAGTCTCAGTCATTGTGTCAGATGACAAGTCAATTAGTCATTTGAGCAAGCCTGACTGTTTGCTCAGCAAATTTGACCCATCTCAGCAAGGGTCAAAACCAGTTCAGATTTGAACAGTTCAGTCATGTATAGAGAGGCCAAAAGTGGTCAAGTCCACTCTCCAGTCCCTGAGGGGCTGCCCCGCTGACCCGTGATGACTGGTCCTTCCCCACAGCAGTGTTTAGTTAACAAAATGAAGGGCTTCAGAGAGAATCTCTCTCACTCTCTGTCTAGATCAACAGAGTCTTCTTCCACACCCAGAACGCAATCTGTCAAAGGCCCTTCGTGCCAATCAGTGGCAACGTGAGTGTTTCTACCTTGCATAATAATGTTCCATTTATTTTGGCTGAAACAGATGTCCCGGAGAAATGCCAGCAGATTGCAGATTGTCACAGAGAACATTGTGAAGGTAATAACCTTGTTCTCCTCTAACTGGGTACAGCTCCCTTTCCCTTTTAGTTAGAAATCACACAAGTGGAACAATGTCTCATGTTCTGGCAACAATTTGATATTGTTGGCCTCAGCAGAGATTGGTTCCATTAACAGACTGCCTGAAAACAAACAAAAAATGTATGTCTTATTCAATGTGCAAATTATAGGATAACATTCAGAGTAGGCTGAGTGCCCGCAATCATTTTGAAAACACACAAAAACCTTTACTATATATTTCTGGTATGCAAATCAGAATGTTTGCATTCATTTAACATTCAGCCCCTTTTTAAGGAATGTCAACAAAATAAACATGACAATTCAATTTTCAAAATTTGAATGATAGCATACCGGGTGTGATATTCACTTTAGCTCTCTTTGCTGAAAATTAAATTTCACTTGCAACTCTTTACAATAAAGTTCTATAGACCTTTTGTAGCCCCGCCCCTTTTCAGCGTTTTGCTCGTTGTCTTTTGCCTTCCGGTCTGTATTTTCGCAGCGATCTTGCATAGGTATGAATGAACTGCCCGTAAAAAAAATTCCCGTTCGACATGCTTTACAATGCTTATGATAAACATTACAATGCTCGTGATAACTTTTGTTAACTCTACAATAAGTAAATCCACTTCACCAGCTAACAGCGATGCCATAGAAATATACAGAACCAGAAGTTCAAAGACAATTTTCTAAAGATGATGGCGCCCATGTTTCTCTGGTGCGTAAGGTCTATAAGTTGTGAAGTTAGTTAATGCACTAACTAAAATTAACCAACAATAAGTAATTAATTCTGTCATGACAACTCTCGGAGGGTTTGGCATAGTAAACTTTCAAATTTACTTCAAAATTCGAATTGACTATCAAAATTAAGTGTCAGCATACATAAAGTCTATTCATACCCAACAAACACTACTATTAATGAGAGTTAGTTAATGTAGGTGCCGCATTACTAGTCAAAAGAATGGACCATTAAAAGAAAGTGGTACCAATTATTTTTCATTTTTAGTTCATAATGTGGTTACGCTTTACAATCTACAATTTAATGTATTGCATTGTACTGTATATAAAAAAAATAGTATGTACGTTTTATGACCCCCTCATGTTTTTATTTTGGATTTACTTTGGCAGAGTTCAAATCTTAATTGCGGCAGTCAGACAGACCTCTCTTAACACCTTCTTTTTATTAATTTGTACAGTTTACAAACAGTTTTTTTTTTACCTTGAAAGCAGTACCTTGAAAGACAGAAAGAAGAATGGTCAGGAATGTAGATTTCTATGAAAGGATATTGAAGGTCATTATCAGGAAGAACTTGACCTGTGTGATATTACATCTTACAGGCATTCAGGGCTCTGCTTGAAGAAAAATATGCTGCATGAGGATAAGGAAGATACGCATTGTTTTATATTAATCAAATCCTTTTGGACTCACACTAAATTCAGACCAAAGTGAGTGCACTCACATGTAATTCTCACAAGTCTTCCTTTAACCTGTGTTCCATTTATAACAGCGAGAGAATGACATACTGTACTGTCGCCATCCAGGTATATGTTGTGTGGGCGTTTAACCTCGACTCAGATAACTTCATCTTTTCACACACTTCTGTAGGTTGGTGAAGTGTCATAATAGATACTTTTTAAATGCAAAGTGAAGTAATATTTGGAAAAAGGTCATGTTAATCAATTAAGAGTCTTAATTAATTTGCAAAGCTAAATATAAATTATTAGATTATTTTATAGCCATGTTTTTTACATGTTTTGGATTATTATGATCCTGGAAGCTTGTTTCAGAGAAAAGAAAAAAAAAGATAATTGTGACTTTGTATCTCACAATTCTTAGGAGGAAAAAAGTCTTAATCGGCAGATATAAACCTGGGCGAAAGAGGGTCAAACACAGTATTAGTAAGGTGTTTCTAATAATCCTTTAGGTGGTGGAAACAAGCTTCCATAGGATGCCCTTGCAAGAGGCAGATATGTATCATTCATGAATACAGATGTATTTATGCTGTGAAAAATAAAAATAATATGTATAAAATGGAAAATATTTACTTTTTTAATTTGATCTCATTATGCATGGTGCATACTGAGAAAAACCCCAGTCCTCTGGGGGTCTTTGGCCCCCTAGTTTTGTCCATCATTGAGCCCAGACCCCCACTGGTGCAGCTTCATTAAATATACTGTAGGTGCACAATGTGTCCGAATTTTAACCTCTATGGCTTAGTGGCAGCATTTTACAGCATCACCTGTCTCTCCTCACTGTCTTTCTGCATCTCATCCAGTGGCAGGGTTAATTAATACACTGGGAATAGCTGTAAATCTTTCTTCCCCTTGGAGGAGGTTTGGGAATACTGAACAGCCGTATATACCTCTTTACACCGCAGCATGCAGGTGTGATATATGTTTCTTCTCCATAAACATGCCCAACTGTTCCCTCCTTGTGTCATCAGATTTTAAAACGTCAGTATTTAACGTCTCCTCTGTCTCACCACCGTCATAACAGACACGAAACAGATGTTACCGTTTCTACCTCCCAAACGATTCAGTTTCCGACGCTCTCCATCAATTTTGAATGGGCACATCAACCTTTCACAGATCTCAGGAGGGATCCATGTGGATGAATGATGGCAACCTTGTTTGAAAATACAATATCATTATGCAGCGTCTAGATCTCACCTTATGTTGATTCTCCCCCCTCTTTCCATAAAGTCTTCTTCTCTTTCAGTTTGTATTAAAAGATCTATTCATCTGCTCTTTCTAAATCAGTTTTTTAAGTCTCTTTTATTTCCAGGGAAATATCTAAACAATATTAGATAACTCATTGAACAATATTACAGAAGTCATTGGCAACAGTTTCTTAGCACGAATGAATTGCAAAATGTACTTATACTTAAAAGAAAATAAACTTAATTCAAGATATGTTTATGTCTAATGCAATTTTGGAATTTAGTAAATGTATTTTTTTTGTAATGCCCATTTTCTAGTGGTTCTGAGATTTAAAATCCCATTTAAACCTGAAAATAAACACGTTTTAGGATTTAACGTTTCTTTAATCAAAGAAAAGTTAAATGACAATGAAATATATAATATAGGCCTACTGTATTTAACTAATCTAATCAAAAAAAATCATCTAAAATTTTTCAGTGCTACCTGTTAGTCGAATTATGTAGCCTAATAGTAAATGTAAACATTAAACAGGTTTTAATTTAGAAAGCATTTTCACTAGTGGTGAGCTTTTGGTCGCCCGGTACATGTCCATGGGGTAAAATGAACGACTGTGCTGAACATGCAAGAAAGACTGTGTGTGCGGTAATGCATTGCACAAAGTCATCGAACACAGTCGCCCTGAAGTGCTTAGCTCAATCTTTTGTGTTTGGTGCTGTGAATCAGTGCGGCTGAACCAAAATTGGCAACTAGGTCAGTGGTGTTTCTGTGCTATTCATCAAAATCCCGCTGGCTCCATCTATGCAACCAAAAACATAAGTGAGATGCAACGCATCCATCACTTTCTATCTCCATCTAGCTATGTCAGGCTGAAATGTCCAGGAACCAAAATTAGAGGAATATTTATGGCTTCAACACAAGATAAGCTTAATCGACAGCATTTGTTGAATAATGTTGGTATACAAACTACTATAAAAATACATTTCCATTTCTGCCTCCATTTCTTGGAGTGACAGTGTGACACTTTCAGTGGAAGTGAATAAGGGTAAATGTTAAAATACTGACTGTTTCGATAGTTTAGCCACAAGATAAACAATATGCGTATTGAGTAAAGAACCCTAAGCTTCATATATAGAACCCCAATTAACCCTTTTTTGTCTAAGAGTGAGTGATGATAGAAGTTCAGAATAGTATCTATTAGTGCTGTCAAATGATTAAAATATTTAATCGCGATCAATCACATTAATGTCATAGTTAACTCGCGATTAAACACACATTTTAATCTGTTCTAAATGTCTCTTGATTTCATTTTGTCCCATTATTTGTTCTCAATTTAATGGTCTTATCAACATAGAAAAGTGGATCGGCTTGTTTTGTGCATATACTGTGTTCAATTGGCTTTATGCACAGCTGCACTACTTCCTGAACTTCAGCCAGCTCCTTGTTTTCTGTCAGTAATACTGGACAAACTGATTAATCCAGGTGTGTCTGATTATTGTTGCCGTGACTACTGAGGTCAGGCACACCTGAATTAATCAGTTTGTCCAATAATGGCAGACAGGAAACAAGGAGCTGGCTGAAGTTCAGGAAGTAGTGCAGCTGTGCATAAAGCCAATTTCACACTAACATTCTCACTTGGAGCAAATGATCTCTCACGTAACACGCATTGTGCCTGTTGTTTTGTTTCCGGTCTAGCTAGATCCGCTTGCGCTTTGGTCGACGAAGCAACAAAACGTCCCCGCGTGGCGCAAGCCAGAGAAATGAATGGGTTTCATAGTGCAGCGCCACGCATGCCGCGTCCTGTTGCAAAAGCATGTGGAAAAAAACTGCAAAGTTTGCAAGGACAAAAACACTGTTAACCACGTGATAAAAAAATTGATGCCGTTAAAATGGGTTTAACTAACAGCCCTAGTATCTATGCAACCTTTTCAATACCTTGCACTGATTAGTCTAAACAATGTCATTACCTAACTCTATCTGAACACATAATAGACGTCATTGTTGTGTAAGTCATTTTTGGTCCTTAATTTCAATAGATGGCCTTTTTGAACTATAGGGAGAAAGTTATGTTTTAATACATCAAACATTTAAAAAAAATAATTGAGGGAGATTTTATTTTTCATGCTTCGTATACACCCCCGTAAATTAATTTAAATGGACATGATCATTTGGGATTATGTATTCTGGCAGAGCTGCATGCAATTTTTGAGGTATTAATTTTTCAGTGTAATGAAACATTAAAACAGAATGGTTCGGTGTTATATGATGGCTGGTTTTCTTCGGTGCTGTGCTGTACTACTTTTTTCAGCAGCATGAACAGCTATAGATGAGAATTACCTCTATTATCAGAGGCCTCTCACACTGGGCTGCTCCACCATCTGAATGAGAATGAGAAATCATAGCTGTCCTGTGTCTTTTTTAATTAAGCCTCATTTAACTTTTCACAGGAAGAGAAATTATTTCTGCAGCTCATATTACTCACCATTAGAAGCTATTACGCCTGCCAGTGATTCCAGACTTAGACAAGATGTGGGTCATTGCGAGTCTGCACCACGTTGCCTGGTGTAGATTCAAGAAAAGAATTAAAGAAGCTGGTCATTTTTTTTTTTTGGTCATACAACATCAGGGCAAGCATAAAGAACCATCTGAGAATTTATAAATTATTTTGTTTATCCTCATGGAAAAAAACAGAATCTCAGAGGATGTTAGTAGGGAAGCAGGAAGCAGTGCTAGAAAAATGTTGAAATTTGCTTTCTTGTAAGTATAAACATCATTATAACTAACATGTCACCCCTGTCTTAAGACGAGAAAGCATGCAATTTAATTCCACTGTAGGGATTGTGTTTCCTGAGCGCGCAGTGTTAAGGCTGCCTCCAATAGTTATGTTCATTCCGCTACATTTATCTCAGCTCAATCAAAGGAAAAGACACAATGTCCTCAGCAGAGCGCATGTATCTGTCACATAGTGACAGTGAGCGTGGTTTCTTTCATTACAACACAATCAATACACTCCAATCAATCATTTTCTTGCCAGTGTCAGAGGCCTGCCAATACCTTTACCAGAGCCCACTGCACAGACAGAGACAGAAACAGGAAGAAGGAAGATTTCCTGGGTTTACAGCCAATGCTTTAATGCCTTAACACATGAGCGCTCTTTGAAACTGTGTGCAAAGGAGCCAATCTGTAATCTTTGTATGAGACTTTGTGGCAGTGTCACCACCTTTAGACCCCGTGTACATTCGAGTCGACTTCAAAAGGGACACGGTAGTCTGAAGCTGAGTGGTTAGTAATGCTCGTGTGGTTCAAATGTGGCTTGTGACATTTCCCAGAGTTCCTGTTCCCTGTCAGCTCTCCATTATTGTCTCTTCAAAAGGCCCCCAAAAAAGTGAGATTATCAGATGTTCCCCATCAATTACACGAAGTGTTTCAAATTGAGATAATTAAATGGGCCCTACAAAGGTTGTTTTTTTTTATTCTACTTTCAGTTCACATGTGAAAGCGTGACTCACCGCAATGTCATATTCTCGAGACTATTTGCAATTCCCCATGATGATTCAAATTCCAATTCAGAACCAATTATCTAATGTTTTGTTATGAAATATGCATGTCATAAGTTGCCTATAGTAATCAGATTTACAGATGGATCCTGGGGTCATATTAGGCTAAATCCCATAAATGAAATATTCTCAGAGGAGAGCGCTGACTTTCTCTTTTTATGAGGGTGCTAGTAATCCTATAAAGTCTGGATTTGCCTTTCTTTATGAGGCTCAGTGTTGTGTTGGATTTTAGGGGCTTAAGAGCTGCCAAACAGGGACAAATTACAAATCATTGAGAAAAACCAAAGCACTGCAGCTATTGATTCAAACAAATCAAGGGTAAACAGCTTTTTGCATGATCTTTCCACTCCAGTGCATTCATGTCCCTGGATACACAGCCATTGTAACCGCCACGCTGATTTCCTCTTGCATGCTGCGTTACCTGTATTCACAGATCCCTCAGCTTATCTCCCATAGGAAGACGGTGAAACGTGAGGATTTTTTTTGTGTATTCTGTGCAGCAGTCAGCACTGACCTATCGGACACAAAATCGTGAATGTGACCTTGTTGTGTAAAGGTTGTGCTGCCTGTCGTGAGGAGACCTTGAGCAAATTTGTGAAGCCGTACCTGGATAATTCAAAATAAATGCTGTGTTGGTCGTTCAAGTGTAACAATCTTTTATTCATTAGACATTAAACACGTGTCTTCGGGTTCAAGCTTGGAGAATGTTTGCTAGTCATTTGGGAAGTGATTTTTTTTTTTGCTCAACTTTGGCTTTTTAATTAAAAACAAATAGAAATTCAAATGCACATCGCATTTGAATCAGGTTTGGAGGAGTGCATGATGGAATGATTGATTATAAGCTTGTTTGTTTTAGGTAATGACAATACATGTCTAATGTGACAAGCATATGGATGGCTGAATGGACAATGGCAGAAAATAAAATTTCACTCAGGTCTGTTCTGAAAGAAATATACAAATAACATAATGTAACCGTATAATCGTACATAGTTAGGATTTCCAACTTTTAAAAAGGGGAAAAAATGCCTCCCATATCTTCTGTTGACATCAAAGGCTGCGCGTCCAATCAAATGCTACGGTATTTTTTCTGCAGATTCATTCACTTGGTGTAAGCTAGAGAAACTAGACAGATGCCAACATGCATGACATCCTATTATCCTCAAAAACAAATCAGAACTACACAAGGAAAAAGAAATACAAAGCAAACATAAATATGGTGTGTGTCAACCGAAATATGTGTTTTGCGTTGGCTTAAAGACATTGAGATGCAAGACATTTTGAATTATTCATATTCATATAGCTTATGCCATTTTAATTAATTTTACATATAGAGGGAATTTGCGTGACATCACCTTCGGCCGGAGTGCCTGCAGTTACTCACAGTGAGTGGCAAAAAGACTGAGCGGCAAAAAGACTGAGCGGCTGTATTTGTTTTCAGTGTGAATATCGCAAAAAACAAACACAACACATATAAAGTGGGAAAGAGCTTTGCGATTGACTGTTCAACTAGATTTGACACAAAATTGGAGGTATATTTTTACAGACTGCTATAGAAAGAGGAGCAAATGGATCAACTGGACTGGCGGATGGTGGATTTGCAGTTATCATTTTGTGTAAAACCATACCCATTTATTTTGTATTGCTATATATATTAACAACTCATCAATTAAATATTTATCATTGCATATTCAGCATTATTGGATGTTTTTTAATAAACACTGACCAAAGAAACAACCAAGTTTTTTCTATGTTTTAGGGCTGGACAATATGATAATATATAGGCTATATATAACACTGATATAAGTGATCACCCGGATTTAGACCTACCCATATTGTATTTATATAAAGCATTCACAGGCAAATTTGCTTTATGTTTAGGTCTATATTGCTTTTATTTCCCTGGTGTCGAAATCAGGCAAACATAAATGTCAGGCAACACAATCCTGACTGTCAATGTCAATATCCATGGATCACTGGATCTTTAGTAAGTTGTAAGGAACACTACATTGAGTCCAACATTTAGTTTAAATTGATAAAATTGTTCATTTTAGGTGCATTATCGCAGTTTCCCCTATTAAATCCAATCACGCAGCAGATCTTTTGCCACTCAGTCAGGCTGAGGGGGCTTGTTCCGGCGGGAAAGTGACGTCAATGCATTCCCTCTATTGTTCATAATAATACTAAAAAAAATATAATGTTCGATTTTAATGACTTTTTAATACACTATACTGTTCAAATGTTTAGGGAAATGAATTATTTTATTCAGCAAGGATGCATTAAATTGATCAAAAGTAATAGTAAATATATGTATGATAGAAGAGATACATTAGAAAAGACACATGATAATAAACAATACAAAAATGTATATTTCAAGTAAATCATGGTAAAATAATCCTGAAAAAACAGTATCATGGTTTTCACAAATATGAAGCTGCACAGCTGTTTCCAACATTGATGATAATGACAAATGTTTCTTGAGGATCAAATCAACATATTAGAATGATTTCTGAAGGATCATGTGACCCTAATGATGGAAGTAATGATGCTGAAAGGTCAGCTTTGCCAGGATAGAATCAGATAAATGTAGCCCTGAGATTTCTTTCAAAACATTAAAAAAATATCTTATCAACCACAATTTTTTTTAATGCTTTTGGTACAGTGTTGGGCCAAATCCAAATCTGGTTCCTGATTATGCTAAACCATTCGAGAACCATGGAACTAGATCAATCCAAAGGTTGGGCGGATTACCACAGCAGCATTTGTCCCTGCTTGTTAGATGATGTAACTGATGATGTAGCTGATGTAAAAAAATAAAATAAAATATCCTATACATTCATAGCCATTTAGTTTTTCTGTGTATTCTGAAAAAAATCAAAAGTGTTCAATTAACACTGTTTAATTCTATTATATTAGATAGTGCCTGATTCTTTTTGAATGCATATTTCTTTCCATATCTGCATCCACAATGTGATTAGTAACATGGCATTTACTGCTCAAGTGATTGGACCAGCCAAGGAATTACCATTAAGATGAATAGGAATGGGCTTTGTGCATGGCAGTGCATGACCTATTTCCGGTGAAGGTCTAAGGACGCTGGATTACTTCCGCCGATCGTTGAGTCCAGTGCTATACTGAGAATTTATATTGGTTTTTATACTCTATGGCTAAACGTTAGTCACAAAAACAGACAAAACAGCCACCCCTCATTTTGTTTATGCTTCTTTGTTAAAGTTTAAATTAACAAAGAATTATTTAGATTAAAGTTTCGTTTCAAAGACGGGAGGCAACTGAAGAGCAGCCTTGCGTCAAATGCGAAACTTATGTGTGCATATTGCCTATTGGAGATGCAACGATTACAATTTTCTAGACCAACTCTGATTTCCGATTTTTCAGAGATGATCACATGAAAATCAGCCAATTTCACCAGCCTATCAGTCGGTGCATCTCCAATAGGAATAGTAACAGCTAGCTTTCTCCAGGTATGTCAGACTTCTTGGCTTTTCTGTGCACCCTGTCTTCAAAGTTATTTGGTGGATTCAATCACAAATCAATTAGAATCAGCATTTTTATGGGAACAATCTATGGGAATCCGTATATATCCTTTTGTCAGAGAAGGATTTCAGTAAAGATCTACCTGATTTTGTCAGAGAAAAAAGCTTCAGTGTACTTTTCTGAACTATCAAATTGCACACTCTTTGCCTACATAATAAGGTATACGCCATAAAGGTCACAGAGCTAACCTTTCCAAAGAGATGTCAGCCTTACAGAGAGAGAACTGTGCTCTGTACATCAATGAGAAGCACGAACATCCCTACAGCACCTTTAGCAGTTAACAGTTTACCTTTATTGAGTCTGAGATGTCTGGTTGTTTACCTCTTATACAATTACACCTCTTTCTCATGCAAAACACCACCTTTATGCAATACAACATCTATTAAATAAATCATGACACGTTGAGCGTTAACTAGGTGTCTCGCTCTCTTTCTCTTTGTCTGTTTCGGCCACCAGACCAGAAAGAAATGTTTGAATGCACACTGGTTCCAGAGGTATCAATTAGTCATATGTTTTGCCTTCAAAGGGGACATTGAAATTCAAATTAATTTCAGTGCTTTATGCTCTGGGAAAGTCACGAAGGCTGAATGATTTTGTATGTGTTTCTTTAAGTTTAACTGTCTACACACAAGTCATATTCAGATCGCACTGGTTTTCCCTTAAGGCGTAGGGAAAAAATGTTTCACAGACATATTTTTAGATTTTTAATCCCATCTGAATCAAATAAGCTTTAAGATATCTTCCTTGTCCAACCTTGATAAAAATGATGGAGCAAATTGCCAAGTGGTTTCCAGCTCAGATGTCCTCTGAGAAATCTAATCCCATCCTAATCAGAATGTTTGTTATTGTGGTATTTTATTTTTTACAACAGTTCTCCTTATTTATTTTGACCTTCACTGGATACCATAACTAAAACTATATTTCGTGTTGTGCTACCTGGTGAATTTATTTAGTCCTTTTTACCAACTGTCTAATTGTCCAAGCAATTTTGCATTTAAAAGATGTCTAATACCCGTCCAAACACAGCCATGTCTAGGCCAAAGGTAAAAACTAGGCAAAATCTGAGTTGTCAGTGAAAATTTTATTAATATCTAACCATAGCCCACAAATAGATGCACAGAAAGAAAGAAATTAAACAAAAACCTTGTAGGCTTTGCATACATGATGGAATAACACACATCTCATAAGTTATTTTGGCAAAAAAAATTACATGTAACCAAATTCAGTGTTATTTTGGCTAGAAGGGTTATTCATAGTTGTACTATATTGGGTTAATGACAGCTAATTCTTGCTGGGTCAGTCAAATAACAATCGGTGTTTTATGAACGATGTTTATAAACATTCTTTCTTGTCATTATAGAACCTTTTTTAGCATATTTTTTTTGGAGTTGAGTAAAGAACCCCATGCTTCATATATAGAACCCCAATGAACCCTTTTTTCTAAGTGTTGGTTACTCAGCATTCTTTGCAGGTGGGAGTCAAATGAGAGTGTGTTTAATCTAATTACTCTCTACTAAAAGAACTATTTTATTCAATGTTGGCTGAAGATTTTGCTGTACTTATGTGTTATAGAGATTTATAGTCCACATAGTTCATTGTTGTTATATATAATCTCATAGATTGTTACTGTCTGCATCAATAAATGGGATTATGTAGCATGAATCAAGTGGTGGTAAACATTGCAATACAACTTTATTCTAATAAACCAACTACTCTCAGCTCAACAACACATCTCTGAGAACCCCAACATGAGATTTACAGAGATGAATTCATACTTATGAAATCACTGATCATGTTGTGTTTCATAAACACAAGCTGAATAATGAATGCAAGTACTTTCCAAATTTGTTTTTTTCTTTGTTGCAAGAAGTAGAAAAGCCAATTTATTTCTCCAGACAGGAAAAAGTGATGCAAACACTTATTATGTAACAAACATTTTATTTTTCATTTTATGGATAGGGCATGCCACAGCCTATCAACACTGCTCACAAATTCTCACATAACAATGAAACTATGATTTACACATTAGACACACTTCGTCTTGCATTATTTGTCCAAAGAGGAAGCCCGTCCCAAACGTACACCATTGGTTTAGCCATTGTTGTTATGTCAGGCCCAGTTAGGCTGCTCAAACAATCCGACTACAATACCGTAATGGTCCTGTAAGTATATCCTTCCCCTTTCTCAGAAACAAATTCAATCTCCATTGCTATTCTCAAGCTGATGTCATAGATTAATGACTGCTGTTTATGCTTTATTTATATAAGCAAGAGGAAACTAGCAGGAGTGCTAATTATTGCTCAAACAAACACCACAAATGATTATTAAATGATTGTGATGAGCTGCTCATGCATAATATTCTGCTT
Organism: Cyprinella venusta; assembly: GCA_038021265.1. NCBI lineage: Eukaryota > Metazoa > Chordata > Actinopteri > Cypriniformes > Leuciscidae > Cyprinella > Cyprinella venusta. Next base: position 7,087,506 of record CM075873.1, read on the forward strand.
ACATGTATATGCAAAAATCCCTTTTCAGATGTACATAATAAAAGCACACTGTGGTAAAACCAACATTAAAACTTGCCTTCCCAACCTGCAATTCTGATTAGCATTCAAGTCAGTGTCTACGAATCACAGAACTGAATTGTCAGGAATTTAACAATATTCAAATTTGATTATTTCCGTCATCATTTTTCAGAGCTAAAGGATATTAAATGAAACACTTAGCAAGCACCGCCATGCACTAATAATATTTTGTTCCTTCTCATTACAGTCCGCTCAGAGTAATCTATTAAGAGTGCACCACACACAGGCGGATCATTCACTACAGTCTTTTGTTTAAAATGAAGCTTGATGAATCTATGCAATTTGGTCTGATATTGCCATCTTGGTGTAAATTAACATCACGTACAGTACAGCAATTCTCCTCATCAGGCGTCAATTCATTGAAATGCGCGATACATTAAATCCAATGGATGCGCACAAACGACAGAGGAGGGTCTTTATCAAAGGCATTGCGCGTACACAAGATGATTCTTGTGGCGGTTTTGTTCTGTTCCCAGGCAGCCCTCGGGTTCAGCTGAGCTGTTTGATAATGGCTGATGACTAGGTTGATGAATTTGTTGAGGATGAGGGGGGAACCTGGAGGTGGGGGGGAAGGGGTGTTTGTGCCGCACTGCTCATGCTTGCCGATCCGATCTTGGCAACACTTCCATGGTTGGCTAGACTTCATAACAACCTCTATGTAGAATCCAGCTGGGAGTATTCTGTCAGCCCTGCCGGTGCCTGATTCTGAGACTGATACGCTACAATCCAACACAATCACAGTCCTTCCTAGCCAACACTGGAAATCCAAATCATGGCAAATATGTCAGTAAATCGAACATCTGTGAGGGAAGATGAAGAAAAAGACTATTTAATTCCAGTCTGTCAGAAGGCTTGACATGTTTTTTTTTTTTATTAGCTTCTGGTGTGTCATAGCAGAAAATAATGAAGACAGATGACTATAGTTTAAGTGCACTTCACTCGTTTTGGGCATTTAGGTGCCCTATTGTACCACCTGTGACATCCATTCATAAAAGCAAGTGAATGTAGCTGGACTATGAATATTACCTCTAGTCTCAATTATCCACACTGCAGGATGTCTGGCATTTCCATCAGTAACTTTGTCACTAAAAGATTACCTTTGGCTGAACTGCATTATTGTAGCATTATTTTCTGCATAATGACGCAAATACCCCCCCCCCCCCCCAATCTGCAGTACTTTACAGGAGCTGTCCTACTAATCTAACTCATGTTTTTAATATTTATTTCTAATAATTCAGTTTGCTCTGAAAGTCAATTGTGAAAATGATCAAAATACTTTAACATCTATTTCAACACAGTTGGTTAAACCGGATTCTGAGCTGTTGGTGAATAAGATGCAAAGTTTTTGCACTGAAAGAGCATGAGTAAAATTGCCACAAATATTTAGTGAATTTGCCCCGAGTCTCTCTCTCTCTCCAGCTCACAATTTGCCCATCTGTGCGAGCAGTAAATAAGGACTCTGCTCAAGGCTAAAGACCTCTCTTAGTTTCTGTGTTCCATCACTGGTATTTTTGTCCTTGAAATTTAGCATGGAATGGATGTTTTTGAAAGCCGTCTTTGCCAGTACCATTACCAAGCCTTGAGCAAATAAGCTTGCCGCCACTAGGCTGGAGGATGGGACAGTCACTGACCTACTTCCATGCTCTGAGCTGGCAGAGAGGTGGAAGAGAGGCTGTCTGACAGTACGAGGGGGTGGACATCCCAGGAATAGAGATATCACATCTGCTGTGATCCCACGTTTCTATTTGTTGTTCTATAAAGCAACCTTTAAGTTAATAGAAACTTCACAATACTGCTGTATTTTTCTTACATAATATTTAATTTTAGCAGATTTAAACATTGGCTTGAATTAACTGGATTGCAGAAATTGAATAGTGGAAACATAACTAGCTAATTCAGTAAATGTTAACTTGTTAATTGGTCAATCTGACATGAACTGTCCCATAAAAGTTTTTTTATTCTATTCAAATGGCATTTAAAAGTATATATTTCAGGCTTTGACAGCCAATGCATATGTGCAGTTTTAAAAGTGTGTCCCAGGACGCTAAAGGTACATCCCAATTTGTGTACATGTGCAATAGTTAATGCTGTTTTGTATAAATAGTGTGAGTAATGTGTTCACACCGTAAGCGTCAAGGAATATCATCTACTCTGGCAAGCATACTATGAGGTTAACTTACTGTAGTAGTCATGTGACTTCTACACGTGTGCTGCTGATCATGTGACTTTAATAGGTGTACATTTGCCAGAGTTACTGGTTTGGATGAAAACCAAAACGTCTCGTCAACTCTTTTTTTATGTAGTCTAGTGATTTTAATTAAGAGTTTGTTTGAACATTTTATTACCTGTGTGTTTTAGAAAGTCAGGAATTTACATAGTCATACGAGTAGACTCACTCCCTATGGGGTCGAGGGTCTGTCCAAATATACTTAGTGTGTCATTTGGGACACAATTTGCCTGCTTCTATAGCAACCAGAGCTTTTAATGGCTGCAGTGGCATAATAACTTTACCAATTATTTAGAAGATGGGACTTGTCACGCTATATTGCGCATTGCACTTTATCCCATTCGTAAGTTAGATGAGTGCACCACTTTTGTATATCTAAACTTTAGCATGAAACAGTTAGCTTCTACTTGTAGATGTTGTAGCCACCATTCTGTGGGCAAAACGGTGAGTTGGTATATTCCTCTGAGCCACGTTTACAGAGAAGAGACTGACAAATGAGGATTGGTGAAAAGTTAAGTGGTTTCAGAAATAGAACATGAACCATTTGATGAAAGATTAGGAAGGTAAACGTTTTTCTTTGGAATGAGATGTCATGCACAGATGAACTGTCCCTAAGACCAGGAACGTGCATTAGGAAAGTAAATAGATGCCTGGTTTCACAGTTTTAGACCTTAGTTCAATGAGGACATTTTAGTAGCTTCTATGCGCCTTAGAATTTTGTTTTTTACTGGTGTGCATCTCGAGACAAAACAATGGCACTGACATATTTTAAGATATTTCAGTACAAGTAGCTTTCAATTAAAACAGATCAAATGTGCATTTTAATCTGTGAAACTGGAGGAGAGTATTTTTAGTTCATCTTGACTTTTGTTCTTGCATTCCCTTGGAGAACATGAAGCAGGGGGAAAATAGGATACCTATAGTATTGTTTTTTATAAGAACTTAAGTAGACTTGAAATGTAATTATGTGCTGTCAGTGAAATATTATGACAACATAAGAAGTGATCAAAAGCAAAAAAAAAGCAAAACTATACAATTTCAGTGATTATTAAAATGTCGTTTGAAAACATTTGGAAGGAAACATTTAGGTGCCTCATAATGGTCTGTTGACATTCATGTTTTAGTGCCACTAACAACCAATTTCATGCAATTACTCGTTCCACTTTCAAGAGACATTTCTGTAACTAATGAAATGGACAACAATAAAAAAATTTGCTCACATTAAGACATGACTTGTTCGGCTGCCATGCTTGAAAGCGCATATTACATTATGGTTATTGCTCAAAAGTCTTTTTCTTTATCATGGAGCCATAATTACTTTTATCAAACACCATTAAAATCTTTCATCAAGGTCCTCTCAATAAAAAAATAAAAATTAAAAGCAGCCGGAGCACATTGATTTTATACTTCACACTGACCATGTCTCCTCATTATTGCTGCCTCAGACTGAGGTCAGTCCAGTTGGACTATGGAGACCACTACTGTCCACAGAGACTCCAACATCCAGAAAGATCAAAATGAGAAGAAATCTGCATCCAAATAATTTCCCAACATTCTTTGCATGTCAGCAAACATGCTTTTATTATTCATTACTCAACATTTCTTTCAAACTAGGAGGCATGATGTGCTCCTGTTTATTTGAAGAAAGGCAGGACTCACGCATTGCAGCGTGGTAATTTATGCCACAGATGTGTGCGGCAGAGCACCGCCTAGTCTGGGGAGCCATGATTAATTTATTTGTGTTTGGATAAGAGCATGTTTGCTTGGCGGATTATTATTATTACTCTTTTGCAAAATCAGATCATATTGGTAAATTCAATATTGCCTTCTTAAATGAGTCAACGTTTTACTCGACAACTTACAAAGAACAGCTGGTTTTCATTAGCAAAATAGCCACAGGTGTTTGCATAATGAAGAAGAAGAAATTTCATATTCAGGATGTGCTGTGGTGGAGATGTTTTAAAATGCAGAAAAAGTTACAGCAGGTAAAAGGTTGATATTTTCATGACATTTAAGATGTGTGCCTTTGCACCTTTAATAACTCTCTCTATAAAATGCCCTCAATACAATACACCAACTCTAAAAAAATAAAGTGCGGTTGGAAGTCAGTATCAAAAATAGGAATTCTGTACTGAATAAATATTCTTTTATTTAAGTTGTTATTTTAAATTTGATTGGTTGTTATTTCGGCCGTTGGCACTGATGCCCATGCTGATGCCTATTTTTATCTTGTTTGTTCAAGAAAAGCAGTAACTATAAAACTTCAAAACAAGTACTAGTGCAGAAAGATAATAATCTATTTTTTTTATTACCCTTATTGTTCTGAAGGGCCTTTCAAAATGAATAAACAGAGTATTTTCCCTTCATTAGACTTCTTTATGTTGCCCATAAAATGCAACATGTACTTTACTAATCCAGAGGGAAAGGTGAAATAGTCAGTACAGAGAGAGAGAAAAAAAGGCTATAAATTGGGAACTAGAATGTGAAGCCATTGAGATGACATGATGTTTCTCCAGACAGTGCATGAAAGGGAGGAAGGAAACCATCACATTTACTACTATCTCTTAAAGACTATAAACGTGTGTGAATCACAAACCAGAGGGTAATTAAAATGCAGCTGAATTAGTGTGTAATTAAAAGTTATTGGTCTCTTAAAAGTAAATAACTTAATTGGGCAGAAAATTGTTTGTGTAAAATTAAGTATAATGATTCAATAAAGACACATTTCCCTCAGTGAAACATAATCAACAGTCTCTCTAAAGAACTATAGTAATTTTCAGAACCGTTACAACATAGAGTAACTTGTAACAGTAGTTACAAAAGAAAACAGACATGGAGGGAATGGGGAACATTTTGCAGGGCCTACACACATATTTGCAAATAATAAAAACCATCCAACCATATAATCGTGTTAGGATAGCAAGGAAATTGCCTTTTTAAATGTGTTCCCTTATATTGATTCATGCATTAAAACTCCAAATGCAAATTCATCTGTCACTTTGTAGAAATCAAGCATTGTGCAACATACCCTAATGATTCTTACAAAAACAGAAAAAAAATATGAGCTCACAAAAACACAGAGCTATGCAAGTGTGATGCTATACATGACCCAGACGGTCACTTGCCTGAAGGATAAACATGGTTTTTGTCATATAATACTTTTATATTTGGTGTACTTTTCTATCCGTTAACTTGCTTTGATTCTGTGTTGGACCACCAATCATGTTCAATTGATGTAAAATCTGAATTCTGATGCAAAAACACAGCCACTGGATACAGTTTCAAATCTGGAGCAAATATGATTTTATTCTCTTACGCTGTTTTACACTTTCAGAAAACACTGAGCTAGCTGTCAAATGAAGTGGATTGAAAATGGGTTCATGTAAAATTTAGAGTGTCTTGATGGCAAAGTGGCATGACTCTAGCTTGTAGAAACCAGCTTTTGCTTGGCTAACTTGGGTAATTCATTTCACTGATGGAGCTCTGTCAGTCTATTTTCTTGTCTCTCCATCCATCTAGATATGTTTTCCTCTTCTGTCGACTATTTGTCTGTTATTCCGTCCCAGTTTGCGTCTTAGTAAACTTTAAAGGAAAATAAAGTTCATCATTTTCATTATGCCCTCTGCCATACTGTATTCATCAGTGTGCAGAGCACATTAAAAAGAGATTGCGGTGGAATCTTATAGTTTCGAGTGTGCCTAATGAGAGAATGCCCTGATTTCATTTGCATGTCTAGTTTCATGATTAGAAGTCTTGGATTAATGCTGATTCTGTAGATCTTGCTCACCAAAGCTTTTAAGTGGCATTTTGCATGTTTTTGGGAGTTTAAAGAAAATCAGGATGACATGGTGGTTAACTGCAATTAAACCTTCATGTAACGCTGCAAAAACAAACCCTTCCAAACCGCAAGTCAGTACACTAAATAATGCTCAGAGCTGGACAGTGTAGCTGACTTAATGTTTAGCTGACAGAATAATTTTTTAAACCACAATTTTTAAACCATAATGTCAGAATGTATATTTTTTAAACTACAACTTCAATGCGTGCTTCTTTTACAGATATATTTAACAATATCTTTTGCATTTCTGATTCAAACAATGTCTGCTCTTACTAGTGCCTGTAGCAAAACCCCTGTCAAATTTAAAATCCATAACGGACTGACGGTTCAAGAGATATTCGATTGACTGACAGACAGATGGACAGACAGACAGACGTTCCTGTAATTTATATATAGATTACATATTCAACATTGTGAATATTGCACATTGTACAGTAATAACACTACTGAAAGAGAATTAATGAAAAGGGAGGAAGAGATGTTATTAAATAGACCATTAAAAGGGTTAAGGTAATAAAAACCTCGCTTTTTATCTCTAGTTCACCTCTGAGGCAGACAGCAGGTTCACTTATAATGATAGCCTACCTTTTCCATTCAACAGAGGAAATTCATCTCCACTGCTGTGTGTCTGCAAAATGTGGCAAACAGTTAATAAACTCCATGAACAGAAATGTAGAGGTTTCAGACTTAGCTGTTAGCTAAATGGTTAAACTGTTATAATCTAAACTAATCCAAAAAGACGTAACATAAAGTACACAGCCACATTATCCCCATGAAGTATCTAGAAGTACTGTACACTACTCAAAAGGACTGTGATAATGATGGGATGAGTTTTCATTATCACTTCCTGGTCACCCTTGCTTGGGATCAAACCTCTGACTTTACAGTTAGCAGCCTGATTCTTAACCGCATAGGTAGACACCCCTTCCAGATTGTTGCCATTTCCCTACCTAGAAATGTTTTGACTAAAGTATATAGTGTGTGTGTGTGTGAGAGAGAGTGTGAATACCACTAGAAGCTATATGTTTGTGCAGTTATGAAGACCAGTGTTTGACTGCTTGCTAACTTTAGAGTGCACAAATAAATTATATACTGTAGGTACTCTCTGAAAATCTGGTGCAGAAAGAGACAACAGTGGCAGGAGCACGGCCTGTAGTTAATAATATCCTCAGGAAGCCCTATATCCGTTGAATGTAAAGAAAAGCAAGGGGTCTATTGAAGCCAAATTGTCCCAAAGCCAGACAGAAGCAGGAGCTGTCATCATTAGGATAGATTGCACCAATTCATTATTAATGATTCATAAAATGAGCTCCTGTAGACCCATTTTAAATGCATTTTCTATTATGGCGCATGACACCCACGTCTGCTGAGTATATGCTTTGAGATGTGGTAACCGAGCACTGATTCCTGAGACGTGAGACAAAATATACCCACAATTTCATCAGTTTTGAAACTATTAAAGGCATGGTCGGCAATATTTTTTTCATAAACACTTTTTGTTTTAGTGGTTGAAACTCTCTTCACATACTGATAGCAATCAATAATTGAAGCGGTCTTAATGTTAAACAATGGACACATGATGAATTCACATAGATGAAAACCCCTTGATGTTCTACCCGGAGCTGTTCACGTCCTCAGACTCAAATTTATGCATTTCTATTTCAACACTATGAATGGTGAAATGAATCTGCAGCAGTCAGGTGGTGCAACTAGAGCTCTGTAAGTTGTGCATGTTCATTATTATTGTAGTGCTATTGCTAGCCTCTCCCTACTGTTAACATTGCCAAATAACAACATTTTCCCTTTGATTTTACAGATGAGAATGTACCAAATGTCCAATTTCATTTGAAATATAACATTATCACTAACTACCTGTATAAAACATTAAATTGTGCTTTTACATTGCTTCTTATTTACATTTATCCATTTAGCTGACGTTTTTTATCCAAAGCGACTTACAATTGCTATATATGTCAGAGGTCGCACGCCTCTGGAGCAACTAGGGGTTAATTGTCTAGCTCAGGGACACATTGGTGTCTCACAATGGATTCGAACCTGGGTCTCACACCAAAGGCATGTGTCTTATCCACTGCGCCATCACCACCTGTTCTTATTAATAGCAAGCAATATAATGAGCCAAACTGTTTGAAACCATCTGGTTATCTTAAAGGATGCATCAATTAAAATTAATTTGCAGATTTGTATTTGATACATTATTTTTATATTTGACAGAGTGAATGAAAGAAAAAAACATATTTATTTATTTTTAGAAAATATGAAAAATCATCACACTAAACGTATGAAACCTCTGAACATTGACATTTATGAGTTTTGAAAACGTTGCTGTCAGTAGCCTGGCTGACAGCAAAATCATTTGTATCCTGGAGATATTTACTGTTTTTTTTTTTTTTACTGTAGGATGAGTTATTAGGTGTTCTGCTTTTGACTGTAAAATACACTGGCAACACAAAAAAATTAAATGACTAACTGCTATCATTTAAGAGGTATATCATTCTTGTGCTCTGTAAGGTGGCAGCATGCAGAGAATTGCACAATGGTGATGATATTCATATGAACATGAACAGGATAAGAGCATGTGATTTACTGCGTCTGAGAAACCCATCTGACTGATGAGTCAGTGGCCATTTTGAAAATATCAGTCCTGTATATCAACAGTGTAACCCTGTCCTCATTTTGTGTCCCCATTCAGCACATCAGTAAATCTATGTGACACAATCAGAGGATGAGATAAAATAGGCATTCTTGCTTCCAAGCTCTTCGTTATGCATATTTTGTATTTCCACTGATTTGCCGGGTGTTAAATACCAAGAGCCACATAAATAGGGATGACGGTACTAATCGTGGATCAAACAGTGTTATTAAACCAGCGTAAAATTTGACATTATACATACTGTCTGTTGCATCCATATCAGTTATGCTTGCAGACAGCACCTGCATACACATGAACACACACACACATAAATTCAGTGTATTGTGATTCAGAGACTCAGCCTGGATTAAATTCTCCAAGATGGAAGATGAATCATCTCTTAAGCGGTTGAGGATTAATTTGTTTCTAGAAATCTACAATATCTAATGACTTCTTTTTCGTTTATAGAGTGTTATAGAGTTTTTCATCCACTAATGCATTCATTGGTCTTGTAATGATAATAATAAAGGTGAAAATGGTCAAAATATTATGTATATTTTATTAAGAAAATTGTGGTTCAGTGTTGTTGAGAACAGTTCACTAATAAAGCCAAGAGATACATTTTCCTAATTTTTTTTAAAGGAAACATACAGAGTTTTGAGGCTTGAATTGAGGAACCGATAAAGCTGATGGAATTCGGGGAAAAGGTCCATTTATTTGAAGAGAATTGGCTCAATTATGTGGTTTTATTTAGAGACAGCACTGTTAGTTTCCAGCATGCTTTGCATGGTTGGTAATGGAGAGTAAATATTGAAATGAAGTGTTATTTAATGTGTTTTGAATAAATGGAGATATCTATGTTCAGTTAAGTTTGGCATTTGAAAGAGTTTCTATTAAGTTGATGTTTTGATCGTTACCATTGTTCAGAAGAGTAGGGCTTATGAATTAGGTTAATAAGGTTTATGATTAAAACTAATAAGAATTAGGTTATGCATAACTGCATGTATTAATACTCTGAAGCATGTTGCTTAGATTATTGAGCAATAAATTTTGCTAATGCCAGTAACAAGTTTGTTTCTGTGCTGTGCTCACAACACGCAGTCTTTTAATTATACAATATAACTCAGTCAAATATAAACAAGTCATTTCCATTCACTTTAATTTCACACAATTCTGACAGTCAACTTAAAATAAAAAAGCATATTTTACTAAAAACATAAAATTCATTATGTCATAGACTAAATAAATTAGGGAATTTTACATGATTTATTCAGGTAGATTCCATGAAAGAAATCAAGCCTCAACTACTCAAAAATATCATGTGTAATATCAACACATTCTCATCCCAAGGCGAAATATACTGACGCTTTTGACAATGCGTATACATCCAGCGTACATGGCACCCTTTAGCGTGTATATGCTTCGGTTATGGGTAGGTTTAGGTCTGGGGTAGGATTAGGGTTACACCACTAGGAGGCGCCTTCTGGCCCATATATCTGCGTCTCATATTGACGCTAAAGGGTGCCATGTGCGTTGGATGTATACGCATTGTCAAAAGCATCAGTATATGACGCCTTGGGGATGAGAACGGACAGGTAATATTGTTACTTTATTAACTTTATTGATTTTTTTTTTAAGTAAATAGCAGTAACATATTTTACAGTGTTGTCAATGATTTAACGGAATACCAAAAAAAAAAAAAAAAAAAAAAAAAACGGAACAAAGTACTGCCTGTCTTTGGTTATTATACTAAAAAAAACAATTATGAAGACAAATTAATTACATCGCTGATACCGTTTACCTTTTTCATGGTAGCATAAATTAAGGTAGCAAGATACAGATTTGCTAAATAAATCCAACATTTACATTTTTTTTTTGTTATCAGCAAACATAATAGCACAGTTGTTTGTCCTGTCTGCAGTGCATACTGTTCACACACTGTTCAGTTGTAAAAGAGACTGTGAGACAAATGCATCCAATAACGTTTTAAAATTTCAGGACTCACAACTGAATTCTGCAAGCCATTATGCTTGATGTGCATTGTATGAACAGAACAGCAGTCAACAAGTTGTCTGTCACGTTAAGGATATATATGTATGACAGAAGAGTACGTTTCATTCGGTGTTTTTGGCTGTCGATCACTATCAATCATGTTAAGACTGTCAACCTCTCTCAGCTTATGAAAAATGGCAGGCATTGTATGTTCAAGTGAGACAAAACTCCTGTTAAGTGTTTTGGTGGAAGGGAAATTGGAATGAGTTCACTGTACTAAAATGGCCCTCATAGTGACCAGATCTTTGGGATGTGGTGGAACGGGAGCTTCGTGCCCTGGCTGTGCATCCCACAAATATCCATCAAATGCAAGATGCTATCCTATCAATATGGGCCAACATTTCTAAAGAATGCTTTCAGCACCTTGTTGAATCAATGCCATATAGAATTCAGGCAGTTTCTGAAGGCAAAAGGGGGTCAAACACCGTATTAGTATGGTGTTCCTAATAATCCTTTAGGTCAGTGTATTTTTGTCTGGATGATGAAATCTTTAGAGCATTTTTCTCACTACGCAATATGCCGCAGAGAGATCCATGTGATATGTCAGAACATTTGGAAGATTTATAATGCATGTGAATTGTTTGTACACAAACAAGATGCTTAAAATAAATGCTTTTGGGACGCAATGGCCAAGAGCCCAGTCCAAGCCCATTTCTATTATAGACAAACGTTGAGTCCAATCCATCATCTCCAGAAGCACAGTATCCTCACTAAAGCATGACTGGTTGCTGCCTGGCATGACTGGCATAAAGAATGAACTCATGAAAGGAGGAGCAAAAAAAAAAAAAAAAAAAAAAAACTACAATGAGATTTCTGTAGACTCGCATGAAAGGGCAGTGGAGAGCTCTCAAATCCCCATTCAGACGGATCTTCTCCATCATCAGACAATGTTTGCCAAAGTAAAGGTCAAGATTACAGTGTCACTGTCACTGGGATTTGTGGTTTTCAGGCCAAATTCCAGTGGACTAGGACATATAATCTGTTTATGTGGAGAAACAGTCTTTAAAAAAAGGTTGTTATTACTTTATAATTTGAAGATGTTTTTTAGACTCCAGAGTCCTGGCATGCACACATTTCAAGTTTTTGTTAAAACCGTAAAAGCCTCACTTTGTTTTTGTGTAAAAAAACTCTGAAAAAATGTAATTTAATAATAGTGCACTCAGTAATTTTATGTTATGCTGGCATGGCTCTGCAGCTAAATCCTGATACCAGCTATGATTCATTTATTGGTTATTTGTCCAAAAATAAGGGCTTACTGAAATAAAGCAAGCAGTATTCAGCTGGTCAAATGATGGTAACGTGGTGTTAAAATAAAACAGCTTTAGGTTGCTAGTTGCATCTCAAATATTTTTCATTAATGTGAAAAAAGAGGGAAATTTACTAATGAGGGAAAATTACTGAGCTCACCTTTAAAATTGGCTTGAGTTCAGGTCTGACAGATTCCTCACAATCTGTTTGAAAAGGATCAGTTTTCATATAGCATTACAGTTTTATTTGAGATAAGAGAATATTATCGACATTTTAAAATGCATAGGTCCCAAAATGGCACGAATAACATAAAACATGAGATTACCAAGTCACTCATTTTTTATCATAAATCTGTTTTTTGCTTTGTCATTATGGTGTATGGAATGTAGAGTGATGTGAAATAAAATTGTAATTTAATTTAAGTCGTAACATAAGGCAGCAACATAACAAAATGAGGAGGAAAAATACTTTGACGTCACACTTTATTGGATATCAACAACAAACAGAAGACAAATATAATACTCTTTACAATAACTATATTAAAATATATATAAATGCATATAATTAATGTATACAGTGCATATACGCAATATATACAATAATACAGTCATTTCACCCTAGGGTGTTCTTATAGGAAACAACATCTAGCGATTTCTGGCCCTTTGGCATATTTTGATTGTTAATAGTTTCTATCATAATGATCGATACTTATTCAACTTTACTTTCAAAATTTGAGCAAGCACAAATGATAAATGCCCAAGTCTAAATCTAGAAGACTTTTTCATGCAGTCTTCACAGCAGGGAGGAATCAGCCTTAATAAGACAGTGTCAAACTCTCCACTTTCAAGGAGCAGAGAAAATAAAAACTCTGCTACGACTGGGGCAGCAAAGTTTTGCTGGGGCAGAAAAACAATCTCTGGAGCATCCAGCAACATAAACATATAGTCGCTGAAATAGAGGTCACTTCCCTGGGTTAACAAACTCGCACAGTCCCTATCTGAATGGATTCTCAACTCTGAAAGCTTCGTCCAAAGAGCCTGGGGACAGACTGAAAGGATGATAAGGGGTAATTCACACAGAAGAACTATCTTCTCGCTTATTTCAAGAAGGCAACTGTCCTAGATTCGGCTCTTTGACCTTTTAACCCAACAGTGTTGCCGTCCCCGTCAATCCCTGGATGGAAACAGCAGCCTTTAAAATGTTTTAAAAGCATATGCTCTGCCATCAGAGAATTTGAGCCAGGCTGGTTGTTGCTTTAAAATGGTCGAAAAGATCTAAGTCTGGTCGTAGAATGCTCTCAGCATTTAAATGAATATTTTTGATTATCGTCAGTCACTGAACTTTAAGTGACTTGCTGTGAAATTTCGCGTCTGAGCCGAGCATCTCCACTGGGGATTTGTTGGGAGCCCTGCTCACTTTCATTCACTCCATCAAAATAGAAAGAAATGGATTTGGTATAACCTCAGTGCAAGGACAGATTATGGCCCTGCAAGGCACATGCACCTGAGAATGGATGGACATCCAACACAGTCGTCTTTTAAAAAGGTGAACAGTCGCCCTCAAGTAATTCCAAACCTGTATGACTTTGTTCTTTCTTTGGAACACAAAAGATGATACCGTAAAGAACATTGGGGTCCAAGATTTTGACCACAAATTTGACCACACATATTTTTTTTTTTTTAACGAAGAAAGAAAGTCATAAAGGTTTGGAATGACCAGCGGTTGAGTAAATGATGATAGAACTTCGTTACACTTTAATTTGATTGTCCCCTTTAAACATTCTAGTTAATTTTCCAACTACACATCAACTAACTCTCGTTAACTCTTTCCCCACCATTGATGTAAGTTTACTGGCTTTTCCGTGTTTTCACTGTTTTTCAGTAGGGGGTGCTGTTACGCATCTTCTAATAGAGTACTGAATCTCCTGATAAAAAAATGCACGAGAAAGGTGCACAAACCCTGACAGTGTTTACTCTGCTATGATATACGTCTGGAATCTGGATGTACATTATCCCACTTATTACACGGCTACTTGCCACATAAGTAAATAATTAAATATGAAATATTGATCTGAGTTGAAATATTTTATTTGCTCTTTAAGTGATGGCAGTTTCTAGCAAGCAACAAGTTCAAACTTGATGGACATTTAAGGGATACAGCACAGTCATACCACCAGTGCTGGGAAAGTTCACTTTCTACGTGAACTAGTTCAAAGTTCAGTTCACACATTTTAAAATGAACAAGTTAATTCATAGTTCTTTTTCTCCATATGTTGCAAACTTTTTGTTTTATTATTATTATTGCCACAGCTCATATACAACTACAGACAACAATTATTTTATCGATGGGCAGTTTGCACAGAAATGTACTATTTTTAGTTCACATGTAGTTGCAAAGTAAGTAGAATGTCTAAAGTGTACTATCGAAATGTTACCCAGAATTTTCAGTTTTAGGTGAACTATCATTTTAAGGAGTTTAAATGACTTTATGCATTGGCATGCAGGTTTAAGCATAAACTTATGTGTGTACAGACTCAATAAATGGTTGTTGAAAGCTGCTAATCAGTGATTCGATCGTTAAAAAAATCATAAACAATAACGATTACACAGTTCCCAACAGGAATACAAGGTCACGCTTAACGTGTAAATCACGGCATATCATCATAACAAATTTATTTGCAAAGAAAAAATGGCTCAATTTATTTTCCGTTTTTTTTAATATTGAGTGTTGATTGACTTTTCCCAGTTGCTTGCAGCTAAAAAATTACTTCTGACAAGATATACAGAAATTCACAAAATGCTCTGTTCTTCGAAAGACTTCTGAGAAACTTTTTCAAAAAAAGGGAGATGAAATGGAAACTTATTTTCCTCATCAATGAACAAATAAAGCAATAATAGATGCTGAACTGTATTGCAGGGTCTCTGGTGTTTTGTACAAATACACAGCTTTAAAACATGTGCCACTGCATATAGCATTATTCAGCATCCAATAAATGCATGTTCCTCGGAGCATGGTGTAGAGGAAATCAATTTTAAGATATTAAGATTGGGTCTCTGATATAGTCTGGCCTTAGAGAAATAACAGTATAACATGTTGCTTTTCAATGCTCAAGTAATTTCAATTATGTGTGTGTTGTATAAATGAAAATCACACACATACACAAACAAAGGAGATTAGTAATGGACTTGGAACAATAAAACTACATCATTAGGCATTATTCCAAACCATGATTAATTATTATAGATCACCCAGCTAACATTACCTGCCGCAATCAAATCAAATTTCTGAGTTTCATATAATAAATTGCTCATGTTCATAATTCATGTTGGCAGGTGAGATGCATGGAAAAGCTGGAGAGACTAAAGATTTATTGAAATGACCAATGTGTTGCAGCTGTCCTTGTGTTATGCTTTTTGGATATCATTCTTATAATAAATTAACTGTTTTTGTTATTTTCCGAGGATGTGATGCAAAACCATTAGTGTGACATTGGCAAAACCTGTTTATGACAGTTACAAAAAACAATACCGGTTTGTCCGAACAATGCTTGATTCATTCCACACAGTGTTCTATTTGCTAATGTGTCTTTTTTTTTAGCTCGGTTTTAGTTATTCGTGATTGCCTTAAAATCTAACTTCTGTAATTTTCTTTACAACGTCACAAGAATATGAAAACACGTGATTGGCACACACATAAAAAATATTGTTGACTTCTTGGTTGTGACAAACTGCTGTTGACCTGAGAATGCAATAGGAAAATCTATCTTACAAAAATCATGTATTTTGTTATTGATTGTTAACTCAAGAATGACAATCTTGTTTTTGTTGCAAAATGATAATCGACATAAAAAAATGTCTTTTAATTTTAACAGAATGATGCATCAGCAACCATGACAGTTTCACAAAGAAGACAAACTAGTAAAAAAAGACAAACTGTCATTCTGAATCGAAATGAATATATAATTTGCTGTAGTATTTTGCCCCATAATCTGAATCTGAAAAATAAATATAAATAAAAAATAATGTTTTTGAAAAAAGTTTGTTAAATTCAGCAAACTGCATTTTTTGATCATAAACTGTTTTCAGTTTATGTATTTTTTTTCATCATTTTTCCCGTGATGTCAAAGCTAAATTTTCAGCATCATTACTCCAGTTTTCAGTGTGTGTGTGTGTGTGTGTGTGTGTATTTGTAAACATTTTAAGGAACACTTAATTTGAATGCAATTAATGTTGAGTAAAGTTTGGTTTAAAGCACTTATAATGAATTACTTTCTCCCATTTTCCGTGGCATAAACCTACCAAAACATTAAAAACATTATTTAAGTCTTCACATTTGAGCTAATAAAACAATTGAAATGTTTTACATTACAGAGACAGTGAATGAATGAAGAACTACATTTGTATATAGCCTATTAATATAGGCCTAATAACAATAGAGACTACAATATATAAACTGTGAATTAACTAATAGTTTGAAAATGATTTGTAATACTTTATTATTGTATTATTACAATAATAAAGTATTACAAATCATTTTCAAACTATTAGTTAATTACGTTATGTTATATTAATTAATTATGTTATAGTTATAACATTGATCAAAAGTGACAGACATTTGTAATTTACAGTACTGCATCATTGCTAAATTAGAGTATTAATGTCATAAAAAATAAAAAAAACTAACTGGCCCCTAAATTCGAGATTATATACAGGTGAAACTCGAAAAAAATTAGAATATGGTGCAAAAGTTCATTTATTTCAGTTATTCTTCAGTGAAACTAATATATTATATAGACTCATTATATGCAAAGTGAGATATTTCAAGCCTTTATTTGTTAGAACTTTGATGATTATGAAATCCCGAAATTCTAAATATTGTGAAAATGTTCAGTATTGTAGGCTCAAAATGTCACACTATAATCAGCAAATTAAACCAAAACACCTGCAACGGGTTCCTAAGCCTTTAAATGGTCTCTCAGTCTGGTTCAGTAGAATTCACAATCATGGGGAAGACTGCTGACCTGACAGTTGTGCAGAAAACCATCACTGACACCCTCCACAAGGAGTGAAAAGGTAATTGCAAAATAAGTTGGATGTTCTCAAAGTGCTGTATCAAAGCACATTAACAGAAAGTTAAGTGGAAGGGAAAAGTGTGGAAGAAAAGGTGCACAAGCAGCAGGGATGATCGCAGTCTAGAGAGGATTGTCAGGAATAGGCCATTCTAATGTGTGGGGGAGCTTCACAAGGAGTGGACTGAGGTTGGAGTTACTGCATCAAGACGAGCCTCCACACACACACGGGTCCTGGACACAGGCTTCAGTGTCGTATTCCTTGTCAAGCCGCTTCTGAACAACAAACGTCAGAAGCATCTTATCTGGGCTAAAGAAGAAAAGAACTGGTCTGTTGCTCAGCGGTCTAAAGTCCTCATTTCTGATGAGAGGATATTTTGCATCTCATTTGGAAACCAAGATCTCAGAGTTGGGAGGAAGAATGGAGAGGCACACAATCCAAGATGCTTGAAGTCCAGTGTGAAGTTTCCACAGTCTGTGTTGGTTTGGGGAGCCATGTCATCGGCTGGTGTTGGTCCGCTGTGCTTTATTAAAGGAGTAGTTCACTTTAAAGAAAAAAAAAACTTTTGCTGATAATTTACTCACCCCATGTCATCCAAGATGTCCATGTCTTTCTTTCTTCAGTCGAAAAGAAATGAAGGTTTTTGATGAAAACATTCCAGGATTTTCTCCATATAATGCACTTCAGTGGGAATCAAACGGTTCAAGGTCCAAAATGCGCATTCGTGAGTCACCTGTTCGAACTCGTTCATCAAAATGAACAAATATTTTTCTGAGTCAATTTGTTTGTTTCGTTCGTTGAATCAACCAAATGACATGACAAAAGATTAGTTCATTTTGATGAACGAGTTCGAACAGGAGAGTCACGAACGCGCGTCACAGAACAGAGCAAGGCAAGCATTTGAGTTTATAAAACTTAAACTTTGTTATTTTTTTTCTAAGTGACTGATCGTTTCGCTTGATAAAACCCTTATTCATTGTCTGGAATCGTTTAAAGCCCTTTGAACAGTTTGCACTGAAACTGTCTTTTGGACCTTGAACCGTTTGGTTACCAGTAAAGTGCATTACAGTATATGGAGAAAAATCCTGGAATGTTTTCATCAAAAACCTAAATTTCTTTTCGACCGAAGAAAGAAAGACATGGACATCTTGGATGACATGAGGGTGTGTAAATTATCAGCAGGTTTTTTTTTTGTTTTTTTTTTTAAAGTGAACTACTCTTTTAAGTACAGAGTCAACCAGGACATTTCAGAGCGCTGCTTCAAGCTTTATGGAGGTGTTGACTTCTTCTGGCACCTGCCCACACTGCCAAAAGTACCAAAAACTGGTTCAATGCTTGGGATTACTGTGCTTGATTCGCCTGACCTGAAGTTCAGGTCCTGAACCCCATAGAAAATCTATGGGGCATTGCCAAGAGAGAGATGAGAGGCATGAGACCGAACAATGCAGAAGAGCTAAAGGTCGCTATTGAAGCATCCTGGTCTTCATAACACCTCAACAGTGCCGCATCATGCCACGCCGCATTAAGGCAGTAATTCATGCAAAAGGGGCCCAAACCAAATATTAAATATATTTGCATGATTATACTCTTCAGAGGGCCTACATTTCTGTATTTAAAATGTAATTTCATAAACAAATATGGCTAATTATAACAAATAAATGCTTGAAATATGTCACTCTGCATGTAATGAGTCTATATAATATATTTCACTGAAATAAATGTACTTTTGCACGATATTCAGTTTTTTCGAGTTTCACCTGTATTACATCAAACTTATATTTTCCCCTGTCTGCTATTTTCACATCTCAGCACGGTTATGAGAGGTCTGGGATTGTCTATGTTATTTTGGCATCATTAGTAATGGCATCTACCAGCAGGAGCTAACGGGTCCATGCTAACCAGCCAAACCTTGACCCCTTACTGAGCCATTCACGGCTTAGATGATTAGCCTCCTGAACTGAATGCCCATTAGCAAATAAAGCAGCATGCAGGTTGCAAACTGCCAGAAATGAATGGAAATGCTAACTGTACGTTCACACCACCGTCACCTTGAGCGTCAAAGAAGCTCTGGCCGCTCTGTCAAGGATGCGTGTCAAATAGTACGAGGAAGCTTGTTGACGCTTTGGAGGCTTTGAACACTCTGACGTTGCAGGGAGAATAGAAGTGTCACAACATGAAATGTAATAAACAGAAAAATACAAACAATACATTGAAGAAACCTTTTACAGCATTTTTGTAACCGTTTTGGTCACATTTTGTCGGGAAAAAATAGTCAGCTATTATTATTGTTATTTGCGGTCAAATCGGTGTCACCATGAGCAAATTAATTGCATTCCCGCTTTAAAACGAGCGTTCGTAAATATTTCCAAAAAAAGTTGCGCTCATGCGGTCCCTATAAGCAAACAATGTCATGTCATAAATGATACGGAACCAGTAGGACTCAAATCAATGGTGATTATTAGCTTCTAACTAATATTTTGGTAGGAAATAAATTTTACATTGTGTATTTCTCCAGAATCAGTCAGCGTGAAGGACGTCTACATTCCGATTGGTTGCTGGCGTTTTTGCCACTGCTTGCCTTTGAACTGCGTCACAGCTCATTACCATAAAGTTGAGCTTCTTTCAACTTTCTGATTTACGCTCAAAATGCACAAAACGTGACGGCAATGGATTTGACGCTCCTTGCAGCTGAGAAAAGCCAGCTTCCATTGAAAATGAATGACTTCCAGCTGCTTTGGAGGCTGAAGTCGGCGGCGGTGTGAATGTACGGTAACGGAATGTTCTCAAAGTAGGCTATTACAGACTATCCTGGGTGGGACAATCTCTTTACATTTCTCTGTTTAAATGTCAGTCACCTATAGGGTGTTGTTTGTATACCACCTAAGACCATGACATCAATATGAGTGCAAGCAGTTACAATTTTAAATTATGCCTTACTTTAAATGTATTGTCTCTCTTGATCTTCGTCCTTTGTTCTCTGTGTTTGAATGTACCATACACATATGAGATTGATCAAACAGTCAGTGTGAAAGAAGCTGTCTCTTACTACAGGATCAATGCGATAGAGAAAGTGAAGTGTGGCGTCCCGGCTCTCCATTTGCAGATAATGCACGCAGACGAACACTGCAATTAGTGGCAGGGGGAGGATTGGAGCTGCTATGGCGCTAGGAGACAAATGGGCTCATCAGACAGCTCTCTCTGTAGCCCAGAGTCACATGCTGCATTCCAATTACCACTGGCACCACACACACATGCACACACACACTCACTCACTCACTCACTGCATCTGGACGTGAGGGAGGGCCGCAGAGACAGCCGCAGGTAAAACACACAAGATGTTTTCGCTTGATTGACGTCAGGCTCACAAGGACAAATGGACCAGAGGGCTTCATTACATTTCTCACAGTTGTGCTGTGTGTTAGTCTGTCTTGTTGTATGTTGTTTGTGTTAGCCGCAGCATGAAATGTCTATGGGGAGTCAGTTCCTTCAGGAAAACATAAACACGTGACTAGTATCAAAAGCATTAAAAAGTCAATTTATGAATTTGAATTGATCTGGCCACAGCCCACAAAAAGCTAAACTGGGTTTTAAATAATATGATTGGAAAAAAAGTATTTATTGAATTACATATAAAAACAGAATCTTATCTATCCCATCCATCCATCCATCCATCCATCCATCCATCCATCCATCCATCCATCTATTTTGCATCTCATCTATCTATCCATCTATTTTGCATCTCATATCCATCCATCCATCCATCCATCCACTTATCCATCCATCCACTTACCCATCCATCCATCTATTTTGCATCTCATCTATCTATCCATCTATTTTGCATCTCATATCCATCCATCCATCAATCCATCAATCCTCCCACCCATCCATCCATCCATCCATCCATCCATCCATCCATCCATCCATCCATCCATCCATCCATCCATCCATCCATCCATCCATCCATCCATCCATCCATCCATCCATCCATCTATTTTCCATCTCATCTAATCTATCTATCCATCTATTTTGCATCTCACATCCATCCATCCATCCATCCATCCATCCATCCATCCATCCATCCATCCATCCATCCATCCATCCATCCATCCATCCATCCATCCATCCATCCATCCATCCATCCATCCATCCATCCATCCATCCATCCATCCATCCATCTCTCTCTAATAATCTCAATATTTAAGAAACTATTCGATTGACCTGGTCCAAAAAGCAAAGCTGTTAAGAATGAGCAGTTCGACCATAATGGTATGCATGTCGTGGGCATGTGCAAATTTCTCACAGCCCTAGGGGTCATGAGTCAAACAGGCCGACCGAATTTCGTTCCCATTGGTCTCCAAATCTTGTCTGACAGCTGCTCGAAATTCATTGGGTGACAGCGGCCTTGTTTTTCGAGACACGCACCTGTCCTCATAGGCAATCACGGCACCTTGGACACAGACACCACATGCCAGTTTTCAAATCAATCGGACTGACTGTAGCATAGCTAGCCGTTTTCATGTTTTTCAGTCATCTCATCTTTTCGCGACTACAGGCTGAGCCTGTAGGTGTGTGAGTTTGATGAAACTATCACAGTCCATAAAAGGAAATAATTTGGTGTTCCACTGCAGACTTTGAACAATTTTTTTTTTTTTTAAATGACAATCAGACACCAAAGAATCTTTCTGCACTGGACTAGTTTGCAAGTACTTTTTGGAATAAGTTCACCATTGTCCACCTTGAGCCAATGATTCAAATGATATAAGACACTTGAGCCATTTCATACGTTTGACCGCTGTAACACCACCATCATGCCGATTGGGGCGAGCCTCGGTGACATTGTAGATGGAGTGGGTGCAGCTATTTCAAAGTTCCAAGTCTCAATAAATGAGCCACTCAAATATCTGATGCACATCACTCTGAATGAAATAAAAATGGACTGAAACCTACATCACAGCGTAAAATATTTTCTGACATATTGAACTTTTCTATAGAATTGTAAAATGTACCTGATCCAGAAATAATTAGAATTTGTTGTTAGTGAAGCTCAAGGACACTGTTTTAATTCCAAAGTGGGCTTGTTAGGTGTGAAACACGACATTGAGCCACTTAGATGCTGTTGTGTTCTCTGGTCTCAAGAGCAAATAGCCATGTTAAAAGATAAATATATATGAAACGCCAGATTCTCTGCAGAAAACATGCCAGGCTTGATGCCTTTCTCGTCGCGCTGCAGTTTCAAAGTGGAACAGTGGAAACAACAACATCTAAGCTAATTATTATTCTGCTCGGCCAGTCAAAGAAAAGACACGCACAAGTCCAAACAATTATTCAACAGTGTGTACGCCAATGTATTTTCAATACATTCATTTCACTTGCCTGTTCCTACATGAAAACAAAACCCTTTCAAAAGTTTAGATTACATGCCTGCTGGAATTTATTTTACAGCACTGCACATCAAAGTTATGCAAGGGGGAATTACGGAAGCTCTGGAAACCTATAAGCCATAATCATTAAAATAAGTATTTTCCTCTGAATTTTAGTTAATTGGACCTTGAGGATTCACCATTTTTTACAGCGAGTCGTTGAGAGCGTAATGCATGTCACTTTTTTAACACACTAGAGACCAGGATAGATTAAACGAACTGACAGTTTGAAACCCCTCTAATCCAAAGCACAATGATAATGACCTGAGCTGCACAAGCAAAAGTCACTCGAGGTTGAACTGAACTCAAGATTGAATTGGTTACAGTGATTACAGTGTCGTAGCAAGGAAATCTCCCCTCAAGAAACCAGAGCAATACCCTTCAAAGGTGTGGATCCGTAAGATTATTTTTTTATTCATCAAGGACACATTAAATTGATCAAAATACATTTACAATGTTAGACAAGATTTCAAATCAACTTTCTATTCATCAAAGAATCCTGAGAAAAAAGAATCTGAAATATCCAGACAAACTATTAAGCAGCAGAACTGTGTTTAACATTAAAGATAATCAATGTTTTTTGAACACCAAATCAACATATTGGAATGATTTCTTAAGGGTCATGTAACTGAAGACTGGAGAGCATATGAAAATGCAGATTTTCATAATTGATTGGTCTTTGTGAGCATGAAATACTTCTTTCAAAACTTAAACAATTTAGAATAAAGGACCATCATTAATAGGTAAGCTAATAAGAGATGCAGGACAAATGAGATAAAGCATTACCAATTAATTACTAATCATAACATTAATGTGTCTGAGACACTTTTTTTCAGATTTTTACTCTGAATATGGTCATAAAATCCATCCCTAATTACTCATTTACCTAATTACCTAGTCAATCTCCAAGAACTATTAGTGATCTTCACCATAATCTTTCTCTTTAAAATAATTGTCTGGATCGCTAGAAGTTTCTGCAGAGTGACAACACTCAATTGATGCATTTTATGACCATATGGTCATTTTCTGAATGTGATTTATGCCCAGTCACATTCAGTATTTAATTATTGATTATAAGAAACTATCTAAGACCTATATTTGCTTGAACTTAGTGATTAGTTAATCTTGTCTCCATATTAGATATTAGCTGAAGTGATAATGGGCTGGATAATGTAGAACTCATTTCTTCTGTATTTCTTCCTGCATGTTTACCTGTTAATGATGGTCCATTACTCTAAAGTGTTACCAAAAAATCTAACCGACTACAAACTTTTGAATGGTGGTGTACATGGATACTGCTTTTTTAATGGTTTCTTCTGGTGGCCAATGGCAATACATTACATAGCAAAGGGATCATTTTATTTGACGATTGTTTGTTATTTTTAAAAAAGTAATACTTTAAACTTGTTAAAATGCATGAAAACAATGCTACATATTACCAGTTTTGCTTACAGTAATGGGTGCAAAAATCAACTAGGTTAAGCCACTGAACCATTCTTTAGAGGACCCAACAATGTGTGCCTGTTTGGAGGGAAACTGCTGTCCCATCACTGAACTACACGTTTCCTACTCTGAGTCTGAACAATCATTATCATTTTCAGAAAATGGAAAGAATACAATTTGAAACTCTAGAGCTGAACAAGAGCTGAAAAATGAACAAAATGGTTTACACTGAAATGGTTAAGACAGACAAGCTAGAGTAGTATTAAAGTACCCGACTTCAATGACGCGCAGTTTCTTAGTCAGAAGGAACACACCATGGAAGATTGAGTACGCAATATGGACGTTAAAACAGCAGAAGCACTTCCGACATCATTAAAAGCTTTTCCTCATTATCATTCAGTGTTTACACAGTGCTGAGTGTTTCTCTTAGAGGCTAATTCTTTGATAGAAAAACAGACTAATGGCACAAAGTGTAATTAAAGAGTGTGATGAGGCATTTAGACTCCACTGGGGTGAATTGGCTTTCTGTGCCCACAGCAAACTCGCTCTCATTCACTGCCGTCCAGGAACACGTAGGCCACCCATAGGCTGTCTGGGATCTCCATGGAATAACACTATTGAGTACACAATGTTCTCTCTGAATAATGGAACAAATCTGCGCTAGGAGTTAGCCACCTGTCCAAAAGCACATAAATCCATGCGGGATCTCTGTGCCTGTGGGGGTCTTGATCTTTAAGTAACTAACTCCCATGAAAACACAATCCCCTTTTGCCGTATTTGCCCTCACGCAAGGGACTTGGCAGAACAGACACTTTTGGAGGTTGAATCCACCTGAACTTTCAATCTAAAATTAAATCTTTGCCAGTAAATTAAATGCATGTGACAGAAGTAGTTGGAGGCTGTCAATTCATGTCATGAGATATCAGCATGAATTCACAATTACAGTGAGCCTGGTCATAAGTTCAATGTTAGAATTTGTAATTGTTGTTCAACAGTGAAGAAATAATAACCTTCAGCTGTTATTATTCAGAGAAGAACGCGACTATGTAAAAGATGAAGGTAAATTATTGCATGTAATGGTTGGCAAAGGAGGTCAGAACTGAAAAGTGTTAAAGTTTCTCTGGTTGACCACCATGTTTACTAACAGGAGTCACAATTAAATGAACAGGAGCGAGTCAAACAATGTCTTAAATAATAAATGTCTAATTACCAGTAAATTTCAAATATGGCGACTTCCATGAACACTGGAAAGTCTTAATACATTTAATACGCTCTAATTGAGATGCAAGTTCATCGGTTACATTTTCTTAATCAGCAACATTCTGAATGTTTTATTTTTGAATAAATTAATAATTAAACTCGTGATGGCACTTTGATTTGACAGACAACTGTTGTGTGGTGTAGATCTTTATTAATCAACATCTGCTTTGAATGCACAATTTCTAACTTCTAATTCGAAAATTAAAAAAATAAAGCAAAAACGTAATATAAATCACACATGAAAAAAACACCCCTCGCACTGCATGACTCGACAGACAACTGTGGATCTTTATTAATCAACACCAATGCATTATTTGTAACTTATTTTACTTTATAAAATAAATAAAAAATGTATCACTCATGATAGCACTGTATATAAACTGACAATTGACAACTAATTCACTCGTATATCGCTTTTCCACCGAAAAAGAACTGGTTCGGAAGTGGTGCTGGTTCAAAGTTGGTTTTGAGTTGGTTCAACTTGCGAACCTTTTTAGAACCTGTTTGTTTTTCTACTGACTACCAGGGAACGGCGTCGTTACGTCACTGCATACGTCTTAGCTACAAACGCTTGCAAGTACAACATTACTATGGGAATAATCCCTGACTCGTATACCAAGAAGGCTTTAAAAACAATTGAAATATGCAAGTCTTGTAATCTTTTTTGATAAGTTAAGTACCCCTGTCTTGTGTCTTTTTTCCTTTCCATTTATTAGTTCTATATTGTGACTGTGTCCTCCATCTGCCTCCATTTTGTTTGCAACGCCAAACCTCCAACGATCCAATCAATTCCTGAAGCCCTGCCCTACATTTTTTTTTTCTAATTTCAAAAGTCGTTTCACTCGAATATACGTCACGACAAGGAAAAAACGACAATCTCAACTTCCGTTTCACGTCGACTTAAAATAAGAAATGAATGCGTTAACTTTTTACCTGAATAGTCTGACTGCTCATCTGATTGCGTGTTGCGGCTGCTTGCGTGTGAAAGAGAGATAAAACCATGTCACAGTCTGGATGCTTACAATTTATTTCTTAGCGGAAAGGTTGGGAACATTTATTCGTTCAATGTGGATGACATCTGTTTTGTGTTTAGTGCAGATGAAGCAAGTCAAACAGCGTCAAAAACGTAACTTACTTATCATGATTTGTCCAACAGAAGTGCATAGAGTATATTCCCTAATATATACAGTTTAAAAGCGTTCTTTATGTCAAAATTTTAGGAGAAATGTTATTGCATAATACTTTCATATTTAACAGTTTTTTTTTTCTAATGATAAAGTATGTTAATGAACTATTTAATTAATAGAGTACAATTAAAAATGAATTCAAACTAAATATACAAGTTTCTTAACAGCGTAGTATGGATTTTAATTCATCAACAGCAGATTTGCATGCAGAATATGTATCATTTTAAATTTTAAAATAAAACCACACATAAAAAGCACAACTCTCAGTATCGCACCGTATGACATGACAGCTAACATGTCGTCTGTGTCGTCTTATTTCAGCTGCAAGCCCTGAAAATGTAAAATCCACTTTTGGTTATGCAATACAGTTTCTCTTGTTTATAACAGAGCTGTGTGTGAACAACAGAGTTGCATTTATCAAACACGACTGACAAGTATATTGTGCTTTTGTGTGAATGTAGTGTGTAATAGTGTTTTCGGTGGCACAAACACCTCTACCGAGAGGGAAGAAGAATCAAAGCTGACGTTTCCTGTTTTCTGTCCAACATCTAAGCCGATTACCTTTTCCCATCCACCCCTCCAGACCTTCCTCTCCCCTAAAAGTTTATCTGGAAATTTCTGCACAAAAGGTTGCAATGTCACAGTCAATATGTCAAAGTAGACGTAGGGCACTAGAAAAGGCACATGTGACCCTGGAGCACTGAACCGGAGAAGCCTCATGATGATGGATGTGTAGCGCGAAACCCGAGGTCTCCATGCCAATTCCACACGTGATGACACTTGGCCGCTGGTTCGCTCAGGTTTCTTCTGTGGCAGGCCGGGCCGGCTAGGCCTTTGCTCTCTTCCTGCCGTGCTGATTGCTTCCTGATTTGGCCGAATCAGTTTAGTTGTAATGTGACAAAGTTAGAGAATGTGGCAGAGCCCTCATAAAATTGCATTTTTCAGGGTCTGCCCTTGCTTTTTTTTACTCGCTTAGTCATGGTTTCCTCCAACGATGATGAATTTCACCTGATGTGATTTATTTCAAGAAGAGGCGCACAAGAGACAATTGCAGTTAGAAGGTAAATGGTCCTAATTTAGTGCACAGTCCCATCCAATTAGCCTGTAAGTTCTGACCACATCAACATCACTCCCGGCTAAGCCGTCGGGATACTTCTCCCTTTATGACTCATTTTAGTTATGTAGCCTTAGACCTTCACCTCCTCTGTGGATTTATTCAAACTCATTTGCAATTCAGCTGACCACAAACATTCAGTGCAAGGATGCCTATTTTATTGAGGAAATAAAAAAAAAACATTCATTTTCTTTTGGACAGGAAAAGGCACCCTAGTTCTTTTAATAGAGTTTGAATGCTAAAATTATGCTATCATTGTATAATGACTAAAAATGCTTGCCCATCCTATCCTCATTAAAAGACACACTGGCAGCCTTTTTTTTTTTTTTTTAGCAGTCCTACACACATACTCGACACTCTCACAGAATTGTAATGCTGGCACAGAACCTCCATGTTTCCATGGCCACCGACTCTATTCCCGCTCTGTGAGAAATTGCTCAATACACGCAATACAGAGATTAAATGTATCAAATAAACAATTTGATACCGCCCCAACTAACAATCTGCAACTGCATGGCACAGCGGGTTAGTTTCATATTGGTAGTCACCTGCAGGCTGTCAGTTTGGAGGAAATAATCATATACTTGAGTCGAGTGCACCCACAGTGCTCAAAAGATGCTAAACCGATGCTAAATATACATAATAAATACATAGATTAGGAAATACATAGACATATAGGGGGGTGTTGCTGTGATACGTCAAAGTGTCCGCCATTTTGCGGAGGGCAAGACTTTAATCAAGACTTAACAATTTTTTTTTTAAATAAGGAATTGTCAAAGCACAGGTATGATCTGCCTTTTTAGTCTAACGTTAGCCTCACGTTACGTTAGAGATTTTAAAGATAACGTTCAAATACGTTGCTGACTTAACTTAGAACAGATGTAGACATCCTTGTTTAATTTAGCCACATTTAGTTGGTGTTGTGGTCTACCGCATAACTTAATCCAGAGCAGACACTTATCTCGGTTGAGATGTGGCTTGGGAAAGGGTAATAAAATATCTGTATCTGTATATAGCGCTATCTTTATAAATAAACCACAGATTTGAGCTTTAAACAACTACAATGTCGACTGAAAAACTATTAAAACTACATTCCGTGATACAATAACAGTAGTATTTTTTACATTTCGCAGCTTTTCTCCTTTAAACGTTACTATTAATAATAATATCAAATACAACCAGAAAGAAATGTTCAATCTTGCTTGTGAAAGATAATTCCTCAAGACCTGTTTTCAGTGGTGGCAATTTGTCTAGCCCAAAGCAGCAGCACAGGCCTTTTTCTCAATTCTCGTTTTGAGAAGTATGAGAAAGTTGCTCTCCGCAATATGGCGACGCTGTTGACATACGCTCCAGCGGCCAAGAGGGCATCTGTGTATTTATTACTGTATGTCTATGAGGGGTACAAACAGACGGTTAATTTACCACACCTATTTGGACTGAAGCATTTACCACCCCTTTATCACATTGTAACAAAGGCTCAATACAGAATTACCGAGTGCTTTAATCTGAACGTTTATCCAGTAGATGATTACGTGTTGCTAAGCCCTCATGATAGCCACAGCCTGTCAGCCTGCACATATCTCTATTAAACAAGCGTACCTCTGTCGGTCTGGCGTCTGTGCTGCAGGAACATTGCCATTTATGTATTGTCTCTTAACTCTCTCCCAGCTGAGGGCTAGAGGCACAAATAAATGCAGTCAGAACTTACATTTGACAGTTCCATTCATTTTAAAGGACATTACAGCGTTAAGCACATCTTACCCGGCAGGTAGCCTACTTTTAGATTTTATTATATATTCATATCCTATCCACTTACTCCGTCTGTCTCACAAACAAAATGACGCCCTTAAGACTTCCCTATAATGCAAAGTAAAGGACTAGCGTGTCTGGTTTGATGCGTAGACACTAACAATGGCTATGTTCCAAAGCCTTGCGGTCTACTACACACTAATTGAAATAGAACCTCAAAAATTGAGCAGGGATATGATTATAACTGAAACTGAAACTTAAACAGTAAATAATAATAATTTTCTCGTTTTTTTTTTTTATTAAAAAAGTGCAAAAAATTTTAACTTATTTAAATTTTATTTCAGCTAGCTGTCAGTGCAAGATTTTCCATTTTCATGTTGGCCTAGTTTAACACAAAAACATACAAAATTACTAAAACATTAAATTAAATTGTAAATAGACAATATAAACCAAATCGTAATTCAAGATATTAACAAAAACTATAATAGTGTCTCTATGCACAAAATGGCGCACTGATTTATAAGCTAACAATGCAATACTCTGGCATAAAACTAGTTAACACACACAAATATTGGGTAAAATAGTTATTTGTTTAAAATTTGATTTTTTTTTTTTTAATAGAACAACATATAATTGTCCACTATCTTGGATGAATGCTTTCATTCAGTCAGCTTCAGTGCATTATCAATTAAGAATTCATGTGAATAAAGGCGGCAGAAACAGTTGCCTGCTTGGTGTTGGTATTGTGCTTATGATGCCTTAAAATGCAGCCTATGTTGGCAGCTCACCAGAGTTCAGAGCAGAGAAAGTACTCAAATTGAATTCTCAGAGATGATTTTTTTTGATGGTTTACTTTCCAGATTAAAATATTATTTAAATATGGCTTTCCATATCTCTTAATCTATGAAATAAAAACATTAAGCTCATCTGCGAATGAACATTCGGAATAAGTGCAGATGCTTTGATTTTTATCAGCAACACTTATAACAACCTTTTTTCACAGCTAAAAATGAAACAAACAAAAATGATACCCAATAAAAAGTTTTGATATGCACTTTGCAGCATTAAATGGCCTGGAGCGCTGCTGAGGACTGCAACAGCAGTTAGGATTTTTGCCCTTGCGTAACAGAAAAAAAAGAGAGTAAACAAATCAGAAATTCCATCTTGGACTTAATCTGTTCTTGCGCCTGAGGCTTGGAGCTCATGCCCCAGGGACCCCCTGCAATTGACTTGCTCTCCCTGGGGATACCGCCTGTAGGAACACGCAACCGGATGGAAATCTCAATACGCAATCCACACAGACTGATATTTGAGGCATTTACAGTATGCTGAGCATGTTGTGCAGTCAAGTATTCATAATAGAAGCACCACAAAGGCAACACTCAGGAAGAAAACAAATACCACGCTACTGATCTGAAGAAGGACTTCCTTTATCCGCTGTAGTATTTGAGGATATGGGTGGATGTGCTTTTGAACCTGCTGCAGATTTTGATTTATTGCGTTCATTGCACTGTGCAAGATGTGCCCTGCATGTGTTTCTGCCAGTGTTTGACTGGAATGAAACAAGTCATACACGGAGAAACCCATCAGTCAGGATTCATGGCCACAAATTAATTTTCAAACACGAAAATTAGACAGCAATACCACCAAAATGCACTCTTAGGAAAAAAAGGGTTCATTGGGGTTCTATATATGAAGCATACTGTATATAGGGTTCTTTAAGGCCAATTTATACTTCTGCGTCGAGGGTACGCCGTAGTGTTCGGCGTTGGCTTCGCACGTAGGTGACGCCGTTGTGAGCATTTATACTTCTGCGTTCAGGTCTTGGTTGCTCTGCAGTACTGCTCCGAAACGCTAGTAGGTGGTGGAGGGTTTTAATATTCCACTGTGTTTAGATTCCTCGCGGCTAGGTTACTATAAGCAATAGCGACTGAAAGAGAGTGGATCATGTTGGAGTTGGAGCTTGTTGGGGTGGAAAAACAGTTCATTTTAGTGAAATTACTAAAACTGAAAGGCAGAAATGAGAGAAGACGTCAGTGGAGATGGTATACGTATATTACACACGTATACGTGTGTAATTGCGTGAGAAGGTACGTGCGGAAATGCGTAGGAGGAAATGCGATGCTACCAAGCCGACCAATCACCGATTTTGCGGTCCGCGTCGTCGCGACGTGTAGTTACATTTTTGAAGAGGTGCACATTTTAGGGTCTTGATGTTTGGCAATAATATGAAATATTGAATCCAGAAAGGACAAAACAAATAATAATGAATGAACCCAATAGGTTCCATATAGAACCTTTTTCAACCTAAAGGGTTCTTATTATTGAACCCTTAAAAGGATTCTGTATAACCTTTTAGGGGTTCCAAATACGTAACGCTGATAGAACCTTTTAAAGTTCTATATAGAACCTTTTCTTGTGCTGACATATTTAATTTTGTTAAACTTTAAATGATACAGGATTTTGTCATTCAGAATTTTATGAGAATAAACTTTAAATGTCAGATTTCATCAAAAAAAAAATATCTTCATTTGTTTCCGAAAATGAACAAAAGTCTTGATACGAGAGTGAATAATTGATGGCTAATTTTTGATTACAAAAATTGATGGCTAATTGATGGCTAATTTTTGAATTGATACAATTTTTGGCTAACCTACCCCTTTAATGGGTCATGCTAACTAGCTAAACCTTTATCAATATTCCCTCTCTTTAAGACTGCAGAGGTCATTCAAAGTGTTTGGTGGTAGGGCTCCAGGTACCTGAGCAGCTTCCACTTTTCGTTTTTTGATGGCATTTAGGAGACTGTCAGAAAGAAGGGGAGCGTCACATTTCATAAAACAATTATCACAGACAGCCATGGCAATATGCCTGTTAGCGCTGATTACTTCCCTTGCATGTTAGCCTGGTGCTTGCAAAAGTCTGCAGCCTGCAGATGACTAAATGATTTATAGATGAAAAGGGATCCAGAACTCAACGGCGCATCACAAAGCCAGCACCAAAGGCTTCACAACAAACACTCGAAATTGTCTCGGGTACAGAGAGAGGCAGAGGGAGATTACTTCCCAGAAGAGGTGCACTGTAGCGGGATGTTAAATGACTAGCTTGCTTTAAGGAATAGATTACTTGCGCTCTGTGAGAAATGTTTCGATATGCCATTTTTAGCCTTTTCATGTCAGAGCCAGCATGTCCATACTGTTATGCTGGAACCCAATGAACGCATTCATCACCAAAAGCTTTCCGTTCCCTTCACAACTACGCACCCTCGGCCCGCCGCAAACAACATCAGCTCGCATTCAATAAGGCTATTAAAGTTGCAACTCTACCACTGCAAATCTATTCCTCAGCTGAACACATGTAAGAGGGGACCTATGGGAGTCTGAAAGCTACAGAGAGTAAATTAACCCACATACACCACTACCACAAACAATAGTAATTTCACACCTGGTTGGACAAAAACAGAACGATTCATTTTTTTGCTGGTGACAGGAAAAACATAGGCGTTTTTAACATCTACAGTAGTACGTCTAGAGTGTAAGCCATCCTTCACACATCCTTAAACTCGTTTTATGGCTTTGAAATTTTGAACGCCGCTAATGGATCCACAAATTGTGACCGCTTTTCCAATCTATTCAATTTAGACAACAATAGATGAAGAGCACGTAATGCCCAAATGATGTGATTTTGGCTTCGGGGGGTTATGGCCAAATGTTCAGACTACAGTGTTTGTTGGATTTAATAACCTTGAGAGCCGTGATAAAAGCTTGTATTAACACATCCCTCAAATACAGCGCTCAAAATTGGTGTCCATGTAAAATAGGACAAAAGAGCCACATCAAATCCTCTGGAAATTACTTTTGGAAGTAATACATGGACCTGTCTGACACATTAAATAAGAATTCGATGAAAGTACAGTGTCCATTATAGAGGTATATTGGTCCGGTGTGATCTGACTAACATTTGAGATTGGAAAGTATATATCTTTCCTGAAAATAAGCTTGTTTTTTATCACAGTTTTCTTGGAAACCATGCTAATAGCCTAAACTTCAAGGCATAAAAACACATCTTTCAAAGTTTAAAGTTCAAAAACCAAGCTGAAGTCTTTGTGCTGCTAAAAGTTCAACATGTTTTACCATCAAATGGTCATTTATTATGACCTGTATACCAATCTCTGTGGTGGTTCACTACAAAAGAACAAAAACAAGAAAATAAATGCTCATTAAAAATAGTTAAGCTTTGTCTCTATGGTGTCACAGCAGAACAATATATAAAGCTAGAGCAGAGCTACATAACGCTCAACACAAACTCGTCGTGCAGCAGCAGCATCTGAGCAGACGGAGAGAACAGCAATTATAAAATAAAAAAAAAAATAAATAAAATTGAAGACGAGGGAAATGCAATAATCAGAAAGGCAGTTACTCAATCCATTACCCTTTATGCAGTATTCCCACTCCCTAATCTGAATCTCCAAGTGGCTTTGCCTCCACACCAGTGCATCTGCCGTCGCTGATTGCAATAATGAGAAAATCTCTCTCATTGGTGTATGAGACAGGATTGGCAACTGCTTGTTGATTCTTTATCTGCACCTTTCTGCAAATGAAAAAAAAGCCTGTTTCTCTATTGACGACCATTCAAAAATAGCAGAGGATTATGAAAAAAACATATAGTTGAAAGCAACCTATAATCGCATATATTTTATTCTTATAGGTATAATATTATAGGCTGTGGCAGTTGAATGGGAATGGTAATGGATGGTTTTCTCCAGGCATTATAGACCTCCTTGATGATAACTAGCCAAACCTTGACAGCCCTGGTCTTTGTAACATAATAACCTGCAACAAAGTCTATGTTTGGAATAGCGTACTAACATGCTACTCTTATTTCTGCAGTGTAGTCAGTGGAAAAAAAAAACAACAACAACAAAAAACACCTTTGTTAGCATTTAAAATATATCCAAAGCTTAAGGTATTAACCCAGGTAATACAAAATAAATATAGTGTAATGAGGAGGAAAATACAAGAACAAGGTAAAAAATTAAATAAAATTGATTTTCTGTATGCACGAAATACCCAGAACCTTCTACATTTCCCCAATAGAGCATCTTTGGGATGTGGTGGAACTGGAGCTTTGTGCCCAAGATGTGCATCCCACAAATCTCCATCAACTACAAGATGCAATCCTAACAATATGGGCCAACATCTCTAAAGAATGCTTTCAGCACCTTGTTGAATCAATGCCACGTACAATTAAGGCAGAAACATCTACATGAAAAACAGTCATTGAATAACTATTACATTTGTAATACTACAACATTTGTAACACTCAAAGTACAGTTACTTTAAAAACCATTGTGAAAAAAAAAAACACGGGCAATCAGGTGTTTGAGAGTTTAAGAGACACTCTAGGGTTGTCTCTAGTGAGCAAAGTAAAAGTGAAATCGTTTTTTAAATAATTTAAAATCTTTCTGTGTGCACAAAATTATTCCTAAGGCTGCAGTAAATTGGGAGCAGATAACAGGCATTTAGTTTTCCGTGTCCGGACTGTTTGATGCAGAGCAGTCAAGGGTACGGAAATGAGACAAGCCTAATGTTGGATGAAGTAATAACTTCATTCAAGCTTCTCTTGCATTGTGCACTTTAGAGATTTCGCTAGAATGTCAATGCAACACATTTCAGAAGAAATAAGCCAGAAATAGTTGAGTTGGGAATTACTCATAATCAGTGAAGAAGGATTATAGAGGCGCATGTTTCTGAATACCTTAATTGAGAATTAAGCAAAAACAGTGTATTACAGTGGTTAATTTGTAAACATGCATGCATAAAAGAACATTTTTAAACTCTTCCACGAGTCTTCATGTTATACAAGCACATTCTTCGTTAAGCTCACTATTCGTTAATTTTCTCTCAACACCCAGAGGGATGCTGGGTTTTCATAAACAGCGAATATCAACTCCTACAATGCCAGGAAGAAAGAATGGAGCTAAAAAAGAAACATGAGAACTGTAAATTTGTGGGAGTTCTCAATGAGCGCTTCGTTATCACTAAGATACAGTTGCTATGATGAGGCTAATTAGCGTGGCTGCATGAGGGTGTGAATAAGTACTGTTGGTGTCCAGTGGGAGCCAGTGAGTAACCAGTCAGGAAAAGGGAAAAAAAAAAAGAATTGTTTGAGCAGCTGCACTTTTGGCCTTGCTGGCAGGACTAATATTTCAGATATAATCCTGTTTCAAGACCAGATTAGACCAAACTATAG
Source organism: Cyprinella venusta (assembly GCA_038021265.1). Taxonomy (NCBI): domain Eukaryota; kingdom Metazoa; phylum Chordata; class Actinopteri; order Cypriniformes; family Leuciscidae; genus Cyprinella; species Cyprinella venusta. Next base: position 7,123,090 of record CM075873.1, read on the forward strand.
CTTTCCTTTTTTATTTTTATTAGCCATTGGATACCAGATCTGATATGTGCATCCTGCATTAAAGGGATACCGGTTGTTCCCTTTGAAATTAATTGTTGGTATGTTTTAGCTTACCTCAAGGGCATCCAAGATGTAGGTGTCTTTGTTTCCGCAGTAGTTTCAGTTTTCATATAAGAAGAGTTCTTTGTGGAAAATAAAACATATATTGCATGTTTTTTTTTTCTTTTCTGGGAATTGATCTCTATATGTTTCTGTGCAGAATCTCTTTACAATTTTAATTCAAAACTTTTATTACAGACTCAAGGTCGAAATCTTAGAATTTTAAAACTAAGCCCAAACTGCTCTCACACCCCCATAAAGCATTGTGAATGACATCATCGAATCAGTTACCCTACTCTTTATCAGTTTAACTCACCCTACATTCTGCGTAGTTTATTGTATAAGAATCTTCAAATTAAAGGATTCCACAGCATTTCTTAATTGGAGGTCAGTTACTTTGCTTGCTTTTTAAAAAAAATAAATTGCTAATGTGATTCATCTCAAAGATTAAACCATTTCTCAGAAGTTATTTTATGTTTTATGCTCTGCAAAGAAAATCACACAGGTTTGGAATGATATGAGGATGAGTAATTGATGACAGAAATGCTGCTGAATCCATTAATTTGAGGATTCCACACACACACACATTTTAAGAAGTTTCCAAAGATCCAAGATCTGTCTAATACTTACTGTTATTAGTGGGATCTGACATGCACATTAATTTACTTAAAAACTAGACAAAAAAAAAAAAGACAAGACAAAATGAATTGTTGTTGGTCATCAAATACACATGCCTGCATATTTGCCTGCCAGGTTCTGCAACAACCAATATATCAGTGTCAAGTCATAGCAGAGAGACGGAAAAAGAGCAAATCTCAGCAAACACAGAAGGCACGTGGTTATTGTTGGACAAACAGCTCCTCCATGACATTGAGATGGAGATGAAAGCGGCTGTAAGGCAAATGTATTTCATATTAGGAGTGAGATCATAAAATTGCTTTCTTCCGTCTGGATGCAAGTTTTGACATCCCGTTTAAGAAGATATTGCAGAAAGTGTCCTCTAAACTTAAGATCTGAAGGCAATCACAAACAAGCGCTAAATAAATACCCGGAAAACCTTATGTTCATCCGTCAAGGCTGGCCAAGAGTATTATTAGAGTTGACGGGGGTGAAAAATGAAAATGGGCCAAGAGTTTCTCCTGTCTGCACATATAAACGTAATGTCTGGCCCCCGAAACTTTCTGCTTTTGGGGAAACTGGAGACCAGTGGCCACAATTTTTTGCAGGTCAGTTAGTCAATTTGTTGGCCCGAGGCAAAGAGCAAAACGCCAATTAGGAGCAGAGAGGGTCGGGCCGAGTGTATGTGAGGCGAGATTAAAGTGCTGGCCACCGGAGCACACTGTTAGACCCTGACCTCAGAATATATCAAACACTATATATATCAAACACTCTGTTCAGTTCACAAATCTGCTCTGTATTTAGCCTTGGAGTGTTTTTTTATAAAGTGAAATTGTAAGTGAAAATCATTTTCAGACAGAATGACTAACAAAATTAAAGATGCAAAGGTTTTTTTTTTTTTTAATATACATATTTTATTGAGCAAGGAAGCATTAAATTAGTCAAAGTGTCAGTAAAAACATTTATAATTGTACAAACGTTTTCTACATTCCACTTGGATTCCTTCATTTGAATGGAATTTTAAATGAGGAATCAAACAGGATGCAGAAATCCCATTTAAAGGCATCCTTTTTTTCATATATATATATACAGTATATACACATACAGAGAGAGATATTCATACATCATAAAGTCCTTCAACTCCACCTTTAAGAAAAAAAAAACTAATATTGAGTACTTATATACTTTGTTTAAGTACTTAAAATTGAGTCTTCCCAAAAGTACTTCTTCAGTGTCAAAGCCTCTGTAATTATCTAATATCACAGTAGGTGACTATGCACCTGTGACATCTCAAATTAAAGAGTGTTAGAGTATGTTTCATTATATTAATTATCAAAATGCCAGTGAGCTGTAGCGCAAGTTTGATGGTAGCAGGGAAAACTTGCTCGGTCTGTAGGTAAGTCTGGAGACTCAAAGGGAAAATTCCACCATGAGAACCAACCAGTCAGAAAATCTATAAGATGGTTTAAAATCTATACTGTCGGTATTCTTCATGTTCCCATCTATTATTTCGTACCAGGATATGAACCCATAATCCATATTGCAGAAATGCATAGATTAAAAAGAAAGAGTATCTACTGTATGAAGAAAGAGAACTAGTTAACTAAATGAGTTCATGCTGCCATAGCTGTGTAATATTCAAAGCAGTTCAGATGGTGATCAAGAATGGAAAAGGAAATCATTATAAGGGAACTGTACAATTTGGTAGCAACTCGTTTTACATGCAGCAGGAAGACATCAAAACAGTTTTGAAGTCTGGATTTTTGCATGAATATCTCAAACTTTGATATAATATTCCCATATGACACAATATTTTTATATTTTTCTGCTACAAATTAAAATTGCTTTGAAATCTACAGCTTTTCTCAAAACGGTATAAATTAAAAGTCAAGTGCAAAGAGTGCTGCCGTTACCATTCACTTTTTGTGAATAAATTTCATGTTAATCACATTTATGGTTCAAAATAATTAAGCTTTATTTATCTATTAAGAATGAACAATATTTTGAAATTGACAGATGCTATGAATTTTCTTACTGATTTGTGTGTGCGTGTGTGTGTGCGTGTGTGTGTGTATGTGTATTAACTTGGTCTTCAAATTTGCATGCAAGATAATGGAGGTGGAGATGGGTGAACAGGTTGGTGGTAATGGCCTTTTGCGCTCAAGGTTTTTCGGCAACCGTTGTTAAGGTGCAATACCACCACCTATTGTGCACAAGAATATTGACCAGATCCTGGCGCTAGATTATTTACGTTATATCATATATGTACTATTACTTTTAAATATTACATTATCGGCAATAGAGGTACATTGCGACACCCCTAATTAGCACTATAACAATATTTAATGTGTTAAACATCATGATTATCATCAATGATGTGTAGGTTTTGGGGCGGGGCCAGGTGTTGAATGGGCTATATGCACGCATAAGTTCTGCATTTGACGCAAGGATGCTTGTCCATTTCCGGTTGTGGAGATTTAAGCGGAGGAAAACCAAGGAAAACGGGATTATGGCAGAGTCTTCAAAATTTACTGTCCTCCCGTCTTTGAAACAAAACGTACATACGTTTAGACGTTTAGATTTACGTTTAGAAATTTTATATATAGTTATGTTTATTTAATATAATTTTTAAAAGAAGCATAAACACAACGAGGGGTGTCTGTTTTATCTGTTTTTGTGAATAACGTTTCTTTAGTATAACCATGGAGTATAAAATTCAATATAAATTCTTGGTATTGCATTGGACTCTATGATCGGCGGAAGTTATCGAGCATCCTTAAACCTTCACTGGAAATACCGCCGTGCATAGAGCCCATTCATATGAATTGGGCAACTTGTAAAATATCTAAGATTTAGCAAAAATTTGATGTATTCACATGAGTTTAGCCGTATGAATTTGTAGGAATTAGACACCTCGTAAAATTAATACAAATTGCTGTGAGATCGGGTTGGTATATCGCGACACCCACACCATCTACGCATTGCTTTATCCAGTTGATAATACCTAGAATATCCAAATGAATTGCAGGCAGTTGATCCTTTTCTTATCATAGCATTGTTAAGCAGGAAGCAGACACACTCTGTCAGTTTAAATCTAAACGAAAAACACTTATCTTTAACCTGGCATAACACATTATCAACTTTGATCATTTATATCATGCAAAATGATTATTTGGCTGCATAAATTAGGTCAGCCGGAACTGGGAACACTTGTCTTAACGTCTGATGTATTCGTTGCATCATAAGAAGAATAGCATATACGCTAATTTAATTCTTTCTATTTATCCAGAGGTTTACCATACTCAGCCGGATCCAGGGCATATCCAGAATAATTCAGAGGGAAATAATCCAGAGGGAAAAGATTTGAATAACACCAATGTAAAAGCAGCTAACCCTTGTTGTAAGCTTAAACTTCCCTCAAATCTGATTGATTGATTGATTGATTGATTGATTGATTGATTGATTGATTGATTGATTGGAAGGTTGTTCAAGGGACATGTAGCACTTGGTGAAATCAGGCTCTACGTCAGTGACAATGTTTATAATGATAATTGCTAACTTGCTCCGGAGCATGATTGATGATGCACTTTCACATCAAAACACACCAAAAATGACTGATTAATTTAGACCTCCAAGAACAGAAAATGCCAGTTTTCTCTGAAAGCAGCACTGATACGGGTCAGGCACGTTCTTGCCTTATCTGAAGTTATTTACCGCTGTCAGGCGAGTTGACTGAATGAATGAACGATTGCTTGAGTTTGAGTAACTATACTGGCCCAGCAGTCAATTTCTGTCAATGAGAGCAAAAAGTTTAAAGGAATTGAATAAAATGAACTGCTGTTTGTTCACAGATGCCCTGTGATAGTGTACTCCTGAACTCATTTGAACTGCAACTAAGATGTTATGAAACTGAACAAAATCAAAAATCCCCAATAAACTTCTAAAGATCATAGTGTGAAAAGCATGATGCATATTAATTTCGTTCACAAATCTCGTCGGATTTCAACGTTAAAAATATTTGTGCTCATGAGCCTTCCAGTGCAGATAGTGCTATGAATAATGTAAGCAACTCTTTCCAACTACTTAGAATATTTTTAGCTAAAGTGAGTTTATCTTGACGAGAGTTTAACCTCCTGGATTAGGACTTTACAGTGAAACTTCCCCTTCATATTCAAAGGTCTACAGAACTGGAGACTCCTGTATGTGCTAAGGACAACCAGGGGGAATAGCGTGATATCTTGAACTACTCAGACGTACATGCTCCTTCCTATGGTCTGATAGGGCTTTGTGCCCTTCATAAAATATACAGTCTAACAATCAGAGTGATTTAATGCCCCCAGGAAGGACATTATTATAGAGCAGACAAAATCAATACAACTGAAATCCAGGCAACTTTTATTTTTCTTCTTTTCGTCCTTTTTAACCTGGGCGACTGAAAGGCTTTTCCCAGAATGCCGTATGTGCTGCCGTTCAAAGAGAGAGATACCACAGGACAGGGATAAGTCAGGAGGCATAATCCACTGGACTGTCATTAAACAAGAGCTAGGTTCATGGCACCATCATGTTCCTAAATTACCATATGTCACTTTTAATTAAGTGTGGCAACAGCTCATTTTAATGAAGGCTTGATGTTCTCAGCAGATTTTTGCCCCAGCAGTCCTCATTCACTTTTATGTGCCGGTGCATTGATTGTGCCCAGTCAAACTTGCTATGAACCCTCATATAGAGTGAACCCACATGATTGTGTTAATATGCAGCTGCTACTTTGAAACTGTAGCTTCTCCAGATACAAGCTACTCATTCAAAATTGTTCAAGTCGAGCTATTTGTTTAAAAAAATGTAGCCACCGTAACTAAGCTACCAACAAACAGAAAATAACATTACTGAAGATTAAGAGGCTATATTATAAATGGCTTATCATATACATTATTAAATATAACCAAATGTAATTTATTTTTTGCAATTAGAACATTTTTGAGAAGTGTACAGTATTGTGCAGTATCTTCTTGAGTGCTTTTATGCAAAATGCAACCAATATATTCACTCACCTAAAGGATTATTAGGAACACCATTCTAATACTGTGTTTAACCCCCTTTTCGCCTTCAGAACTGCTTTAATTCTACGTGGCATTGATTCAACAAGGTGTTGAAAGCATTCTTTAGAAATGTTGGCCCATATTGATAGGATAGCATCTTGCAGTTGATGGAGATTTGTGGGATGCGCATCCAGGGCACGAAGCTCCTGTTCCACCACATCCCAAAGATGCTCTATTGGGTTGAGATCTAGTGACTCTGTACAGTGAACTCATTGTCATGTTCAAGAAACCAATTTGAAATGATTCGAACTTTGTGGCATGGTGCATTATCCTACTAGAAGTAGCCATCAGAGAATGGGTACATGGAGGCCATAAAGGGATGGACATGGTCAGAAACAATGCTCAGGTAGGCTGTGGCATTTAAACGATGCCAAATTGGCACTAAGTGGCCTTTTTAAACCCTAGAAATGGTTGTGCATGAAAATCCCAGTAGCTGGGCAGATTGTGAAATACTCAGACCAGCCCGTCTGGCACCAACAACCATGCCACGCTCAAAATTGCGTAAATTACATTTCTTTCCCATTCTCACATTCAGTTTGGAGTTCAGGAGATTGTCTTGACCAGGAGCACACCCCTAAATGTATTGAAGCAACTGCCATATGATTGGTTGATTTGATAATTGCATTAATGAGAAATTGAACAGGTGTTCATATTAATTCTTTAGGTGAGTGTGTATATATAGCTAAATATATAGCATACTCTAAAACAAGCTAAATATATATATATATATATATATATTTAAAGTCTATATTTAAATATTTATATATCTAAAGTCTAAAAAGATGAACAAACACTTTTGACTACAATTTTATTTATTTTTTTGAAATCTGAAAATTCAGATACAAGTAACTCTTCAAGTAACACATCTTGGTTCTTGCCTAATTCGTTTTGAAACAATCAAGCAACTGAAATAGTTTTAGCCAAGTCAGTGCCATTGCTACTTTTAGTTTGTTACCTGCCCTGATATGTAGCTTGACAAATTGATAACAATGTTCCCGCACTGATCCTACATCAGGCTAAATCACTTTCACTGTCAGGTAAAATAAATACTGGGCACAGTAGTGTGGCTGCATTTTCCTTTTATTTCTCTATAGACACTCACACACATTAGGTTTTCATGTTTTATGGGGACTTTACATAGACATAAGGATTTTTATACTGTGCGAAATGTATATTCAATCCCCTACCCTTTATCCTTCCCAACACAGAAAACTGTCTGCTTTTTTACATTTTCAACAAACATCATTTAGTATGATTTATAGCCTGTTTTCGTCATGGGGACCAATTTCTCCCCATAACATAGGGTATACCTGAACGTCACACACACATACACACTCTGTAGGTCATGTGTTACTCTGTATTAATTAAATCTTTCCAGGTTCTCAAAAAAAATCTGAATCGGACACCTCTGGTCCTTTTAATACAAGCCCGATGAGTAACGACACAGAGGCGTTTAATTTAGCGGCACACAGCTAGATAGTCTTGTTTAAGAACCTCAAAGAGAGCCCCTTTTGTGTTCGGATGTAAAAAAAAAATCCAGCGTAAACATTTTCAGCGGTACTTGCACACGGGCGGCACAGAATCACTGGATAGTTTTCCCTGCTTGAGCGAGAATGGGAAGTTTTTGCTGAATATTACTATGCTAATGCACCTAATCTTTATGGACTTTTTATTAGGCTGTAACTCTTGGGTCCTGAAACATGTTTAATGACCTTATATACAGATCACAAGAGACCAGCAGTTTACTCTGAAAAATAGCATGCTAATGAAAGATAGATTGGGTGTGCATTCCTAACTTCAAAAGAAGTCTCTAAAATGAGTTTATATGGACGCCGTCTGAGGGACACAACTCTCTCCATTTGCATGCAGGGAAGGGAAATGTAGCCTTCGGTTCAGATGCTGTATTTCGAAAACCGCTCCATGCTGACATCCAAGGTGTCTGTCGCTCCCGTAACATACAGGCCAGGGCAAGAGGTGCTCATGGAAAGCTGCTCTCCATCACCAGGAATCTCTCTACTTCACATACACGAGTTTTATGGGAACTTTACATTTTTATACTGTACAAACCCTACCCCTAAACCTACCCATCACATTTAATGTTATTTATAAGCTGCTTTCCTCATGGGTTAAGGCTTTCCTCAACGCTATTTTCCCATAACATTAGGAATACATGAACCACACACAAACACACACACACACACACACACACTCGGCGCATGCTGCGATCTAAACCACTGGCCACAAATCACACAAGTGCATTTGAAAATCATCACCAGCCTTTCCCATAAAGAACACCAATAAAAATAAACATTCCCTCAATGGAAAACATTTCAAGCTCATATGTAAAGTGCTGGCAGGCGAGTACATTACGTGATTGTAGCATATTTGCCGTTGATGTTGCTGTAGGAAAGGGAGAAATGAAGACAGAGAGAGATGGAGGTTTGAAAATGTGCATAAACCTTCGACATACTCACTGGAAAATGGAGTGATGTGTGTCAAGTTCAATACATGCTATGCTTAATCGACAGCATTTCTGGCATAATAACTAGGAATAATTCATCTAAGAAAAGGCTGATTTCACTGCGTCATTTAGGGTTAAAAATAAATCATAAAAATTATTCCCAGCGTCCCGAGGGCTTGAAGGCAAAAATATGCATCCTAAACATTCTAAACAACAACTTAATTCTTTCAAACAAGATGGCTATTATTTGAGCTGTAAAGTTCTTAAACATCATATCAGTAATGTTGTGTCTGTTCAAAAAAAGTCTAATATGTGTAAATATTAAACAGGATAGCATTCTGAGTGGGTAGATTGCAAAGTGTGCTAAAGGAAAAGAAACGAATAATGAGAAATATAAATAGTCGCAATATCATAGTTTCCAGGGTTACCACATTATGTCGTAATGTCTCATAATTTATTTATTTTTTTGTGAAAAAATATTTCAAATAAATTACTTTTAACTTTCTATTAATCAAAAAATCCTATAAACAAATGCATCACGGCTTCCACAAAACAACAATGTTTTTAATATTTATAATAAGAAGAAAGTTTCTTGAGCAGCAAATCAGTATACTGTATAAGAATGATTTCTGAAGAATCATGTGACATTAAAGACTGTAATTGTGCTAAAAAATTCAGCTTTGTCTTCAAAAGAATAAATTACTTTTTTAAATATAAAAGTTAATGTTAATTGTAATAATGTATATTTCACATACTATTACTGTTTTTTACTGCATTTCTGAGCATCTGCAACTGTAGTTTGACATAAATATCTATATCTGCAATAGACTTCAGCAGATGATATTGCTAAACTAACACAATACAATTGTAATTAATTATAATCATAAGTTTAAGATAAACATTTTAAGATGAAGTTACTATAGTAAAAGTAAAAACATTAAAAAGTAAAATAGGGAAAAAAAAGACCTGTAAAAAACAAAGACACGGTCTTTGACATGCACACGATTTGGGATGGGTTTCCTCGCTTTTAAAAGCCTATTTATTTTGCTATAATAATAAAGTGTGGTTATATAAATGGCTGTATTTTAGTATTGCTTTTAGCTTTTTTTTGCCCCATGTCAGAACAGTCCATTTTAGGTTGTGACCCAACAGAGAAGTTTCAGCCCTGATTAAAAAACAGTGATATTATTCAATGCTCCTCTCGTGCTTTATAGTGAACAGCAGGCTGTAATGATTTGCTCATATGTCAGCCTCTTGAAGGAATGCTAATAAACTTGAACGTTTTGAATCCTAATATTGTTCGGTATATATTAGCACTAATATATTCAGAGAGCTGAGCAAGAAACACGAAAATCACAATATTTTCAGTCCTCTTGGGGAGTGAGACTTATCCAAGCATAAGGGTAAAATAATACGTTTTACTTTGATTTTGTTTGTGCGAACAATTACAGTGGCCGAAAGCTGGGTGGCCAAAAGATCAATCACAGACATGCTGACTGTAGATCTCCCGATTCAATTCGGCTGAAAATAAAAGCTGGGCGAGGAAGCAGGTCACATGGCCTTAACAGACAGCTAACCCAGACAGATTCATTCAGAGCACATTTCTTGAGTGGCACGTCCACAGAAACGTTGTCTGGGTGTTTGATTAATCTCCTTGCTGCCTGTCTGATCTAATTGTAAAGGCAGGAAAATACTGAGTAATTTAGCACTATAAAACGTGGGAAGGGGAAAAAAAATCCAGGAAATAAGATACGAATTAGACGCTGCATCTCTGGGTCTAATTTGTGGTGTCACAATAGCAGCACACAAGCTTCAAAACACTGCCAATTGTACTGTAGTACAGTAGTTATCATTGATACAATTACCTTACGAAGCTCATGCAACACCAGGATGAGATAAGATAAACCTTATAGAACTGGAATAAGACAAAAAGAATATTAGTCAATATTAGTCATGTATATATTTAAGAAAAATCTGAAAGTATATACTTTATATATATTTATACATAATTAATATTATGTATAAATATAAATATTTGATATATTAAGAACACATTTTTCTTAAATATATACATGCATGTGTGTCTATTTATATATACAAAATAATTATACACACTACGCCCACATATATTATGTAAACACAAACTTTTATTTTGGATGCGATTAATCGCGATTAATCGTTTGACAGCCCTAGTTTTTTGTTACATTACAGTTTGCACTTTTCAGATTGGGATTGCAAGCAGCATTAACATGAGCACACAGTTTAGCAAGAAAATGTTAATCACTAAATTGTATATTTTGTTTCAGAAAACCACTATGTTGCTGCGAGTGATCGTGAATCCAGAGTGCATAAAAAAGCTGACACTCCACAAAATGCCATCATCAGTAGATGAGCTCAAAGGAATTCTTTGCGACAAACTGAAAATTGATGATCCAGTATGAGGATCCTGATTTTGGTGGTCAGCTTTGCAATTTAAGTAACATAGAAGAACTTCCATCTGAAAAGGCCACACTGAAGATTATTTGGGAAATGTTCAAATCTGCAGTAGCAGAATCCCCAAGAAATGAAAGACCAGGGTCTGAAACTGATTTTACCCTAGACACAGCAAGCATCCCATCCAATCTGTCCAGTCCATCTTCTTCCACAGTCAGAGAAGAGCGTTGGCCAGGTGTTTTCCTAATCCCAAATTTCTCCTATGAAGTAGAGTTTAGACTGAGAAAAGCTAATGAAGTCTATGAAAAACAACACACTACCATGGATGTTACACGAGACATCAAGATTGAAATACTGGAGAAGTTGGCAGAAACAATGTACTCCTTTAAAGCTTACCCAAGTGATTCTGAAATTGAGCAGGTGGCACTTGTGTTAGTTTCCAGACATCCATGTCTAAGAGAACTTGGCTGTGACACAGGGTGCAAAGGCTGGAACATGAGCTTAAAATTTAAAATGGGGAATTTCAGACAAAAACTACGCAATGGTGGATGTAGTGAGCTTGATAATAAAAGAGATGATGGTTCGAGAGTACCCCAGAAGAAACCAAGAAGATCAGAAATCAACTTCCTTCCAGACAATCCTGTTGGTTTAGATGATGCTGCATTGGAACATGAAAGGGAACAGCTTGAACTTGAAGAAAAAGAACATGGACATGACAAAACTGAACGACAGAATGGAAACTACATTCCCTCTCAGGAGAAAAGAAAGTCACTGAGCAACCCATGGTCTCTGTCATCAAAGAAAGATGGCCTGGCCTCTTTTTGGAGGAGCAAGTAAGTTACAATTTGTCTGTACATCATATTGTCCTGATTGTATATAGATTTTATTGTTCACAGATCTTTTTCCTTTCATTTCCTCAGGTTTGTAGAGAGTTCCAAAGGATCACTTGTGTGAACCTTAAAACGGCTTTCAGGACGGCTCTTAACAAATATAGCAACGCCCTCATCAAAATGTATCGGGCAAAGAGTAAAGACCTTGGAGGTGACGTGAAAATGATCCTGGACCGTTTTGATGAGCAGGTATGATTTCTATACTTATGCTTATTTTGAAATTAAGAGTTATATTTTATGTTGTGATTTTGAGAACCCAAAGATTATATATATATATATATATATATATATATATATATATATATATACATCTCTTCAGTTACTCAAAAAGATTAAATAATCGTCACAAAACTGTCACATTAATTATAATGATATAAAGATATAACCACTAATTTCAAAAGATTGTGGAAGTGTAGATTACATTTTTGTTGTCAGTTTTTGTAGATTATTTTGCCCTGAGCCCCCTTCATTTCTGACCCTTTGCCCATCCCTAATACATTTTCAGTGACACTCTTTTTTTAAGTCTCTTTAAACGATCTTTAAGGATTCTTGCAGAAGTTAATCATAATTAAAATAATTTATCTCCCTCTAGACAACAGATATCTTATCACACAGACACGCTACAGCTTTGCGGGGACTCCCCTTGTACCTCAGGGAGCGTGATGCAATATCAAAGACTTGTCTGGTAAGTTTTTAACTTTTTTTCATGCCATATTTTCATTTAAAACTGCTATTTTATGAAATGTGTGGTTATATTTAATAAATGTGCTGACAGTTTCCATGTGGCTAGTTTTAAAAAGTATTTACATCCGGTTAAAGGAGTAGTTCACTTTTGAAAAAACTTTTGCTGATAATTTACTCACCCCATGTCATGTCCATGTCTATGACTGATGTCCATGTCTTTCTTTCCTCAGTCGAAAAGAAATTAAGGTTTTTGATGAAAACATTCCAGGATTTTTCTCCATATAATGGACTTCAATGGGAACCAGACGGTCCAAGGTCCAAAAGACAGTTAATAACAGTTTCAGATGCAGCTTCAAATGTCTTTTAACGACACCAGACGATGAATAAGGGTCTTATCATGCAAAACGATCGGTTATTTCAAAACTTATTCCAAAAATGTAACTTTTCTAAGGACAAATGCGAGCCTTGCACTATTCTGTGAGGCGCGTTTGTAACGTCACGTAATACGTAATTACGTTCAAAAGGTCACGGGCGACGTAGCCAGAAGTACAGAATCAAAATCGTCCGACATTGTTGTTTTACCTTTAAATTACTTTTTTTTGTAAACGGCATTTGACTTAGTTTGCACGTTCAACCTATGCGTTCAACTTTTAAACACTGACTCTCAACTTCCGACTACGTCGCCCGTGACCTTTTGAACATAATTACGTATTACGTGACGTTACAAACGCGCCTCACAGAATAGAGCAAGGCTAGCATTTGTCCTTAGAAAAGTAACATTTTTGGAATAAGTTTTGAAATAACCGATCGTTTCGCATAATAAGACCCTTATTCATCGTCTGGTGTCGTTTAAAGACATTTGAAGCTGCATCTGAAACTGTCTTTTGGACCTTGGACCGTCTGGTTCCCATTGAAGTCCATTATATGGAGAAAAATCCTGGAATGTTTTCATCAAAAACCTTAATTTCTTTTCGACTGAGGAAAGAAAGACATGGACATCTTGGATGACATGGCGTGAGTAAATTATCAGCAAAAGTTTTTTCAAAAGTGAACTAATCCTTTAACACATACTGTGCCTGTGGCAAGCAGTACGAGGCTGAGAGCCGTGAGAACGGTGCAAGGCCGGTGACATGGTTGATAAGGAGATTCACCTGCATGCAGCACCGGTTTCGAGTGTCTCACAGAAGAGCTTTGGATTGATGAAAGGAGGAGCGACGAAAGTGAAGGATGTAAGAGGACCAGGCTTAGACTATTTACGTTTATGTTTGAGTGGCAGTCCTCTGTGAGGGACTCATCAAGAGACGCATAAATAAAACATAACATAAATAATCCAGGCCTGGTCTTCACTCATCTTGCACTGTTCTCGCTCTTCCTTTTATTCATCCGGACCTCCTTTTGTGACTAACGAGGCAGGTGAGCTTGATCACATGGCTCTTATCCTTGTCCTGCTTGTCACAGTGCCATGTTTTGTTTGCAAGTGTTTGAGCTTTTTTTTTTTTTTTTTTTTTAATTTGCACATATGCACAACAATTTTTTTAAATGAAATTTTTATCATTCTTAGGACACTGATTTGGAAGAAACCTACACAAAAGGTGTGAAATTGTGCATCCTTGAAATCTTGGAGGACGATATCTCACAGACAACAAAGACATGTCTAAACTTCGCCATCATTCTTGAGGAAACCGTCGTCATGGAGGACCTACCTGACTTTCCTACTGCTTTCATGGTACTCTTTGGACTTCTCTATGCGCTGAACATTGAGTATTCAAAGGGACTAAAATACACATTTGAGGCAGTGCAGAACATCTTTGTGGGATTGGGAGAAAAGTGCACCAACAGAGTCCAGTCCCTAAAGAATAAGCTACTTGCGGTTTAGGGAGTTTTAGATGATTTTACCGTTGGTGGGTACCTATGGCATAATGATGTTGTTTGTTAGGATGTTAATGTATATTGTTTAGTGAAATTTTAATTTTAAAGCCTTAGCCTCGAATTCTCTAAAGTGTTTACATTTGCTACTGTTCAGCCACATTTTATATTCAGTGTTAGCGCTTTGTAATACTGTTTTATTGCAGTATTTCAATTTTCATGGTTGAATCGATACTCGGAGTTAGTGTTTTGTAATACTGTTTTAACAGCAGTGTTTAACTTGCAGAATTGCAGTATTTCAATTTTCATTGTTGAATCGCTTTGGCTTAAATATTTTGAATGTTTACGACTTTTACTGGGTTGAATTCTCTGAAAAGGCCAAATGCTTATTTGTTTACTTGATATTTGTTGATTCAGGTGATATTTAAATGTTTCATGTTTAGTAGAAACTTTTCTTTGTAGATGGATGGAAAGTCCATTGCTTTGTAGATTGATGGTCTTTTAAATTTGGAAAGATTGTGTTCCTCATGTGCATTGGCAGTGCTTTGTAAAACTGTTTTACTGTGATGCAGTATTGTGTTATTTCAATTTGCAGTGTTGCAAATTACACTTACAGTTTTATAACAGTGTGTAAGTGTACTTGTTGCCTCCAACAAGAATAAATGTTTTGTTAACATTGACTCACTGTTTTCAATTTTGACTTAAGCAATGTTATTTTAGTTTCCAGTCGCAACATATTATTACTTAGTACCAATTTCCAATAGGATTTTTTTGTTCACTCAACTTCAGACATTGAGTTCTACAGACCAAAAATGTTGAATTGGCTCAACTTAAAAAGTTTTGTTAAATAGTTGCACCTCTCCACAAAACTAACAATCTTAAGTTAACACAATTAAATATTTTTTGTTTGGGTGACAACTTAATTTCAGTTAGTATAACTATTATTTACAAAAGTTGAGTAAACAAAAAAAAAACTGAAGGAAATTAGTACTAAGATTTTTTTTGTTGCACTGGCTTACAATTTTTTACAGTGTCTGGAAGGGTCTACAGCCTCAATTTTTGCACCCAGGTCCATGTCTCGTGGCCCTCTATCAGAATCCAGAGTTTTGAGAAGATTGGAGAAACTTTATTTTTCACCCCCCGAAAAAAAAATGTAAGGGGTAACACTGTCATTTTTTTTTTCTAGTCAAAATTTTGAGTTTCAATATCTCAGCTCTGGAAGGGTCTACAGCCTCAATTTTTGCACCCAGGTCCATGTCTCGTGGCCCTCTATCAGAATCCAGAGTTTTGAGAAGATTGGAGAAACTTTATTTTTCACCCCCCGAAAAAAAATGTAAGGGGTAACACTGTCATTTTTTTTTTTTTCTGGTCAAAATTTTGAGTTTCAATATCTCAGCTCAGGAAGGGTCTACAGCCTCAATTTTTGCTCCCAGGTCCATGTCTCGTGGCCCTCTATCAGAATCCAGAGTTTTGAGAAGATTGGAGAAACTTAATTTTTCACCCCCCGAAAAAAAATGTAAGGGGTAACACTGTCATTTTTTTTTCTGGTCAAAATTTTGAGTTTCAATATCTCAGCTCAGGAAGGGTCTACAGCCTCAATTTTTGCACCCAGGTCCATGTCTCGTGGCCCTCTATCAGAATCCAGAGTTTTGAGAAGATTGGAGAAACTTAATTTTTCACCCCCCGAAAAAAAATGTAAGGGGTAACACTGTCATTTTTTTTCTGGTCAAAATTTTGAGTTTCAATATCTCAGCTCAGGAAGGGTCTACAGCCTCAATTTTTGCACCCAGGTCCATGTCTCGTGGCCCTCTATCAGAATCCAGAGTTTTGAGAAGATTGGAGAAACTTAATTTTTCACCCCCTGAAAAAAATGTAAGGGGTAACACTGGCATTTTTTTTTTCTGGTCAAAATTTTGAGTTTCAATATCAAGGGTCTACAGCCTCAATTTTTGCACCCAGGTCCATGTCTTGTGGCCCTCTATCAGAATCCAGAGTTTTGAGAAGATTGGAGAAACTTAATTTTTCACCCCCCGAAAAAAAAAAGTAAGGGGTAACATTGTCATTTTTTTTCTGGTCAAAATTTTGTGTTTCAATATCTCAGCTCAGGAAGGGTCTACAGCCTCAATTTTTGCACCCAGGTCCATGTCTCGTGGCCCTCTATCAGAATCCAGAGTTTTGAGAAGATTGGAGAAACTTATTTTTTCACCCCCCGAAAAAAAATGTAAGGGGTAACACTGTCATTTTTTTTTCCGGTCAAAATTTTGAGTTTCAATATCTCAGCTCAGGAAGGGTCTACAGCCTCAATTTTTGCACCCAGGTCCATGTCTCGTGGCCCTCTATCAGAATCCAGAGTTTTGAGAAGATTGGAGAAACTTAATTTTTCACCCCCCGAAAAAAAAAACGTAAGGGGTAACATTGTCATTTTTTTTTCTGGCCAAAATTTTGAGTTTCAATATCTCAGCTCAGGAAGGGTCTACAGCCTGAATTTTTGCACCCAGGTCCATGTCTCGTGGCCCTCTATCAGAATCCAGAGTTTTGAGAAGATTGGAGAAACTTAATTTTTCACCCCCCGAAAAAAAACGTAAGGGGTAACACTGTCATTTTTTTTCTGGTCAAAATTTTGAGTTTCAATATCTCAGCTCAGGAAGGGTCTAAAGCCTCAATTTTTGCACCCAGGTCCATGTCTCGTGGCCCTTTATCAGAAACCAGAGTTTTGAGAAGATTGGAGAAACTTAATTTTTCACCCCCCGAAAAAAAATGTAAGGGGTAACACTGTCATTTTTTTTTTCTGGTCAAAATTTTGAGTTTCAATATCTCAGCTCAGGAAGGGTCTACAGCCTCAATTTTTGCACCCAGGTCCATGTCTCGTGGCCCTCTAATCCAGAGTTTTGAGAAGATTGGAGAAACTTAATTTTTCACCCCCCGAAAAAAAATGTAAGGGGTAACACTGTCATTTTTTTTTCCGGTCAAAATTTTGAGTTTCAATATCTCAGCTCAGGAAGGGTCTACAGCCTCAATTTTTGCACCCAGGTCCATGTCTCGTGGCCCTCTATCAGAATCCAGAGTTTTGAGAAGATTGGAGAAACTTAATTTTTCACCCCCCGAAAAAAAAACGTAAGGGGTAACATTGTCATTTTTTTTTTCTGGTCAAAATTTTGAGTTTCAATATCTCAGCTCAGGAAGGGTCTACAGCCTCAATTTTTGCACCCAGGTCCATGTCTTGTGGCCCTCTATCAGAATCCAGAGTTTTGAGAAGATTGGAGAAACTTAATTTTTCACCCCCCGAAAAAAAATGTAAGGGGTAACACTGTCATTTTTTTTTTTCTGGTCACAATTTTGAGTTTCAATATCTCAGCTCAGGAAGGGTCTACAGCCTCAATTTTTGCACCCAGGTCCATGTCTCGTGGCCCTCTATCAGAATCCAGAGTTTTGAGAAGATTGGAGAAACTTAATTTTTCACTCCCCGAAAAAAAATGTAAGGGGTAACACTGTCATTTTTTTTCTGGTCAAAATTTTGAGTTTCAATATCTTAGCTCAGGAAGGGTCTACAGCCTCAATTTTTGCACCCAGGTCTATGTCTCGTGGCCCTCTATCAGAATCCAGAGTTTTGAGAAGATTGTAGAAACTTAATTTTCACCCCCCGAAAAAAAAAATGTAAGGGGTAACACTGTCATTTTTTTTTTCTGGTCAAAATTTTGAGTTTCACTTTCTCAGCTCAGGAAGGGTCTACAGCCTCAATTTTTGCACCCAGGTCCATGTCTCGTGGCCCTCTATCAGAATCCAGAGTTTTGAGAAGTTTGGAGAAACTTAATTTTTCACCCCCCGAAAAAAAATGTAAGGGGTAACACAGTCATTTTTTTTTTCTGGTCAAAAATTTGAGTTTCAATATCTCAGCTCAGGAAGGGTCTACAGCCTCAATTTTTGCACCCAGGTCCATGTCTCGTGGCCCTCTATCAGAATCCAGAGTTTTGAGAAGATTGGAGAAAATTAATTTTTCACCCCCCGAAAAAAAATGTAAGGGGTAACACTGTCATTTTTTTTTCTGGTCACAATTTTGAGTTTCAATATCTTAGCTCAGGAAGGGTCTACAGCCTCAATTTTTGCACCCAGGTCCATGTCTCGTGGCCCTCTATCAGAATCCAGAGTTTTGAGAAGATTAGAGAAACTTAATTTTTCACCCCCCGAAAAAAATGTAAGGGGTAACACTGTCATTTTTTTTTCTGGTCAAAATTTTGAGTTTCAATATCTCAGCTCAGGAAGGGTCTACAGCCTCAATTTTTGCACCCAGGTCCATGTCTCGTGGCCCTCTATCAGAATCCAGAGTTTTGAGAAGATTGGAGAAACTTAATTTTTCACCCCCCGAAAAAAAATGTAAGGGGTAACACTGTCATTTTTTTTTTCTGGTCAAAATTTTGAGTTTCAATATCTCAGCTCAGGAAGGGTCTACAGCCTCAATTTTTGCACCCAGGTCCATGTCTCTTGGCCCTCTATCAGAATCCAAAGTTTTGAGAAGATTGGAGAAACTTAATTTTTCACCCCCCGAAAAAAAATGTAAGGGGTAACACTGTCATTTTTTTTTCTGGTCAAAATTTTGAGTTTCACTTTCTCAGCTCAGGAAGGGTCTACAGCCTCAATTTTTGCACCCAGGTCCATGTCTCGTGGCCCTCTATCAGAATCCAGAGTTTTGAGAAGATTGGAGAAACTTAATTTTTCACCCCCCGAAAAAAAATGTAAGGGGTAACACTGTCATTTTTTTTTCTGGTCAAAATTTTGAGTTTCACTTTCTCAGCTCAGGAAGGGTCCACAGCCTCAATTTTTGCACCCAGGTCCATGTCTCGTGGCCCTCTATCAGAATCCAGAGTTTTGAGAAGATTGGAGAAACTTAATTTTTCACCCCCCGAAAAAAAATGTAAGGGGTAACACTGTCATTTTTTTTTCTGGTCAAAATTTTGAGTTTCAATATCTCAGCTCAGGAAGGGTCTACAGCCTCAATTTTTGCACCCAGGTCCATGTCTCGTGTCCCTCTATCAGAATCCAGAGTTTTGAGAAGATTGGAAAAACTTAATTTTTCAACCCCCGAAAAAAAAAAAATGTAAGGGGTAACACTGTAATTTTTTTTTCTGATCAAAATTTTGAGTTTCAATATCTCAGCTCAGGAAGGGTCTACAGTGTCAATTTTTGCACCCAGGTCCATGTCTCGTGGCCCTCTATCAGAATCCAGAGTTTTGAGAAGATTGGAGAAACTTAATTTTTCACCCCCTGAAAAAAAATGTAAGGGGTAACAGTGTCATTTTTTTTTTCTGGTCAAAATTTTGAGTTTCAATATCTCAGCTCAGGAAGGGTCTACAGCCTCAATTTTTGCACCCAGGTCCATGTCTCGTGGCCCTCTATCAGAATCCAGAGTTTTGAGAAGATTGGAGAAACTTAATTTTTCACCCCCCGAAAAAAAATGTAAGGGGTAACACTGTCATTTTTTTTTCTGGTCAAAATTTTGAGTTTCAATACCTCAGCTCAGGAAGGGTCTACAGCCTCAATTTTTGCACCCAGGTCCATGTCTCGTGGCCCTCTATCAGAATCCAGAGTTTTGAGAAGATTGGAGAAACTTAATTTTTCACCCCCCGAAAAAAAATGTAAGGGGTAACACTGTCATTTTTTTTTTCTGGTCAAAATTTTGAGTTTCAATATCTCAGCTCAGGAAGGATCTACAGCCTCAATTTTTGCACCCAGGTCCACGTCTCGTGACCCTCTATCAGAATCCAGAGTTTTGAGAAGATAGGAGAAACTTAATTTTTCACCCCCCGAAAAAAAAATGTAAGGGGTAACACTGTCATTTTTTTTTCTGGTCAAAATTTTGAGTTTCAATATCTCAGCTCAGGAAGGGTCTACAGCCTCAATTTTTGCACCCAGGTCCATGTCTCGTGGCCCTCTATCAGAATCCAGAGTTTTGAGAAGATTGGAGAAACTTAATTTTTCACCCCCCGAAAAAAAATGTAAGGGGTAACACTGTCATTTTTTTTTCTGGTCAAAATTTTGAGTTTCAATATCTCAGCTCAGGAAGGGTCTACAGCCTCAATTTTTGCACCCAGGTCCATGTCTCGTGGACCTCTATCAGAATCCAGAGTTTTGAGAAGATTGGAGAAACTTAATTTTTCACCCCCCGAAAAAAAATGTAAGGGGTAACACTGTCATTTTTTTTTTCTGCTCAAAATTTTGAGTTTCAATATCTCAGCTCAGGAAGGGTCTACAGCCTCAATTTTTGCACCCATGTCCATGTCTCGTGGCCCTCTATCAGAATCCAGAGTTTTGAGAAGATTGGAGAAACTTAATTTTTCACCCCCCCGAAAATTTTTTTTTTGGCCGAAATTTTGACTCCCTCCGATTTTCTTGAAATTCTGGATTCTGACAGAGGGCCACGAGACTTCGACCAGCGCACAAAAATGGAGGCTCTAGACCCTTCCAGAGCCAAGATATCGAAGGTCAAAATTTGGACCTGAAAAAAAAACATAAGGGGTAACACTGTCTTTTTTTTTTTGGCCGAAATTTTGACCCCCTCCGATTTTCTTGAAACTCTGGATTCTGACAGAGGGCCACGAGACTTCGACCACCGCGCAAAAATGGAGGCTCTAGACCCTTCCAGAGCCGAGATATCGAAGGTCAAAATTTGGACCTGAAAAAAAAACATAAGGGGTAACACTGTCTTTTTTTTTTTTTGGCCGAAATTTTGACCCCCTCCGATTTTCTTGAAACTCTGGATTCTGACAGAGGGCCACGAGACTTCGACCAGCGCGCAAAAATGGAGGCTCTAGACCCTTCCAGAGCCGAGATATCGAAGGTCAAAATTTGGACCTGAAAAAAAAACATAAGGGGTAACACTGTCTTTTTTTTTTTTGGCCGAAATTTTGACCCCCTCCGATTTTCTTGAAACTCTGGATTCTGACAGAGGGCCACGAGACTTCGACCAGCGCGCAAAAATGGAGGCTCTAGACCCTTCCAGAGCCGAGATATCGAAGGTCAAAATTTGGACCTGAAAAAAAAAACATAAGGGGTAACACTGTCATTTTTTTTTTTTTGGCCGAAATTTTGACCCCCTCCGATTTTCTTGAAACTCTGGATTCTGACAGAGGGCCACGAGACTTCGACCAGCGCGCAAAAATGGAGGCTCTAGACCCTTCCAGAGCCAAGATATCAAAGGTCAAAATTTGGACCTGAAAAAAAAACATAAGGGGTAACACTGTCTTTTTTTTTTTTTGGCCGAAATTTTGACCCCCTCCGATTTTCTTGAAACTCTGGATTCTGACAGAGGGCCACGAGACTTCGACCAGCGCGCAAAAATGGAGGCTCTAGACCCTTCCAGAGCCGAGATATCGAAGGTCAAAATTTGGACCTGAAAAAAAAACATAAGGGGTAACACTGTCATTTTTTTTTTTTGGCCGAAATTTTGACCCCCTCCGATTTTCTTGAAACTCTGGATTCTGACAGAGGGCCACGAGACTTCGACCACCGCGCAAAAATGGAAGCTCTAGACCCTTCCAGAGCCGAGATATCGAAGGTCAAAATTTGGACCTGAAAAAAAACATAAGGGGTAACACTGTCATTTTTTTTTGGCCGAAATTTTGACCCCCTCCGATTTTCTTGAAACTCTGGATTCTGACAGAGGGCCACGAGACTTCACCACCGCGCAAAAATGGAGGCTCTAGACCCTTCCAGAGCCGAGATATCGAAGGTCAAAATTTGGACCTGAAAAAAAAACATAAGGGGTAACACTGTCTTTTTTTTTTTGGCCGAAATTTTGACCCCCTCCGATTTTCTTGAAACTCTGGATTCTGACAGAGGGCCACGAGACTTCGACCAGCGCGCAAAAATGGAAGCTCTAGACCCTTCCAGAGCCGAAATATCGAAGGTCAAAATTTGGACCTGAAAAAAAAACATAAGGGGTAACACTGTCATTTTTTTTTTGGCCGAAATTTTGACCCCCTCCGATTTTCTTGAAACTCTGGATTCTGACAGAGGGCCACGAGACTTCGACCAGCGCGCAAAAATGGAGGCTCTAGACCCTTCCAGAGCCGAGATATCGAAGGTCAAAATTTGGACCTGAAAAAAAAACATAAGGGGTAACACTGTCATTTTTTTTTTTTGGCCGAAATTTTGACCCCCTCCGATTTTCTTGAAACTCTGGATTCTGACAGAGGGCCACGAGACTTCGACCAGCGCGCAAAAATGGAAGCTCTAGACCCTTCCAGAGCCGAGATATCGAAGGTCAAAATTTGGACCTGAAAAAAAAACATAAGGGGTAACACTGTCATTTTTTTTTGGCCGAAATTTTGACCCCCTCCGATTTTCTTGAAACTCTGGATTCTGACAGAGGGCCACGAGACGTCGACCAGCGCGCAAAAATGGAAGCTCTAGACCCTTCCAGAGCCGAGATATCGAAGGTCAAAATTTGGACCTGAAAAAAAAAACATAAGGGGTAACACTGTCATTTTTTTTTTTGGCCAAAATTTTGACCCACTCCGATTTTCTTGAAACTCTGGATTCTGACAGAGGGCCACGAGACGTCGACCAGCACGCAAAAATGGAAGCTCTAGACCCTTCCAGAGCCGAGATATCGAAGGTCAAAATTTGGACCTGAAAAAAAAAACATAAGGGGTAACACTGTCATTTTTTTTTTGGCCGAAATTTTGACCCCCTCCGATTTTCTTGAAACTCTGGATTCTGACAGAGGGCCACGAGACTTCGACCAGCACGCAAAAATGGAGGCTCTAGACCCTTCCAGAGCCGAGATATCGAAGGTCAAAATTTGGACCTGAAAAAAAAACATAAGGGGTAACACTGTCATTTTTTTTTTTGGCCGAAATTTTGACCCCCTCCGATTTTCTTGAAACTCTGGATTCTGACAGAGGGCCACGAGACTTCGACCAGCGCGCAAAAATGGAAGCTCTAGACCCTTCCAGAGCCGAGATATCGAAGGTCAAAATTTGGACCTGAAAAAAAAACATAAGGGGTAACACTGTCATTTTTTTTTTGGCCGAAATTTTGACCCCCTCCGATTTTCTTGAAACTCTGGATTCTGACAGAGGGCCACGAGACTTCGACCAGCGCGCAAAAATGGAGGCTCTAGACCCTTCCAGAGCCAAGATATCGAAGGTCAAAATTTGGACCTGAAAAAAAAACATAAGGGGTAACACTGTCTTTTTTTTTTTTGGCCGAAATTTTGACCCCCTCCGATTTTCTTGAAACTCTGGATTCTGACAGAGGGCCACAAGACTTCGACCACCGCGCAAAAATGGAGGCTCTAGACCCTTCCAGAGCCGAGATATCGAAGGTCAAAATTTGGACCTGAAAAAAAAACATAAGGGGTAACACTGTCATTTTTTTTTTTTTGGCCGAAATTTTGACCCCCTCCGATTTTCTTGAAACTCTGGATTCTGACAGAGGGCCACGAGACTTCGACCAGCGCGCAAAAATGGAAGCTCTAGACCCTTCCAGAGCCGAGATATCGAAGGTCAAAATTTGGACCTGAAAAAAAAACATAAGGGGTAACACTGTCTTTTTTTTTTTTGGCCGAAATTTTGACCCCCTCCGATTTTCTTGAAACTCTGGATTCTGACAGAGGGCCACGAGACTTCGACCACCGCGCAAAAATGGAGGCTCTAGACCCTTCCAGAGCCGAGATATCGAAGGTCAAAATTTGGACCTGAAAAAAAAACATAAGGGGTAACACTGTCATTTTTTTTTTTGGCCGAAATTTTGACCCCCTCCGATTTTCTTGAAACTCTGGATTCTGACAGAGGGCCACGAGACTTCGACCAGCGCGCAAAAATGGAAGCTCTAGACCCTTCCAGAGCCGAGATATCGAAGGTCAAAATTTGGACCTGAAAAAAAAAACATAAGGGGTAACACTGTCATTTTTTTTTTTGGCCGAAATTTTGACCCCCTCCGATTTTCTTGAAACTCTGGATTCTGACAGAGGGCCACGAGACTTCGACCAGCGCGCAAAAATGGAGGCTCTAGACCCTTCCAGAGCCAAGATATCGAAGGTCAAAATTTGGACCTGAAAAAAAAACATAAGGGGTAACACTGTCTTTTTTTTTTTTTTGGCCGAAATTTTGACCCCCTCCGATTTTCTTGAAACTCTGGATTCTGACAGAGGGCCACGAGACTTCGACCACCGCGCAAAAATGGAAGCTCTAGACCCTTCCAGAGCCGAGATATCGAAGGTCAAAATTTGGACCTGAAAAAAAAACATAAGGGGTAACACTGTCATTTTTTTTTTTGGCCGAAATTTTGACCCCCTCCGATTTTCTTGAAACTCTGGATTCTGACAGAGGGCCACGAGACTTCGACCAGCGCGCAAAAATGGAGGCTCTAGACCCTTCCAGAGCCAAGATATCGAAGGTCAAAATTTGGACCTGAAAAAAAAACATAAGGGGTAACACTGTCATTTTTTTTTTTGGCCGAAATTTTGACCCCCTCCGGTTTTCTTGAAACTCTGGATTCTGACAGAGGGCCACGAGACTTCGACCAGCGCGCAAAAATGGAGGCTCTAGACCCTTCCAGAGCCAAGATATCGAAGGTCAAAATTTGGACCTGAAAAAAAAACATAAGGGGTAACACTGTCTTTTTTTTTTTTTGGCCGAAATTTTGACCCCCTCCGATTTTCTTGAAACTCTGGATTCTGACAGAGGGCCACGAGACTTCGACCACCGCGCAAAAATGGAGGCTCTAGACCCTTCCAGAGCCGAGATATCGAAGGTCAAAATTTGGACCTGAAAAAAAAACATAAGGGGTAACACTGTCATTTTTTTTTTTGGCCGAAATTTTGACCCCCTCCGATTTTCTTGAAACTCTGGATTCTGACAGAGGGCCACGAGACTTCGACCAGCGCGCAAAAATGGAAGCTCTAGACCCTTCCAGAGCCGAGATATCGAAGGTCAAAATTTGGACCTGAAAAAAAAACATAAGGGGTAACACTGTCATTTTTTTTTTTGGCCGAAATTTTGACCCCCTCCGATTTTCTTGAAACTCTGGATTCTGACAGAGGGCCACGAGACTTCGACCAGCGCGCAAAAATGGAGGCTCTAGACCCTTCCAGAGCCAAGATATCGAAGGTCAAAATTTGGACCTGAAAAAAAAACATAAGGGGTAACACTGTCTTTTTTTTTTTTTTGGCCGAAATTTTGACCCCCTCCGATTTTCTTGAAACTCTGGATTCTGACAGAGGGCCACGAGACTTCGACCACCGCGCAAAAATGGAGGCTCTAGACCCTTCCAGAGCCAAGATATCGAAGGTCAAAATTTGGACCTGAAAAAAAAACATAAGGGGTAACACTGTCTTTTTTTTTTTTGGCCGAAATTTTGACCCCCTCCGATTTTCTTGAAACTCTGGATTCTGACAGAGGGCCACGAGACTTCGACCACCGCGCAAAAATGGAGGCTCTAGACCCTTCCAGAGCCGAGATATCGAAGGTCAAAATTTGGACCTGAAAAAAAAAACATAAGGGGTAACACTGTCATTTTTTTTTTTTTGGCCGAAATTTTGACCCCCTCCGATTTTCTTGAAACTCTGGATTCTGACAGAGGGCCACGAGACTTCGACCAGCGCGCAAAAATGGAAGCTCTAGACCCTCCCAGAGCCGAGATATCGAAGGTCAAAATTTGGACCTGAAAAAAAAACATAAGGGGTAACACTGTCTTTTTTTTTTTTGGCCGAAATTTTGACCCCCTCCGATTTTCTTGAAACTCTGGATTCTGACAGAGGGCCACGAGACTTCGACCACCGCGCAAAAATGGAGGCTCTAGACCCTTCCAGAGCCGAGATATCGAAGGTCAAAATTTGGACCTGAAAAAAAAACATAAGGGGTAACACTGTCATTTTTTTTTTTGGCCGAAATTTTGACCCCCTCCGATTTTCTTGAAACTCTGGATTCTGACAGAGGGCCACGAGACTTCGACCAGCGCGCAAAAATGGAAGCTCTAGACCCTTCCAGAGCCGAGATATCGAAGGTCAAAATTTGGACCTGAAAAAAAAACATAAGGGGTAACACTGTCATTTTTTTTTGGCCGAAATTTTGACCCCCTCCGATTTTCTTGAAACTCTGGATTCTGACAGAGGGCCACGAGACTTCACCACCGCGCAAAAATGGAGGCTCTAGACCCTTCCAGAGCCGAGATATCGAAGGTCAAAATTTGGACCTGAAAAAAAAACATAAGGGGTAACACTGTCTTTTTTTTTTTTGGCCGAAATTTTGACCCCCTCCGATTTTCTTGAAACTCTGGATTCTGACAGAGGGCCACGAGACTTCGACCAGCGCGCAAAAATGGAAGCTCTAGACCCTTCCAGAGCCGAAATATCGAAGGTCAAAATTTGGACCTGAAAAAAAAAACATAAGGGGTAACACTGTCATTTTTTTTTTGGCCGAAATTTTGACCCCCTCCGATTTTCTTGAAACTCTGGATTCTGACAGAGGGCCACGAGACTTCGACCAGCGCGCAAAAATGGAGGCTCTAGACCCTTCCAGAGCCGAGATATCGAAGGTCAAAATTTGGACCTGAAAAAAAAACATAAGGGGTAACACTGTCATTTTTTTTTTTTGGCCGAAATTTTGACCCCCTCCGATTTTCTTGAAACTCTGGATTCTGACAGAGGGCCACGAGACTTCGACCAGCGCGCAAAAATGGAAGCTCTAGACCCTTCCAGAGCCGAGATATCGAAGGTCAAAATTTGGACCTGAAAAAAAAACATAAGGGGTAACACTGTCATTTTTTTTTGGCCGAAATTTTGACCCCCTCCGATTTTCTTGAAACTCTGGATTCTGACAGAGGGCCACGAGACGTCGACCAGCGCGCAAAAATGGAAGCTCTAGACCCTTCCAGAGCCGAGATATCGAAGGTCAAAATTTGGACCTGAAAAAAAAAACATAAGGGGTAACACTGTCATTTTTTTTTTTTGGCCAAAATTTTGACCCCCTCCGATTTTCTTGAAACTCTGGATTCTGACAGAGGGCCACGAGACGTCGACCAGCGCGCAAAAATGGAAGCTCTAGACCCTTCCAGAGCCGAGATATCGAAGGTCAAAATTTGGACCTGAAAAAAAAAAACATAAGGGGTAACACTGTCATTTTTTTTTGGCCGAAATTTTGACCCCCTCCGATTTTCTTGAAACTCTGGATTCTGACAGAGGGCCACGAGACTTCGACCAGCACGCAAAAATGGAGGCTCTAGACCCTTCCAGAGCCGAGATATCGAAGGTCAAAATTTGGACCTGAAAAAAAAACATAAGGGGTAACACTGTCATTTTTTTTTTTGGCCGAAATTTTGACCCCCTCCGATTTTCTTGAAACTCTGGATTCTGACAGAGGGCCACGAGACTTCGACCAGCGCGCAAAAATGGAAGCTCTAGACCCTTCCAGAGCCGAGATATCGAAGGTCAAAATTTGGACCTGAAAAAAAAACATAAGGGGTAACACTGTCATTTTTTTTTTTTGGCCGAAATTTTGACCCCCTCCGATTTTCTTGAAACTCTGGATTCTGACAGAGGGCCACGAGACTTCGACCAGCGCGCAAAAATGGAGGCTCTAGACCCTTCCAGAGCCGAGATATCGAAGGTCAAAATTTGGACCTGAAAAAAAAAACATAAGGGGTAACACTGTCGTTTTTTTTTTTTGGCCGAAATTTTGACCCCTCCGATTTTCTTGAAACTCTGGATTCTGACAGAGGGCCACGAGACTTCGACCAGCGCGCAAAAATGGAGGCTCTAGACCCTTCCAGAGCCAAGATATCGAAGGTCAAAATTTGGACCTGAAAAAAAAACATAAGGGGTAACACTGTCTTTTTTTTTTTTGGCCGAAATTTTGACCCCCTCCGATTTTCTTGAAACTCTGGATTCTGACAGAGGGCCACAAGACTTCGACCACCGCGCAAAAATGGAGGCTCTAGACCCTTCCAGAGCCGAGATATCGAAGGTCAAAATTTGGACCTGAAAAAAAAACATAAGGGGTAACACTGTCATTTTTTTTTTTTTGGCCGAAATTTTGACCCCCTCCGATTTTCTTGAAACTCTGGATTCTGACAGAGGGCCACGAGACTTCGACCAGCGCGCAAAAATGGAAGCTCTAGACCCTTCCAGAGCCGAGATATCGAAGGTCAAAATTTGGACCTGAAAAAAAAAACATAAGGGGTAACACTGTCTTTTTTTTTTTTGGCCGAAATTTTGACCCCCTCCGATTTTCTTGAAACTCTGGATTCTGACAGAGGGCCACGAGACTTCGACCACCGCGCAAAAATGGAGGCTCTAGACCCTTCCAGAGCCGAGATATCGAAGGTCAAAATTTGGACCTGAAAAAAAAACATAAGGGGTAACACTGTCATTTTTTTTTTTGGCTGAAATTTTGACCCCCTCCGATTTTCTTGAAACTCTGGATTCTGACAGAGGGCCACGAGACTTCGACCAGCGCGCAAAAATGGAAGCTCTAGACCCTTCCAGAGCCGAGATATCGAAGGTCAAAATTTGGACCTGAAAAAAAAAACATAAGGGGCAACACTGTCATTTTTTTTTTTGGCCGAAATTTTGACCCCCTCCGATTTTCTTGAAACTCTGGATTCTGACAGAGGGCCACGAGACTTCGACCAGCGCGCAAAAATGGAGGCTCTAGACCCTTCCAGAGCCAAGATATCGAAGGTCAAAATTTGGACCTGAAAAAAAAAACATAAGGGGTAACACTGTCTTTTTTTTTTTTTTGGCCGAAATTTTGACCCCCTCCGATTTTCTTGAAACTCTGGATTCTGACAGAGGGCCACGAGACTTCGACCACCGCGCAAAAATGGAAGCTCTAGACCCTTCCAGAGCCGAGATATCGAAGGTCAAAATTTGGACCTGAAAAAAAAACATAAGGGGTAACACTGTCATTTTTTTTTTTGGCCGAAATTTTGACCCCCTCCGATTTTCTTGAAACTCTGGATTCTGACAGAGGGCCACGAGACTTCGACCAGCGCGCAAAAATGGAGGCTCTAGACCCTTCCAGAGCCAAGATATCGAAGGTCAAAATTTGGACCTGAAAAAAAAACATAAGGGGTAACACTGTCATTTTTTTTTTGGCCGAAATTTTGACCCCCTCCGATTTTCTTGAAACTCTGGATTCTGACAGAGGGCCACGAGACTTCGACCAGCGCGCAAAAATGGAGGCTCTAGACCCTTCCAGAGCCAAGATATCGAAGGTCAAAATTTGGACCTGAAAAAAAAACATAAGGGGTAACACTGTCTTTTTTTTTTTTGGCCGAAATTTTGACCCCCTCCGATTTTCTTGAAACTCTGGATTCTGACAGAGGGCCACGAGACTTCGACCACCGCGCAAAAATGGAGGCTCTAGACCCTTCCAGAGCCGAGATATCGAAGGTCAAAATTTGGACCTGAAAAAAAAACATAAGGGGTAACACTGTCATTTTTTTTTTTGGCCGAAATTTTGACCCCCTCCGATTTTCTTGAAACTCTGGATTCTGACAGAGGGCCACGAGACTTCGACCAGCGCGCAAAAATGGAAGCTCTAGACCCTTCCAGAGCCGAGATATCGAAGGTCAAAATTTGGACCTGAAAAAAAAACATAAGGGGTAACACTGTCATTTTTTTTTTGGCCGAAATTTTGACCCCCTCCGATTTTCTTGAAACTCTGGATTCTGACAGAGGGCCACGAGACTTCGACCAGCGCGCAAAAATGGAGGCTCTAGACCCTTCCAGAGCCAAGATATCGAAGGTCAAAATTTGGACCTGAAAAAAAAACATAAGGGGTAACACTGTCTTTTTTTTTTTTTTGGCCGAAATTTTGACCCCCTCCGATTTTCTTGAAACTCTGGATTCTGACAGAGGGCCACGAGACTTCGACCACCGCGCAAAAATGGAGGCTCTAGACCCTTCCAGAGCCAAGATATCGAAGGTCAAAATTTGGACCTGAAAAAAAAACATAAGGGGTAACACTGTCTTTTTTTTTTTTGGCCGAAATTTTGACCCCCTCCGATTTTCTTGAAACTCTGGATTCTGACAGAGGGCCACGAGACTTCGACCACAGCGCAAAAATGGAGGCTCTAGACCCTTCCAGAGCCGAGATATCGAAGGTCAAAATTTGGACCTGAAAAAAAAAACATAAGGGGTAACACTGTCATTTTTTTTTTTTTGGCCGAAATTTTGACCCCCTCCGATTTTCTTGAAACTCTGGATTCTGACAGAGGGCCACGAGACTTCGACCAGCGCGCAAAAATGGAAGCTCTAGACCCTTCCAGAGCCGAGATATCGAAGGTCAAAATTTGGACCTGAAAAAAAAACATAAGGGGTAACACTGTCTTTTTTTTTTTTGGCCGAAATTTTGACCCCCTCCGATTTTCTTGAAACTCTGGATTCTGACAGAGGGCCACGAGACTTCGACCACCGCGCAAAAATGGAGGCTCTAGACCCTTCCAGAGCCGAGATATCGAAGGTCAAAATTTGGACCTGAAAAAAAAACATAAGGGGTAACACTGTCATTTTTTTTTTTGGCCGAAATTTTGACCCCCTCCGATTTTCTTGAAACTCTGGATTCTGACAGAGGGCCACGAGACTTCGACCAGCGCGCAAAAATGGAAGCTCTAGACCCTTCCAGAGCCGAGATATCGAAGGTCAAAATTTGGACCTGAAAAAAAAAACATAAGGGGTAACACTGTCATTTTTTTTTTTGGCCGAAATTTTGACCCCCTCCGATTTTCTTGAAACTCTGGATTCTGACAGAGGGCCACGAGACTTCGACCAGCGCGCAAAAATGGAGGCTCTAGACCCTTCCAGAGCCAAGATATCGAAGGTCAAAATTTGGACCTGAAAAAAAAACATAAGGGGTAACACTGTCTTTTTTTTTTTTGGCCGAAATTTTGACCCCCTCCGATTTTCTTGAAACTCTGGATTCTGACAGAGGGCCACGAGACTTCGACCAGCGCGCAAAAATGGAAGCTCTAGACCCTTCCAGAGCCGAGATATCGAAGGTCAAAATTTGGACCTGAAAAAAAAACATAAGGGGTAACACTGTCATTTTTTTTTTTGGCCGAAATTTTGACCCCCTCCGATTTTCTTGAAACTCTGGATTCTGACAGAGGGCCACGAGACTTCGACCAGCGCGCAAAAATGGAGGCTCTAGACCCTTCCAGAGCCAAGATATCGAAGGTCAAAATTTGGACCTGAAAAAAAAACATAAGGGGTAACACTGTCATTTTTTTTTTTTGGCCGAAATTTTGACCCCCTCCGATTTTCTTGAAACTCTGGATTCTGACAGAGGGCCACGAGACTTCGACCAGCGCGCAAAAATGGAGGCTCTAGACCCTTCCAGAGCCAAGATATCGAAGGTCAAAATTTGGACCTGAAAAAAAAACATAAGGGGTAACACTGTCTTTTTTTTTTTTTGGCCGAAATTTTGACCCCCTCCGATTTTCTTGAAACTCTGGATTCTGACAGAGGGCCACGAGACTTCGACCACCGCGCAAAAATGGAGGCTCTAGACCCTTCCAGAGCCGAGATATCGAAGGTCAAAATTTGGACCTGAAAAAAAAACATAAGGGGTAACACTGTCATTTTTTTTTTTTGGCCGAAATTTTGACCCCCTCCGATTTTCTTGAAACTCTGGATTCTGACAGAGGGCCACGAGACTTCGACCAGCGCGCAAAAATGGAAGCTCTAGACCCTTCCAGAGCCGAGATATCGAAGGTCAAAATTTGGACCTGAAAAAAAAACATAAGGGGTAACACTGTCATTTTTTTTTTTGGCCGAAATTTTGACCCCCTCCGATTTTCTTGAAACTCTGGATTCTGACAGAGGGCCACGAGACTTCGACCAGCGCGCAAAAATGGAGGCTCTAGACCCTTCCAGAGCCAAGATATCGAAGGTCAAAATTTGGACCTGAAAAAAAAAAACATAAGGGGTAACACTGTCTTTTTTTTTTTTTTGGCCGAAATTTTGACCCCCTCCGATTTTCTTGAAACTCTGGATTCTGACAGAGGGCCACGAGACTTCGACCAGCGCGCAAAAATGGAGGCTCTAGACCCTTCCAGAGCCAAGATATCGAAGGTCAAAATTTGGACCTGAAAAAAAAACATAAGGGGTAACACTGTCTTTTTTTTTTTGGCCGAAATTTTGACCCCCTCCGATTTTCTTGAAACTCTGGATTCTGACAGAGGGCCACGAGACTTCGACCACCGCGCAAAAATGGAGGCTCTAGACCCTTCCAGAGCCGAGATATCGAAGGTCAAAATTTGGACCTGAAAAAAAAACATAAGGGGTAACACTGTCATTTTTTTTTTTTTGGCCGAAATTTTGACCCCCTCCGATTTTCTTGAAACTCTGGATTCTGACAGAGGGCCACGAGACTTCGACCAGCGCGCAAAAATGGAAGCTCTAGACCCTTCCAGAGCCGAGATATCGAAGGTCAAAATTTGGACCTGAAAAAAAAACATAAGGGGTAACACTGTCTTTTTTTTTTTTTGGCCGAAATTTTGACCCCCTCCGATTTTCTTGAAACTCTGGATTCTGACAGAGGGCCACGAGACTTCGACCAGCGCGCAAAAATGGAGGCTCTAGACCCTTCCAGAGCCAAGATATCGAAGGTCAAAATTTGGACCTGAAAAAAAAACATAAGGGGTAACACTGTCTTTTTTTTTTTTTGGCCGAAATTTTGACCCCCTCCGATTTTCTTGAAACTCTGGATTCTGACAGAGGGCCACGAGACTTCGACCACCGCGCAAAAATGGAGGCTCTAGACCCTTCCATAGCCGAGATATCGAAGGTCAAAATTTGGACCTGAAAAAAAAAACATAAGGGGTAACACTGTCATTTTTTTTTTTTGGCCGAAATTTTGACCCCCTCCGATTTTCTTGAAACTCTGGATTCTGACAGAGGGCCACGAGACTTCGACCAGCGCGCAAAAATGGAAGCTCTAGACCCTTCCAGAGCCGAGATATCGAAGGTCAAAATTTGGACCTGAAAAAAAACATAAGGGGTAACACTGTCTTTTTTTTTTTGGCCGAAATTTTGACCCCCTCCGATTTTCTTGAAACTCTGGATTCTGACAGAGGGCCACGAGACTTCGACCACCGCGCAAAAATGGAGGCTCTAGACCCTTCCAGAGCCGAGATATCGAAGGTCAAAATTTGGACCTGAAAAAAAAAACATAAGGGGTAACACTGTCATTTTTTTTTTGGCCGAAATTTTGACCCCCTCCGATTTTCTTGAAACTCTGGATTCTGACAGAGGGCCACGAGACTTCGACCAGCGCGCAAAAATGGAAGCTCTAGACCCTTCCAGAGCCGAGATATCGAAGGTCAAAATTTGGACCTGAAAAAAAAACATAAGGGGTAACACTGTCATTTTTTTTTTTGGCCGAAATTTTGACCCCCTCCGATTTTCTTGAAACTCTGGATTCTGACAGAGGGCCACGAGACTTCGACCAGCGCGCAAAAATGGAGGCTCTAGACCCTTCCAGAGCCAAGATATCGAAGGTCAAAATTTGGACCTGAAAAAAAAACATAAGGGGTAACACTGTCATTTTTTTTTTTTGGCCGAAATTTTGACCCCCTCCGATTTTCTTGAAACTCTGGATTCTGACAGAGGGCCACGAGACTTCGACCACCGCGCAAAAATGGAAGCTCTAGACCCTTCCAGAGCCGAGATATCGAAGGTCAAAATTTGGACCTGAAAAAAAAACATAAGGGGTAACACTGTCATTTTTTTTTTTGGCCGAAATTTTGACCCCCTCCGATTTTCTTGAAACTCTGGATTCTGACAGAGGGCCACGAGACTTCGACCACCGCGCAAAAATGGAGGCTCTAGACCCTTCCAGAGCCGAGATATCGAAGGTCAAAATTTGGACCTGAAAAAAAAACATAAGGGGTAACACTGTCATTTTTTTTTTTGGCCGAAATTTTGACCCCCTCCGATTTTCTTGAAACTCTGGATTCTGACAGAGGGCCACGAGACTTCGACCAGCGCGCAAAAATGGAGGCTCTAGACCCTTCCAGAGCCAAGATATCGAAGGTCAAAATTTGGACCTGAAAAAAAAACATAAGGGGTAACACTGTCTTTTTTTTTTTTGGCCGAAATTTTGACCCCCTCCGATTTTCTTGAAACTCTGGATTCTGACAGAGGGCCACGAGACTTCGACCACCGTGCAAAAATGGAGGCTCTAGACCCTTCCAGAGCCGAGATATCGAAGGTCAAAATTTGGACCTGAAAAAAAAACATAAGGGGTAACACTGTCATTTTTTTTTTTGGCCGAAATTTTGACTCCCTCCGATTTTCTTGAAATTCTGGATTCTGACAGAGGGCCACGAGACTTCGACCAGCGCACAAAAATGGAGGCTCTAGACCCTTCCAGAGCCAAGATATCGAAGGTCAAAATTTGGACCTGAAAAAAAAACATAAGGGGTAACACTGTCTTTTTTTTTTTGGCCGAAATTTTGACCCCCTCCGATTTTCTTGAAACTCTGGATTCTGACAGAGGGCCACGAGACTTCGACCACCGCGCAAAAATGGAGGCTCTAGACCCTTCCAGAGCCGAGATATCGAAGGTCAAAATTTGGACCTGAAAAAAAAACATAAGGGGTAACACTGTCTTTTTTTTTTTTTGGCCGAAATTTTGACCCCCTCCGATTTTCTTGAAACTCTGGATTCTGACAGAGGGCCACGAGACTTCGACCAGCGCGCAAAAATGGAGGCTCTAGACCCTTCCAGAGCCGAGATATCGAAGGTCAAAATTTGGACCTGAAAAAAAAACATAAGGGGTAACACTGTCTTTTTTTTTTTTGGCCGAAATTTTGACCCCCTCCGATTTTCTTGAAACTCTGGATTCTGACAGAGGGCCACGAGACTTCGACCAGCGCGCAAAAATGGAGGCTCTAGACCCTTCCAGAGCCGAGATATCGAAGGTCAAAATTTGGACCTGAAAAAAAAAACATAAGGGGTAACACTGTCATTTTTTTTTTTTTGGCCGAAATTTTGACCCCCTCCGATTTTCTTGAAACTCTGGATTCTGACAGAGGGCCACGAGACTTCGACCAGCGCGCAAAAATGGAGGCTCTAGACCCTTCCAGAGCCAAGATATCAAAGGTCAAAATTTGGACCTGAAAAAAAAACATAAGGGGTAACACTGTCTTTTTTTTTTTTTGGCCGAAATTTTGACCCCCTCCGATTTTCTTGAAACTCTGGATTCTGACAGAGGGCCACGAGACTTCGACCAGCGCGCAAAAATGGAGGCTCTAGACCCTTCCAGAGCCGAGATATCGAAGGTCAAAATTTGGACCTGAAAAAAAAACATAAGGGGTAACACTGTCATTTTTTTTTTTTGGCCGAAATTTTGACCCCCTCCGATTTTCTTGAAACTCTGGATTCTGACAGAGGGCCACGAGACTTCGACCACCGCGCAAAAATGGAAGCTCTAGACCCTTCCAGAGCCGAGATATCGAAGGTCAAAATTTGGACCTGAAAAAAAACATAAGGGGTAACACTGTCATTTTTTTTTGGCCGAAATTTTGACCCCCTCCGATTTTCTTGAAACTCTGGATTCTGACAGAGGGCCACGAGACTTCACCACCGCGCAAAAATGGAGGCTCTAGACCCTTCCAGAGCCGAGATATCGAAGGTCAAAATTTGGACCTGAAAAAAAAACATAAGGGGTAACACTGTCTTTTTTTTTTTGGCCGAAATTTTGACCCCCTCCGATTTTCTTGAAACTCTGGATTCTGACAGAGGGCCACGAGACTTCGACCAGCGCGCAAAAATGGAAGCTCTAGACCCTTCCAGAGCCGAAATATCGAAGGTCAAAATTTGGACCTGAAAAAAAAACATAAGGGGTAACACTGTCATTTTTTTTTTGGCCGAAATTTTGACCCCCTCCGATTTTCTTGAAACTCTGGATTCTGACAGAGGGCCACGAGACTTCGACCAGCGCGCAAAAATGGAGGCTCTAGACCCTTCCAGAGCCGAGATATCGAAGGTCAAAATTTGGACCTGAAAAAAAAACATAAGGGGTAACACTGTCATTTTTTTTTTTTGGCCGAAATTTTGACCCCCTCCGATTTTCTTGAAACTCTGGATTCTGACAGAGGGCCACGAGACTTCGACCAGCGCGCAAAAATGGAAGCTCTAGACCCTTCCAGAGCCGAGATATCGAAGGTCAAAATTTGGACCTGAAAAAAAAACATAAGGGGTAACACTGTCATTTTTTTTTGGCCGAAATTTTGACCCCCTCCAATTTTCTTGAAACTCTGGATTCTGACAGAGGGCCACGAGACGTCGACCAGCGCGCAAAAATGGAAGCTCTAGACCCTTCCAGAGCCGAGATATCGAAGGTCAAAATTTGGACCTGAAAAAAAAAACATAAGGGGTAACACTGTCATTTTTTTTTTTGGCCAAAATTTTGACCCACTCCGATTTTCTTGAAACTCTGGATTCTGACAGAGGGCCACGAGACGTCGACCAGCACGCAAAAATGGAAGCTCTAGACCCTTCCAGAGCCGAGATATCGAAGGTCAAAATTTGGACCTGAAAAAAAAAACATAAGGGGTAACACTGTCATTTTTTTTTTGGCCGAAATTTTGACCCCCTCCGATTTTCTTGAAACTCTGGATTCTGACAGAGGGCCACGAGACTTCGACCAGCACGCAAAAATGGAGGCTCTAGACCCTTCCAGAGCCGAGATATCGAAGGTCAAAATTTGGACCTGAAAAAAAAACATAAGGGGTAACACTGTCATTTTTTTTTTTGGCCGAAATTTTGACCCCCTCCGATTTTCTTGAAACTCTGGATTCTGACAGAGGGCCACGAGACTTCGACCAGCGCGCAAAAATGGAAGCTCTAGACCCTTCCAGAGCCGAGATATCGAAGGTCAAAATTTGGACCTGAAAAAAAAACATAAGGGGTAACACTGTCATTTTTTTTTTGGCCGAAATTTTGACCCCCTCCGATTTTCTTGAAACTCTGGATTCTGACAGAGGGCCACGAGACTTCGACCAGCGCGCAAAAATGGAGGCTCTAGACCCTTCCAGAGCCAAGATATCGAAGGTCAAAATTTGGACCTGAAAAAAAAACATAAGGGGTAACACTGTCTTTTTTTTTTTTGGCCGAAATTTTGACCCCCTCCGATTTTCTTGAAACTCTGGATTCTGACAGAGGGCCACAAGACTTCGACCACCGCGCAAAAATGGAGGCTCTAGACCCTTCCAGAGCCGAGATATCGAAGGTCAAAATTTGGACCTGAAAAAAAAACATAAGGGGTAACACTGTCATTTTTTTTTTTTTGGCCGAAATTTTGACCCCCTCCGATTTTCTTGAAACTCTGGATTCTGACAGAGGGCCACGAGACTTCGACCAGCGCGCAAAAATGGAAGCTCTAGACCCTTCCAGAGCCGAGATATCGAAGGTCAAAATTTGGACCTGAAAAAAAAACATAAGGGGTAACACTGTCTTTTTTTTTTTTGGCCGAAATTTTGACCCCCTCCGATTTTCTTGAAACTCTGGATTCTGACAGAGGGCCACGAGACTTCGACCACCGCGCAAAAATGGAGGCTCTAGACCCTTCCAGAGCCGAGATATCGAAGGTCAAAATTTGGACCTGAAAAAAAAACATAAGGGGTAACACTGTCATTTTTTTTTTTGGCCGAAATTTTGACCCCCTCCGATTTTCTTGAAACTCTGGATTCTGACAGAGGGCCACGAGACTTCGACCAGCGCGCAAAAATGGAAGCTCTAGACCCTTCCAGAGCCGAGATATCGAAGGTCAAAATTTGGACCTGAAAAAAAAAACATAAGGGGTAACACTGTCATTTTTTTTTTTGGCCGAAATTTTGACCCCCTCCGATTTTCTTGAAACTCTGGATTCTGACAGAGGGCCACGAGACTTCGACCAGCGCGCAAAAATGGAGGCTCTAGACCCTTCCAGAGCCAAGATATCGAAGGTCAAAATTTGGACCTGAAAAAAAAACATAAGGGGTAACACTGTCTTTTTTTTTTTTTTGGCCGAAATTTTGACCCCCTCCGATTTTCTTGAAACTCTGGATTCTGACAGAGGGCCACGAGACTTCGACCACCGCGCAAAAATGGAAGCTCTAGACCCTTCCAGAGCCGAGATATCGAAGGTCAAAATTTGGACCTGAAAAAAAAACATAAGGGGTAACACTGTCATTTTTTTTTTTGGCCGAAATTTTGACCCCCTCCGATTTTCTTGAAACTCTGGATTCTGACAGAGGGCCACGAGACTTCGACCAGCGCGCAAAAATGGAGGCTCTAGACCCTTCCAGAGCCAAGATATCGAAGGTCAAAATTTGGACCTGAAAAAAAAACATAAGGGGTAACACTGTCATTTTTTTTTTTGGCCGAAATTTTGACCCCCTCCGGTTTTCTTGAAACTCTGGATTCTGACAGAGGGCCACGAGACTTCGACCAGCGCGCAAAAATGGAGGCTCTAGACCCTTCCAGAGCCAAGATATCGAAGGTCAAAATTTGGACCTGAAAAAAAAACATAAGGGGTAACACTGTCTTTTTTTTTTTTTGGCCGAAATTTTGACCCCCTCCGATTTTCTTGAAACTCTGGATTCTGACAGAGGGCCACGAGACTTCGACCACCGCGCAAAAATGGAGGCTCTAGACCCTTCCAGAGCCGAGATATCGAAGGTCAAAATTTGGACCTGAAAAAAAAACATAAGGGGTAACACTGTCATTTTTTTTTTGGCCGAAATTTTGACCCCCTCCGATTTTCTTGAAACTCTGGATTCTGACAGAGGGCCACGAGACTTCGACCAGCGCGCAAAAATGGAAGCTCTAGACCCTTCCAGAGCCGAGATATCGAAGGTCAAAATTTGGACCTGAAAAAAAAACATAAGGGGTAACACTGTCATTTTTTTTTTTGGCCGAAATTTTGACCCCCTCCGATTTTCTTGAAACTCTGGATTCTGACAGAGGGCCACGAGACTTCGACCAGCGCGCAAAAATGGAGGCTCTAGACCCTTCCAGAGCCAAGATATCGAAGGTCAAAATTTGGACCTGAAAAAAAAACATAAGGGGTAACACTGTCTTTTTTTTTTTTTTGGCCGAAATTTTGACCCCCTCCGATTTTCTTGAAACTCTGGATTCTGACAGAGGGCCACGAGACTTCGACCACCGCGCAAAAATGGAGGCTCTAGACCCTTCCAGAGCCAAGATATCGAAGGTCAAAATTTGGACCTGAAAAAAAAACATAAGGGGTAACACTGTCTTTTTTTTTTTTGGCCGAAATTTTGACCCCCTCCGATTTTCTTGAAACTCTGGATTCTGACAGAGGGCCACGAGACTTCGACCACCGCGCAAAAATGGAGGCTCTAGACCCTTCCAGAGCCGAGATATCGAAGGTCAAAATTTGGACCTGAAAAAAAAAACATAAGGGGTAACACTGTCATTTTTTTTTTTTTGGCCGAAATTTTGACCCCGTCCGATTTTCTTGAAACTCTGGATTCTGACAGAGGGCCACGAGACTTCGACCAGCGCGCAAAAATGGAAGCTCTAGACCCTCCCAGAGCCGAGATATCGAAGGTCAAAATTTGGACCTGAAAAAAAAACATAAGGGGTAACACTGTCTTTTTTTTTTTTGGCCGAAATTTTGACCCCCTCCGATTTTCTTGAAACTCTGGATTCTGACAGAGGGCCACGAGACTTCGACCACCGCGCAAAAATGGAGGCTCTAGACCCTTCCAGAGCCGAGATATCGAAGGTCAAAATTTGGACCTGAAAAAAAAACATAAGGGGTAACACTGTCATTTTTTTTTTTGGCCGAAATTTTGACCCCCTCCGATTTTCTTGAAACTCTGGATTCTGACAGAGGGCCACGAGACTTCGACCAGCGCGCAAAAATGGAAGCTCTAGACCCTTCCAGAGCCGAGATATCGAAGGTCAAAATTTGGACCTGAAAAAAAAACATAAGGGGTAACACTGTCATTTTTTTTTGGCCGAAATTTTGACCCCCTCCGATTTTCTTGAAACTCTGGATTCTGACAGAGGGCCACGAGACTTCACCACCGCGCAAAAATGGAGGCTCTAGACCCTTCCAGAGCCGAGATATCGAAGGTCAAAATTTGGACCTGAAAAAAAAACATAAGGGGTAACACTGTCTTTTTTTTTTTTGGCCGAAATTTTGACCCCCTCCGATTTTCTTGAAACTCTGGATTCTGACAGAGGGCCACGAGACTTCGACCAGCGCGCAAAAATGGAAGCTCTAGACCCTTCCAGAGCCGAAATATCGAAGGTCAAAATTTGGACCTGAAAAAAAAAAACATAAGGGGTAACACTGTCATTTTTTTTTTGGCCGAAATTTTGACCCCCTCCGATTTTCTTGAAACTCTGGATTCTGACAGAGGGCCACGAGACTTCGACCAGCGCGCAAAAATGGAGGCTCTAGACCCTTCCAGAGCCGAGATATCGAAGGTCAAAATTTGGACCTGAAAAAAAAACATAAGGGGTAACACTGTCATTTTTTTTTTTTGGCCGAAATTTTGACCCCCTCCGATTTTCTTGAAACTCTGGATTCTGACAGAGGGCCACGAGACTTCGACCAGCGCGCAAAAATGGAAGCTCTAGACCCTTCCAGAGCCGAGATATCGAAGGTCAAAATTTGGACCTGAAAAAAAAACATAAGGGGTAACACTGTCATTTTTTTTTGGCCGAAATTTTGACCCCCTCCGATTTTCTTGAAACTCTGGATTCTGACAGAGGGCCACGAGACGTCGACCAGCGCGCAAAAATGGAAGCTCTAGACCCTTCCAGAGCCGAGATATCGAAGGTCAAAATTTGGACCTGAAAAAAAAAACATAAGGGGTAACACTGTCATTTTTTTTTTTTGGCCAAAATTTTGACCCCCTCCGATTTTCTTGAAACTCTGGATTCTGACAGAGGGCCACGAGACGTCGACCAGCGCGCAAAAATGGAAGCTCTAGACCCTTCCAGAGCCGAGATATCGAAGGTCAAAATTTGGACCTGAAAAAAAAAAACATAAGGGGTAACACTGTCATTTTTTTTTGGCCGAAATTTTGACCCCCTCCGATTTTCTTGAAACTCTGGATTCTGACAGAGGGCCACGAGACTTCGACCAGCACGCAAAAATGGAGGCTCTAGACCCTTCCAGAGCCGAGATATCGAAGGTCAAAATTTGGACCTGAAAAAAAAACATAAGGGGTAACACTGTCATTTTTTTTTTTGGCCGAAATTTTGACCCCCTCCGATTTTCTTGAAACTCTGGATTCTGACAGAGGGCCACGAGACTTCGACCAGCGCGCAAAAATGGAAGCTCTAGACCCTTCCAGAGCCGAGATATCGAAGGTCAAAATTTGGACCTGAAAAAAAAACATAAGGGGTAACACTGTCATTTTTTTTTTTTGGCCGAAATTTTGACCCCCTCCGATTTTCTTGAAACTCTGGATTCTGACAGAGGGCCACGAGACTTCGACCAGCGCGCAAAAATGGAGGCTCTAGACCCTTCCAGAGCCGAGATATCGAAGGTCAAAATTTGGACCTGAAAAAAAAAACATAAGGGGTAACACTGTCGTTTTTTTTTTTTGGCCGAAATTTTGACCCCTCCGATTTTCTTGAAACTCTGGATTCTGACAGAGGGCCACGAGACTTCGACCAGCGCGCAAAAATGGAGGCTCTAGACCCTTCCAGAGCCAAGATATCGAAGGTCAAAATTTGGACCTGAAAAAAAAACATAAGGGGTAACACTGTCTTTTTTTTTTTTGGCCGAAATTTTGACCCCCTCCGATTTTCTTGAAACTCTGGATTCTGACAGAGGGCCACAAGACTTCGACCACCGCGCAAAAATGGAGGCTCTAGACCCTTCCAGAGCCGAGATATCGAAGGTCAAAATTTGGACCTGAAAAAAAAACATAAGGGGTAACACTGTCATTTTTTTTTTTTTGGCCGAAATTTTGACCCCCTCCGATTTTCTTGAAACTCTGGATTCTGACAGAGGGCCACGAGACTTCGACCAGCGCGCAAAAATGGAAGCTCTAGACCCTTCCAGAGCCGAGATATCGAAGGTCAAAATTTGGACCTGAAAAAAAAAACATAAGGGGTAACACTGTCTTTTTTTTTTTTGGCCGAAATTTTGACCCCCTCCGATTTTCTTGAAACTCTGGATTCTGACAGAGGGCCACGAGACTTCGACCACCGCGCAAAAATGGAGGCTCTAGACCCTTCCAGAGCCGAGATATCGAAGGTCAAAATTTGGACCTGAAAAAAAAACATAAGGGGTAACACTGTCATTTTTTTTTTTGGCTGAAATTTTGACCCCCTCCGATTTTCTTGAAACTCTGGATTCTGACAGAGGGCCACGAGACTTCGACCAGCGCGCAAAAATGGAAGCTCTAGACCCTTCCAGAGCCGAGATATCGAAGGTCAAAATTTGGACCTGAAAAAAAAAACATAAGGGGCAACACTGTCATTTTTTTTTTTGGCCGAAATTTTGACCCCCTCCGATTTTCTTGAAACTCTGGATTCTGACAGAGGGCCACGAGACTTCGACCAGCGCGCAAAAATGGAGGCTCTAGACCCTTCCAGAGCCAAGATATCGAAGGTCAAAATTTGGACCTGAAAAAAAAAACATAAGGGGTAACACTGTCTTTTTTTTTTTTTTGGCCGAAATTTTGACCCCCTCCGATTTTCTTGAAACTCTGGATTCTGACAGAGGGCCACGAGACTTCGACCACCGCGCAAAAATGGAAGCTCTAGACCCTTCCAGAGCCGAGATATCGAAGGTCAAAATTTGGACCTGAAAAAAAAACATAAGGGGTAACACTGTCATTTTTTTTTTTGGCCGAAATTTTGACCCCCTCCGATTTTCTTGAAACTCTGGATTCTGACAGAGGGCCACGAGACTTCGACCAGCGCGCAAAAATGGAGGCTCTAGACCCTTCCAGAGCCAAGATATCGAAGGTCAAAATTTGGACCTGAAAAAAAAACATAAGGGGTAACACTGTCATTTTTTTTTTGGCCGAAATTTTGACCCCCTCCGATTTTCTTGAAACTCTGGATTCTGACAGAGGGCCACGAGACTTCGACCAGCGCGCAAAAATGGAGGCTCTAGACCCTTCCAGAGCCAAGATATCGAAGGTCAAAATTTGGACCTGAAAAAAAAACATAAGGGGTAACACTGTCTTTTTTTTTTTGGCCGAAATTTTGACCCCCTCCGATTTTCTTGAAACTCTGGATTCTGACAGAGGGCCACGAGACTTCGACCACCGCGCAAAAATGGAGGCTCTAGACCCTTCCAGAGCCGAGATATCGAAGGTCAAAATTTGGACCTGAAAAAAAAACATAAGGGGTAACACTGTCATTTTTTTTTTTGGCCGAAATTTTGACCCCCTCCGATTTTCTTGAAACTCTGGATTCTGACAGAGGGCCACGAGACTTCGACCAGCGCGCAAAAATGGAAGCTCTAGACCCTTCCAGAGCCGAGATATCGAAGGTCAAAATTTGGACCTGAAAAAAAACATAAGGGGTAACACTGTCATTTTTTTTTTGGCCGAAATTTTGACCCCCTCCGATTTTCTTGAAACTCTGGATTCTGACAGAGGGCCACGAGACTTCGACCAGCGCGCAAAAATGGAGGCTCTAGACCCTTCCAGAGCCAAGATATCGAAGGTCAAAATTTGGACCTGAAAAAAAAACATAAGGGGTAACACTGTCTTTTTTTTTTTTTGGCCGAAATTTTGACCCCCTCCGATTTTCTTGAAACTCTGGATTCTGACAGAGGGCCACGAGACTTCGACCACCGCGCAAAAATGGAGGCTCTAGACCCTTCCAGAGCCAAGATATCGAAGGTCAAAATTTGGACCTGAAAAAAAAACATAAGGGGTAACACTGTCTTTTTTTTTTTTGGCCGAAATTTTGACCCCCTCCGATTTTCTTGAAACTCTGGATTCTGACAGAGGGCCACGAGACTTCGACCACAGCGCAAAAATGGAGGCTCTAGACCCTTCCAGAGCCGAGATATCGAAGGTCAAAATTTGGACCTGAAAAAAAAAACATAAGGGGTAACACTGTCATTTTTTTTTTTTTGGCCGAAATTTTGACCCCCTCCGATTTTCTTGAAACTCTGGATTCTGACAGAGGGCCACGAGACTTCGACCAGCGCGCAAAAATGGAAGCTCTAGACCCTTCCAGAGCCGAGATATCGAAGGTCAAAATTTGGACCTGAAAAAAAAACATAAGGGGTAACACTGTCTTTTTTTTTTTTGGCCGAAATTTTGACCCCCTCCGATTTTCTTGAAACTCTGGATTCTGACAGAGGGCCACGAGACTTCGACCACCGCGCAAAAATGGAGGCTCTAGACCCTTCCAGAGCCGAGATATCGAAGGTCAAAATTTGGACCTGAAAAAAAAACATAAGGGGTAACACTGTCATTTTTTTTTTTGGCCGAAATTTTGACCCCCTCCGATTTTCTTGAAACTCTGGATTCTGACAGAGGGCCACGAGACTTCGACCAGCGCGCAAAAATGGAAGCTCTAGACCCTTCCAGAGCCGAGATATCGAAGGTCAAAATTTGGACCTGAAAAAAAAAACATAAGGGGTAACACTGTCATTTTTTTTTTTGGCCGAAATTTTGACCCCCTCCGATTTTCTTGAAACTCTGGATTCTGACAGAGGGCC
Organism: Cyprinella venusta; assembly: GCA_038021265.1. Taxonomy (NCBI): domain Eukaryota; kingdom Metazoa; phylum Chordata; class Actinopteri; order Cypriniformes; family Leuciscidae; genus Cyprinella; species Cyprinella venusta. The sequence goes on from CM075873.1 coordinate 7,167,905, forward strand.
ACGAGACTTCGACCAGCGCGCAAAAATGGAGGCTCTAGACCCTTCCAGAGCCAAGATATCGAAGGTCAAAATTTGGACCTGAAAAAAAAACATAAGGGGTAACACTGTCTTTTTTTTTTTTGGCCGAAATTTTGACCCCCTCCGATTTTCTTGAAACTCTGGATTCTGACAGAGGGCCACGAGACTTCGACCAGCGCGCAAAAATGGAAGCTCTAGACCCTTCCAGAGCCGAGATATCGAAGGTCAAAATTTGGACCTGAAAAAAAAACATAAGGGGTAACACTGTCATTTTTTTTTTTGGCCGAAATTTTGACCCCCTCCGATTTTCTTGAAACTCTGGATTCTGACAGAGGGCCACGAGACTTCGACCAGCGCGCAAAAATGGAGGCTCTAGACCCTTCCAGAGCCAAGATATCGAAGGTCAAAATTTGGACCTGAAAAAAAAACATAAGGGGTAACACTGTCATTTTTTTTTTTTGGCCGAAATTTTGACCCCCTCCGATTTTCTTGAAACTCTGGATTCTGACAGAGGGCCACGAGACTTCGACCAGCGCGCAAAAATGGAGGCTCTAGACCCTTCCAGAGCCAAGATATCGAAGGTCAAAATTTGGACCTGAAAAAAAAACATAAGGGGTAACACTGTCTTTTTTTTTTTTTGGCCGAAATTTTGACCCCCTCCGATTTTCTTGAAACTCTGGATTCTGACAGAGGGCCACGAGACTTCGACCACCGCGCAAAAATGGAGGCTCTAGACCCTTCCAGAGCCGAGATATCGAAGGTCAAAATTTGGACCTGAAAAAAAAACATAAGGGGTAACACTGTCATTTTTTTTTTTTGGCCGAAATTTTGACCCCCTCCGATTTTCTTGAAACTCTGGATTCTGACAGAGGGCCACGAGACTTCGACCAGCGCGCAAAAATGGAAGCTCTAGACCCTTCCAGAGCCGAGATATCGAAGGTCAAAATTTGGACCTGAAAAAAAAACATAAGGGGTAACACTGTCATTTTTTTTTTTGGCCGAAATTTTGACCCCCTCCGATTTTCTTGAAACTCTGGATTCTGACAGAGGGCCACGAGACTTCGACCAGCGCGCAAAAATGGAGGCTCTAGACCCTTCCAGAGCCAAGATATCGAAGGTCAAAATTTGGAACTGAAAAAAAAAAACATAAGGGGTAACACTGTCTTTTTTTTTTTTTGGCCGAAATTTTGACCCCCTCCGATTTTCTTGAAACTCTGGATTCTGACAGAGGGCCACGAGACTTCGACCAGCGCGCAAAAATGGAGGCTCTAGACCCTTCCAGAGCCAAGATATCGAAGGTCAAAATTTGGACCTGAAAAAAAAACATAAGGGGTAACACTGTCTTTTTTTTTTTGGCCGAAATTTTGACCCCCTCCGATTTTCTTGAAACTCTGGATTCTGACAGAGGGCCACGAGACTTCGACCACCGCGCAAAAATGGAGGCTCTAGACCCTTCCAGAGCCGAGATATCGAAGGTCAAAATTTGGACCTGAAAAAAAAACATAAGGGGTAACACTGTCATTTTTTTTTTTTGGCCGAAATTTTGACCCCCTCCGATTTTCTTGAAACTCTGGATTCTGACAGAGGGCCACGAGACTTCGACCAGCGCGCAAAAATGGAAGCTCTAGACCCTTCCAGAGCCGAGATATCGAAGGTCAAAATTTGGACCTGAAAAAAAAACATAAGGGGTAACACTGTCTTTTTTTTTTTTGGCCGAAATTTTGACCCCCTCCGATTTTCTTGAAACTCTGGATTCTGACAGAGGGCCACGAGACTTCGACCAGCGCGCAAAAATGGAGGCTCTAGACCCTTCCAGAGCCAAGATATCGAAGGTCAAAATTTGGACCTGAAAAAAAAACATAAGGGGTAACACTGTCTTTTTTTTTTTTTGGCCGAAATTTTGACCCCCTCCGATTTTCTTGAAACTCTGGATTCTGACAGAGGGCCACGAGACTTCGACCACCGCGCAAAAATGGAGGCTCTAGACCCTTCCATAGCCGAGATATCGAAGGTCAAAATTTGGACCTGAAAAAAAAAAACATAAGGGGTAACACTGTCATTTTTTTTTTTTGGCCGAAATTTTGACCCCCTCCGATTTTCTTGAAACTCTGGATTCTGACAGAGGGCCACGAGACTTCGACCAGCGCGCAAAAATGGAAGCTCTAGACCCTTCCAGAGCCGAGATATCGAAGGTCAAAATTTGGACCTGAAAAAAAACATAAGGGGTAACACTGTCTTTTTTTTTTTGGCCGAAATTTTGACCCCCTCCGATTTTCTTGAAACTCTGGATTCTGACAGAGGGCCACGAGACTTCGACCACCGCGCAAAAATGGAGGCTCTAGACCCTTCCAGAGCCGAGATATCGAAGGTCAAAATTTGGACCTGAAAAAAAAAACATAAGGGGTAACACTGTCATTTTTTTTTTGGCCGAAATTTTGACCCCCTCCGATTTTCTTGAAACTCTGGATTCTGACAGAGGGCCACGAGACTTCGACCAGCGCGCAAAAATGGAAGCTCTAGACCCTTCCAGAGCCGAGATATCGAAGGTCAAAATTTGGACCTGAAAAAAAAACATAAGGGGTAACACTGTCATTTTTTTTTTTGGCCGAAATTTTGACCCCCTCCGATTTTCTTGAAACTCTGGATTCTGACAGAGGGCCACGAGACTTCGACCAGCGCGCAAAAATGGAGGCTCTAGACCCTTCCAGAGCCAAGATATCGAAGGTCAAAATTTGGACCTGAAAAAAAAACATAAGGGGTAACACTGTCATTTTTTTTTTTGGCCGAAATTTTGACCCCCTCCGATTTTCTTGAAACTCTGGATTCTGACAGAGGGCCACGAGACTTCGACCACCGCGCAAAAATGGAAGCTCTAGACCCTTCCAGAGCCGAGATATCGAAGGTCAAAATTTGGACCTGAAAAAAAAACATAAGGGGTAACACTGTCATTTTTTTTTTTGGCCGAAATTTTGACCCCCTCCGATTTTCTTGAAACTCTGGATTCTGACAGAGGGCCACGAGACTTCGACCACCGCGCAAAAATGGAGGCTCTAGACCCTTCCAGAGCCGAGATATCGAAGGTCAAAATTTGGACCTGAAAAAAAAAACATAAGGGGTAACACTGTCATTTTTTTTTTTGGCCGAAATTTTGACCCCCTCCGATTTTCTTGAAACTCTGGATTCTGACAGAGGGCCACGAGACTTCGACCAGCGCGCAAAAATGGAGGCTCTAGACCCTTCCAGAGCCAAGATATCGAAGGTCAAAATTTGGACCTGAAAAAAAAACATAAGGGGTAACACTGTCTTTTTTTTTTTTGGCCGAAATTTTGACCCCCTCCGATTTTCTTGAAACTCTGGATTCTGACAGAGGGCCACGAGACTTCGACCACCGTGCAAAAATGGAGGCTCTAGACCCTTCCAGAGCCGAGATATCGAAGGTCAAAATTTGGACCTGAAAAAAAAACATAAGGGGTAACACTGTCATTTTTTTTTTTGGCCGAAATTTTGACCCCCTCCGATTTTCTTGAAACTTTGGATTCTGACAGAGGGCCACGAGACTTCGACCAGCGCGCAAAAATGGAAGCTCTAGACCCTTCCAGAGCCGAGATATCGAAGGTCAAAATTTGGACCTGAAAAAAAAAACATAAGGGGTAACACTGTCATTTTTTTTTTGGCCGAAATTTTGACCCCCTCCGATTTTCTTGAAACTCTGGATTCTGACAGAGGGCCACGAGACTTCGACCAGCGCGCAAAAATGGAGGCTCTAGACCCTTCCAGAGCCAAGATATCGAAGGTCAAAATTTGGACCTGAAAAAAAAAAACATAAGGGGTAACACTGTCTTTTTTTTTTTTTTTGGCCGAAATTTTGACCCCCTCCGATTTTCTTGAAACTCTGGATTCTGACAGAGGGCCACGAGACTTCGACCACCGTGCAAAAATGGAGGCTCTAGACCCTTCCAGAGCCAAGATATCGAAGGTCAAAATTTGGACCTGAAAAAAAAACATAAGGGGTAACACTGTCATTTTTTTTTTGGCCGAAATTTTGACCCCCTCCGATTTTCTTGAAACTCTGGATTCTGACAGAGGGCCACGAGACTTCGACCAGCGCGCAAAAATGGAAGCTCTAGACCCTTCCAGAGCCGAGATATCGAAGGTCAAAATTTGGACCTGAAAAAAAAAACATAAGGGGTAACACTGTCATTTTTTTTTTGGCCGAAATTTTGACCCCCTCCGATTTTCTTGAAACTCTGGATTCTGACAGAGGGCCACGAGACTTCGACCAGCGCGCAAAAATGGAGGCTCTAGACCCTTCCAGAGCCAAGATATCGAAGGTCAAAATTTGGACCTGAAAAAAAAAAACATAAGGGGTAACACTGTCTTTTTTTTTTTTTTTGGCCGAAATTTTGACCCCCTCCGATTTTCTTGAAACTCTGGATTCTGACAGAGGGCCACGAGACTTCGACCACCGCGCAAAAATGGAGGCTCTAGACCCTTCCAGAGCCAAGATATCGAAGGTCAAAATTTGGACCTGAAAAAAAAACATAAGGGGTAACACTGTCTTTTTTTTTTTTTGGCCGAAATTTTGACCCCCTCCGATTTTCTTGAAACTCTGGATTCTGACAGAGGGCCACGAGACTTCGACCACCGCGCAAAAATGGAGGCTCTAGACCCTTCCAGAGCCGAGATATCAAAGGTCAAAATTTGGACCTGAAAAAAACACATAAGGGGTAACACTGTCTTTTTTTTTTTTGGCCGAAATTTTGACCCCCTCCGATCTTCTTGAAACTCTGGATTCTGACAGAGGGCCACGAGACTTCGACCAGCGCGCAAAAATGGAGGCTCTAGACCCTTCCAGAGCCAAGATATCGAAGGTCAAAATTTGGACCTGAAAAAAAACATAAGGGGTAACACTGTCTTTTTTTTTTTTTTGGCCGAAATTTTGACCCCCTCCGATTTTCTTGAAACTCTGGATTCTGACAGAGGGCCACGAGACTTCGACCACCGCGCAAAAATGGAGGCTCTAGACCCTTCCAGAGCCAAGATATCGAAGGTCAAAATTTGGACCTGAAAAAAAAACATAAGGGGTAACACTGTCTTTTTTTTTTTTGGCCGAAATTTTGACCCCCTCCGATTTTCTTGAAACTCTGGATTCTGACAGAGGGCCACGAGACTTCGACCACCGCGCAAAAATGGAGGCTCTAGACCCTTCCAGAGCCGAGATATCGAAGGTCAAAATTTGGACCTGAAAAAAAAAACATAAGGGGTAACACTGTCATTTTTTTTTTTTTTGGCCGAAATTTTGACCCCCTCCGAATTTCTTGAAACTCTGGATTCTGACAGAGGGCCACGAGACTTCGACCAGCGCGCAAAAATGGAAGCTCTAGACCCTTCCAGAGCCGAGATATCGAAGGTCAAAATTTGGACCTGAAAAAAAAACATAAGGGGTAACACTGTCTTTTTTTTTTTTTGGCCGAAATTTTGACCCCCTCCGATTTTCTTGAAACTCTGGATTCTGACAGAGGGCCACGAGACTTCGACCACCGCGCAAAAATGGAGGCTCTAGACCCTTCCAGAGCCGAGATATCGAAGGTCAAAATTTGGACCTGAAAAAAAAACATAAGGGGTAACACTGTCATTTTTTTTTTTGGCCGAAATTTTGACCCCCTCCGATTTTCTTGAAACTCTGGATTCTGACAGAGGGCCACGAGACTTCGACCAGCGCGCAAAAATGGAAGCTCTAGACCCTTCCAGAGCCGAGATATCGAAGGTCAAAATTTGGACCTGAAAAAAAACATAAGGGGTAACACTGTCATTTTTTTTTTTGGCCGAAATTTTGACCCCCTCCGATTTTCTTGAAACTCTGGATTCTGACAGAGGGCCACGAGACTTCGACCAGCGCGCAAAAATGGAGGCTCTAGACCCTTCCAGAGCCAAGATATCGAAGGTCAAAATTTGGACCTGAAAAAAAAACATAAGGGGTAACACTGTCTTTTTTTTTTTTGGCCGAAATTTTGACCCCCTCCGATTTTCTTGAAACTCTGGATTCTGACAGAGGGCCACGAGACTTCGACCACCGCGCAAAAATGGAAGCTCTAGACCCTTCCAGAGGCGAGATATCGAAGGTCAAAATTTGGACCTGAAAAAAAAACATAAGGGGTAACACTGTCATTTTTTTTTTTGGCCGAAATTTTGACCCCCTCCGATTTTCTTGAAACTCTGGATTCTGACAGAGGGCCACGAGACTTCGACCAGCGCGCAAAAATGGAGGCTCTAGACCCTTCCAGAGCCAAGATATCGAAGGTCAAAATTTGGACCTGAAAAAAAAACATAAGGGGTAACACTGTCTTTTTTTTTTTTGGCCGAAATTTTGACCCCCTCCGATTTTCTTGAAACTCTGGATTCTGACAGAGGGCCACGAGACTTCGACCAGCGCGCAAAAATGGAGGCTCTAGACCCTTCCAGAGCCAAGATATCGAAGGTCAAAATTTGGACCTGAAAAAAAAACATAAGGGGTAACACTGTCTTTTTTTTTTTTGGCCGAAATTTTGACCCCCTCCGATTTTCTTGAAACTCTGGATTCTGACAGAGGGCCACAAGACTTCGACCACCGCGCAAAAATGGAGGCTCTAGACCCTTCCAGAGCCGAGATATCGAAGGTCAAAATTTGGACCTGAAAAAAAAACATAAGGGGTAACACTGTCATTTTTTTTTTTTTTGGCCGAAATTTTGACCCCCTCCGATTTTCTTGAAACTCTGGATTCTGACAGAGGGCCACGAGACTTCGACCAGCGCGCAAAAATGGAAGCTCTAGACCCTTCCAGAGTCGAGATATCGAAGGTCAAAATTTGGACCTGAAAAAAAAAACATAAGGGGTAACACTGTCATTTTTTTTTGGCCGAAATTTTGACCCCCTCCGATTTTCTTGAAACTCTGGATTCTGACAGAGGGCCACGAGACGTCGACCAGCGCGCAAAAATGGAAGCTCTAGACCCTTCCAGAGCCGAGATATCGAAGGTCAAAATTTGGACCTGAAAAAAAAAACATAAGGGGTAACACTGTCATTTTTTTTTTTTGGCCGAAATTTTGACCCCCTCCGATTTTCTTGAAACTCTGGATTCTGACAGAGGGCCACGAGACGTCGACCAGCGCGCAAAAATGGAAGCTCTAGACCCTTCCAGAGCCGAGATATCGAAGGTCGAAATTTGGACCTGAAAAAAAAACATAAGGGGTAACACTGTCTTTTTTTTTTTTGGCCGAAATTTTGACCCCCTCCGATTTTCTTGAAACTCTGGATTCTGACAGAGGGCCACGAGACTTCGACCACCGCGCAAAAATGGAGGCTCTAGACCCTTCCAGAGCCGAGATATCGAAGGTCAAAATTTGGACCTGAAAAAAAAAACATAAGGGGTAACACTGTCTTTTTTTTTTTTTGGCCGAAATTTTGACCCCCTCCGATTTTCTTGAAACTCTGGATTCTGACAGAGGGCCACGAGACTTCGACCACCGCGCAAAAATGGAGGCTCTAGACCCTTCCAGAGCCGAGATATCGAAGGTCAAAATTTGGACCTGAAAAAAAAACATAAGGGGTAACACTGTCATTTTTTTTTTTGGCCGAAATTTTGACCCCCTCCGATTTTCTTGAAACTCTGGATTCTGACAGAGGGCCACGAGACTTCGACCAGCGCGCAAAAATGGAGGCTCTAGACCCTTCCAGAGCCAAGATATCGAAGGTCAAAATTTGGACCTGAAAAAAAAACATAAGGGGTAACACTGTCATTTTTTTTTTTTGGCCGAAATTTTGACCCCCTCCGATTTTTTTGAAACTCTGGATTCTGACAGAGGGCCACGAGACTTCGACCACCGCGCAAAAATGGAAGCTCTAGACCCTTCCAGAGCCGAGATATCGAAGGTCAAAATTTGGACCTGAAAAAAAAACATAAGGGGTAACACTGTCATTTTTTTTTTTGGCCGAAATTTTGACCCCCTCCGATTTTCTTGAAACTCTGGATTCTGACAGAGGGCCACGAGACTTCGACCACCGCGCAAAAATGGAGGCTCTAGACCCTTCCAGAGCCGAGATATCGAAGGTCAAAATTTGGACCTGAAAAAAAAACATAAGGGGTAACACTGTCATTTTTTTTTTTGGCCGAAATTTTGACCCCCTCCGATTTTCTTGAAACTCTGGATTCTGACAGAGGGCCACGAGACTTCGACCAGCGCGCAAAAATGGAGGCTCTAGACCCTTCCAGAGCCAAGATATCGAAGGTCAAAATTTGGACCTGAAAAAAAAACATAAGGGGTAACACTGTCTTTTTTTTTTTTTGGCCGAAATTTTGACCCCCTCCGATTTTCTTGAAACTCTGGATTCTGACAGAGGGCCACGAGACTTCGACCACCGTGCAAAAATGGAGGCTCTAGACCCTTCCAGAGCCGAGATATCGAAGGTCAAAATTTGGACCTGAAAAAAAAACATAAGGGGTAACACTGTCATTTTTTTTTTGGCCGAAATTTTGACCCCCTCCGATTTTCTTGAAACTCTGGATTCTGACAGAGGGCCACGAGACTTCGACCAGCGCGCAAAAATGGAAGCTCTAGACCCTTCCAGAGCCGAGATATCGAAGGTCAAAATTTGGACCTGAAAAAAAAAACATAAGGGGTAACACTGTCATTTTTTTTTTGGCCGAAATTTTGACCCCCTCCGATTTTCTTGAAACTCTGGATTCTGACAGAGGGCCACGAGACTTCGACCAGCGCGCAAAAATGGAGGCTCTAGACCCTTCCAGAGCCAAGATATCGAAGGTCAAAATTTGGACCTGAAAAAAAAAAACATAAGGGGTAACACTGTCTTTTTTTTTTTTTTTGGCCGAAATTTTGACCCCCTCCGATTTTCTTGAAACTCTGGATTCTGACAGAGGGCCACGAGACTTCGACCACCGTGCAAAAATGGAGGCTCTAGACCCTTCCAGAGCCAAGATATCGAAGGTCAAAATTTGGACCTGAAAAAAAAACATAAGGGGTAACACTGTCATTTTTTTTTTGGCCGAAATTTTGACCCCCTCCGATTTTCTTGAAACTCTGGATTCTGACAGAGGGCCACGAGACTTCGACCAGCGCGCAAAAATGGAAGCTCTAGACCCTTCCAGAGCCGAGATATCGAAGGTCAAAATTTGGACCTGAAAAAAAAAACATAAGGGGTAACACTGTCATTTTTTTTTTGGCCGAAATTTTGACCCCCTCCGATTTTCTTGAAACTCTGGATTCTGACAGAGGGCCACGAGACTTCGACCAGCGCGCAAAAATGGAGGCTCTAGACCCTTCCAGAGCCAAGATATCGAAGGTCAAAATTTGGACCTGAAAAAAAAAAACATAAGGGGTAACACTGTCTTTTTTTTTTTTTTGGCCGAAATTTTGACCCCCTCCGATTTTCTTGAAACTCTGGATTCTGACAGAGGGCCACGAGACTTCGACCACCGCGCAAAAATGGAGGCTCTAGACCCTTCCAGAGCCAAGATATCGAAGGTCAAAATTTGGACCTGAAAAAAAAACATAAGGGGTAACACTGTCTTTTTTTTTTTTTGGCCGAAATTTTGACCCCCTCCGATTTTCTTGAAACTCTGGATTCTGACAGAGGGCCACGAGACTTCGACCACCGCGCAAAAATGGAGGCTCTAGACCCTTCCAGAGCCGAGATATCGAAGGTCAAAATTTGGACCTGAAAAAAACACATAAGGGGTAACACTGTCTTTTTTTTTTTTGGCCGAAATTTTGACCCCCTCCGATTTTCTTGAAACTCTGGATTCAGACAGAGGGCCACGAGACTTCGACCAGCGCGCAAAAATGGAGGCTCTAGACCCTTCCAGAGCCAAGATATCGAAGGTCAAAATTTGGACCTGAAAAAAAAACATAAGGGGTAACACTGTCTTTTTTTTTTTTGGCCGAAATTTTGACCCCCTCCGATTTTCTTGAAACTCTGGATTCTGACAGAGGGCCACGAGACTTCGACCACCGCGCAAAAATGGAGGCTCTAGACCCTTCCAGAGCCAAGATATCGAAGGTCAAAATTTGGACCTGAAAAAAAAACATAAGGGGTAACACTGTCTTTTTTTTTTTTGGCCGAAATTTTGACCCCCTCCGATTTTCTTGAAACTCTGGATTCTGACAGAGGGCCACGAGACTTCGACCACCGCGCAAAAATGGAGGCTCTAGACCCTTCCAGAGCCGAGATATCGAAGGTCAAAATTTGGACCTGAAAAAAAAAACATAAGGGGTAACACTGTCATTTTTTTTTTTTTTGGCCGAAATTTTGACCCCCTCCGAATTTCTTGAAACTCTGGATTCTGACAGAGGGCCACGAGACTTCGACCAGCGCGCAAAAATGGAAGCTCTAGACCCTTCCAGAGCCGAGATATCGAAGGTCAAAATTTGGACCTGAAAAAAAAACATAAGGGGTAACACTGTCTTTTTTTTTTTTTGGCCGAAATTTTGACCCCCTCCGATTTTCTTGAAACTCTGGATTCTGACAGAGGGCCACGAGACTTCGACCACCGCGCAAAAATGGAGGCTCTAGACCCTTCCAGAGCCGAGATATCGAAGGTCAAAATTTGGACCTGAAAAAAAAACATAAGGGGTAACACTGTCATTTTTTTTTTGGCCGAAATTTTGACCCCCTCCGATTTTCTTGAAACTCTGGATTCTGACAGAGGGCCACGAGACTTCGACCAGCGCGCAAAAATGGAAGCTCTAGACCCTTCCAGAGCCGAGATATCGAAGGTCAAAATTTGGACCTGAAAAAAAACATAAGGGGTAACACTGTCATTTTTTTTTTTGGCCGAAATTTTGACCCCCTCCGATTTTCTTGAAACTCTGGATTCTGACAGAGGGCCACGAGACTTCGACCAGCGCGCAAAAATGGAGGCTCTAGACCCTTCCAGAGCCAAGATATCGAAGGTCAAAATTTGGACCTGAAAAAAAAACATAAGGGGTAACACTGTCTTTTTTTTTTTTGGCCGAAATTTTGACCCCCTCCGATTTTCTTGAAACTCTGGATTCTGACAGAGGGCCACGAGACTTCGACCACCGCGCAAAAATGGAAGCTCTAGACCCTTCCAGAGGCGAGATATCGAAGGTCAAAATTTGGACCTGAAAAAAAAACATAAGGGGTAACACTGTCATTTTTTTTTTTGGCCGAAATTTTGACCCCCTCCGATTTTCTTGAAACTCTGGATTCTGACAGAGGGCCACGAGACTTCGACCAGCGCGCAAAAATGGAGGCTCTAGACCCTTCCAGAGCCAAGATATCGAAGGTCAAAATTTGGACCTGAAAAAAAAACATAAGGGGTAACACTGTCTTTTTTTTTTTTTGGCCGAAATTTTGACCCCCTCCGATTTTCTTGAAACTCTGGATTCTGACAGAGGGCCACGAGACTTCGACCAGCGCGCAAAAATGGAGGCTCTAGACCCTTCCAGAGCCAAGATATCGAAGGTCAAAATTTGGACCTGAAAAAAAAACATAAGGGGTAACACTGTCTTTTTTTTTTTTGGCCGAAATTTTGACCCCCTCCGATTTTCTTGAAACTCTGGATTCTGACAGAGGGCCACAAGACTTCGACCACCGCGCAAAAATGGAGGCTCTAGACCCTTCCAGAGCCGAGATATCGAAGGTCAAAATTTGGACCTGAAAAAAAAACATAAGGGGTAACACTGTCATTTTTTTTTTTTTGGCCGAAATTTTGACCCCCTCCGATTTTCTTGAAACTCTGGATTCTGACAGAGGGCCACGAGACTTCGACCAGCGCGCAAAAATGGAAGCTCTAGACCCTTCCAGAGTCGAGATATCGAAGGTCAAAATTTGGACCTGAAAAAAAAACATAAGGGGTAACACTGTCATTTTTTTTTGGCCGAAATTTTGACCCCCTCCGATTTTCTTGAAACTCTGGATTCTGACAGAGGGCCACGAGATGTCGACCAGCGCGCAAAAATGGAAGCTCTAGACCCTTCCAGAGCCGAGATATCGAAGGTCAAAATTTGGACCTGAAAAAAAAAACATAAGGGGTAACACTGTCATTTTTTTTTTTTGGCCGAAATTTTGACCCCCTCCGATTTTCTTGAAACTCTGGATTCTGACAGAGGGCCACGAGACGTCGACCAGCGCGCAAAAATGGAAGCTCTAGACCCTTCCAGAGCCGAGATATCGAAGGTCGAAATTTGGACCTGAAAAAAAAACATAAGGGGTAACACTGTCTTTTTTTTTTTGGCCGAAATTTTGACCCCCTCCGATTTTCTTGAAACTCTGGATTCTGACAGAGGGCCACGAGACTTCGACCACCGCGCAAAAATGGAGGCTCTAGACCCTTCCAGAGCCAAGATATCGAAGGTCAAAATTTGGACCTGAAAAAAAAACATAAGGGGTAACACTGTCATTTTTTTTTTTGGCCGAAATTTTGACCCCCTCCGATTTTCTTGAAACTCTGGATTCTGATAGAGGGCCACGAGACTTCGACCAGCGCGCAAAAATGGAGGCTCTAGACCCTTCCAGAGCCAAGATATCGAAGGTCAAAATTTGGACCTGAAAAAAAAACATAAGGGGTAACACTGTCTTTTTTTTTTTTTGGCCGAAATTTTGACCCCCTCCGATTTTCTTGAAACTCTGGATTCTGACAGAGGGCCACGAGACTTCGACCACCGCGCAAAAATGGAGGCTCTAGACCCTTCCAGAGCCGAGATATCGAAGGTCAAAATTTGGACCTGAAAAAAAAACATAAGGGGTAACACTGTCATTTTTTTTTTGGCCGAAATTTTGACCCCCTCCGATTTTCTTGAAACTCTGGATTCTGACAGAGGGCCACGAGACTTCGACCAGCGCGCAAAAATGGAAGCTCTAGACCCTTCCAGAGCCGAGATATCGAAGGTCAAAATTTGGACCTGAAAAAAAAACATAAGGGGTAACACTGTCATTTTTTTTTTTGGCCGAAATTTTGACCCCCTCCGATTTTCTTGAAACTCTGGATTCTGACAGAGGGCCACGAGACTTCGACCAGCGCGCAAAAATGGAGGCTCTAGACCCTTCCAGAGCCAAGATATCGAAGGTCAAAATTTGGACCTGAAAAAAAAACATAAGGGGTAACACTGTCTTTTTTTTTTTTTGGCCGAAATTTTGACCCCCTCCGATTTTCTTGAAACTCTGGATTCTGACAGAGGGCCACGAGACTTCGACCACCGCGCAAAAATGGAGGCTCTAGACCCTTCCAGAGCCAAGATATCGAAGGTCAAAATTTGGACCTGAAAAAAAAACATAAGGGGTAACACTGTCTTTTTTTTTTTTGGCCGAAATTTTGACCCCCTCCGATTTTCTTGAAACTCTGGATTCTGACAGAGGGCCACGAGACTTCGACCACCGCGCAAAAATGGAGGCTCTAGACCCTTCCAGAGCCGAGATATCGAAGGTCAAAATTTGGACCTGAAAAAAAAACATAAGGGGTAACACTGTCATTTTTTTTTTTTTTTGGCCGAAATTTTGACCCCCTCCGATTTTCTTGAAACTCTGGATTCTGACAGAGGGCCACGAGACTTCGACCAGCGCGCAAAAATGGAAGCTCTAGACCCTTCCAGAGCCGAGATATCGAAGGTCAAAATTTGGACCTGAAAAAAAAACATAAGGGGTAACACTGTCTTTTTTTTTTTTGGCCGAAATTTTGACCCCCTCCGATTTTCTTGAAACTCTGGATTCTGACAGAGGGCCACGAGACTTCGACCACCGCGCAAAAATGGAGGCTCTAGACCCTTCCAGAGCCGAGATATCGAAGGTCAAAATTTGGACCTGAAAAAAAAACATAAGGGGTAACACTGTCATTTTTTTTTTTGGCCGAAATTTTGACCCCCTCCGATTTTCTTGAAACTCTGGATTCTGACAGAGGGCCACGAGACTTCGACCAGCGCGCAAAAATGGAAGCTCTAGACCCTTCCAGAGCCGAGATATCGAAGGTCAAAATTTGGACCTGAAAAAAAAACATAAGGGGTAACACTGTCATTTTTTTTTTTGGCCGAAATTTTGACCCCCTCCGATTTTCTTGAAACTCTGGATTCTGACAGAGGGCCACGAGACTTCGACCAGCGCGCAAAAATGGAGGCTCTAGACCCTTCCAGAGCCAAGATATCGAAGGTCAAAATTTGGACCTGAAAAAAAAACATAAGGGGTAACACTGTCTTTTTTTTTTTTTGGCCGAAATTTTGACCCCCTCCGATTTTCTTGAAACTCTGGATTCTGACAGAGGGCCACGAGACTTCGACCACCGCGCAAAAATGGAAGCTCTAGACCCTTCCAGAGCCGAGATATCGAAGGTCAAAATTTGGACCTGAAAAAAAAAAACATAAGGGGTAACACTGTCATTTTTTTTTTTGGCCGAAATTTTGACCCCCTCCGATTTTCTTGAAACTCTGGATTCTGACAGAGGGCCACGAGACTTCGACCAGCGCGCAAAAATGGAGGCTCTAGACCCTTCCAGAGCCAAGATATCGAAGGTCAAAATTTGGACCTGAAAAAAAAACATAAGGGGTAACACTGTCATTTTTTTTTTTTGGCCGAAATTTTGACCCCCTCCGATTTTCTTGAAACTCTGGATTCTGACAGAGGGCCACGAGACTTCGACCAGCGCGCAAAAATGGAGGCTCTAGACCCTTCCAGAGCCAAGATATCGAAGGTCAAAATTTGGACCTGAAAAAAAAAACATAAGGGGTAACACTGTCTCTTTTTTTTTTGGCCGAAATTTTGACCCCCTCCGATTTTCTTGAAACTCTGGATTCTGACAGAGGGCCACGAGACTTCGACCACCGCGCAAAAATGGAGGCTCTAGACCCTTCCAGAGCCGAGATATCGAAGGTCAAAATTTGGACCTGAAAAAAAAACATAAGGGGTAACACTGTCATTTTTTTTTTTGGCCGAAATTTTGACCCCCTCCGATTTTCTTGAAACTCTGGATTCTGACAGAGGGCCACGAGACTTCGACCAGCGCGCAAAAATGGAAGCTCTAGACCCTTCCAGAGCCGAGATATCGAAGGTCAAAATTTGGACCTGAAAAAAAACATAAGGGGTAACACTGTCATTTTTTTTTTTGGCCGAAATTTTGACCCCCTCCGATTTTCTTGAAACTCTGGATTCTGACAGAGGGCCACGAGACTTCGACCAGCGCGCAAAAATGGAGGCTCTAGACCCTTCCAGAGCCAAGATATCGAAGGTCAAAATTTGGACCTGAAAAAAAAAACATAAGGGGTAACACTGTCTTTTTTTTTTTTGGCCGAAATTTTGACCCCCTCCGATTTTCTTGAAACTCTTGATTCTGACAGAGGGCCACGAGACTTCGACCACCGCGCAAAAATGGAGGCTCTAGACCCTTCCAGAGCCAAGATATCGAAGGTCAAAATTTGGACCTGAAAAAAAAAACATAAGGGGTAACAATGTCTTTTTTTTTTTGGCCGAAATTTTGACCCCCTCCGATTTTCTTGAAACTCTGGATTCTGACAGAGGGCCACGAGACTTCGACCACCGCGCAAAAATGGAGGCTCTAGACCCTTCCAGAGCCGAGATATCGAAGGTCAAAATTTGGACCTGAAAAAAAAAACATAAGGGGTAACACTGTCATTTTTTTTTTTTTGGCCGAAATTTTGACCCCCTCCGATTTTCTTGAAACTCTGGATTCTGACAGAGGGCCACGAGACTTCGACCAGCGCGCAAAAATGGAAGCTCTAGACCCTTCCAGAGCCGAGATATCGAAGGTCAAAATTTGGACCTGAAAAAAAAACATAAGGGGTAACACTGTCTTTTTTTTTTTTGGCCGAAATTTTGACCCCCTCCGATTTTCTTGAAACTCTGGATTCTGACAGAGGGCCACGAGACTTCGACCACCGCGCAAAAATGGAGGCTCTAGACCCTTCCAGAGCCGAGATATCGAAGGTCAAAATTTGGACCTGAAAAAAAAACATAAGGGGTAACACTGTCATTTTTTTTTTGGCCGAAATTTTGACCCCCTCCGATTTTCTTGAAACTCTGGATTCTGACAGAGGGCCACGAGACTTCGACCAGCGCGCAAAAATGGAAGCTCTAGACCCTTCCAGAGCCGAGATATCGAAGGTCAAAATTTGGACCTGAAAAAAAAACATAAGGGGTAACACTGTCATTTTTTTTTTTGGCCGAAATTTTGACCCCCTCCGATTTTCTTGAAACTCTGGATTCTGACAGAGGGCCACGAGACTTCGACCAGCGCGCAAAAATGGAGGCTCTAGACCCTTCCAGAGCCAAGATATCGAAGGTCAAAATTTGGACCTGAAAAAAAAACATAAGGGGTAACACTGTCTTTTTTTTTTTTTGGCCGAAATTTTGACCCCCTCCGATTTTCTTGAAACTCTGGATTCTGACAGAGGGCCACGAGACTTCGACCACCGCGCAA
Source organism: Cyprinella venusta (assembly GCA_038021265.1). NCBI lineage: Eukaryota > Metazoa > Chordata > Actinopteri > Cypriniformes > Leuciscidae > Cyprinella > Cyprinella venusta. Next base: position 7,184,362 of record CM075873.1, read on the forward strand.
AAATGGAAGCTCTAGACCCTTCCAGAGCCGAGATATCGAAGGTCAAAATTTGGACCTGAAAAAAAAACATAAGGGGTAACACTGTCATTTTTTTTTTGGCCGAAATTTTGACCCCCTCCGATTTTCTTGAAACTCTGGATTCTGACAGAGGGCCACGAGACTTCGACCAGCGCGCAAAAATGGAGGCTCTAGACCCTTCCAGAGCCAAGATATCGAAGGTCAAAATTTGGACCTGAAAAAAAAACATAAGGGGTAACACTGTCATTTTTTTTTTTGGCCGAAATTTTGACCCCCTCCGATTTTCTTGAAACTCTGGATTCTGACAGAGGGCCACGAGACTTCGACCAGCGCGCAAAAATGGAGGCTCTAGACCCTTCCAGAGCCAAGATATCGAAGGTCAAAATTTGGACCTGAAAAAAAAACATAAGGGGTAACACTGTCTTTTTTTTTTTTTGGCCGAAATTTTGACCCCCTCCGATTTTCTTGAAACTCTGGATTCTGACAGAGGGCCACGGGACTTCGACCACCGCGCAAAAATGGAGGCTCTAGACCCTTCCAGAGCCGAGATATCGAAGGTCAAAATTTGGACCTGAAAAAAAAAACATAAGGGGTAACACTGTCATTTTTTTTTTTGGCCGAAATTTTGACCCCCTCCGATTTTCTTGAAACTCTGGATTCTGACAGAGGGCCACGAGACTTCGACCAGTGCGCAAAAATGGAAGCTCTAGACCCTTCCAGAGCCGAGATATCGAAGGTCAAAATTTGGACCTGAAAAAAAAAACATAAGGGGTAACACTGTCATTTTTTTTTTTGGCCGAAATTTTGACCCCCTCCGATTTTCTTGAAACTCTGGATTCTGACAGAGGGCCACGAGACTTCGACCAGCGCGCAAAAATGGAGGCTCTAGACCCTTCCAGAGCCAAGATATCGAAGGTCAAAATTTGGACCTGAAAAAAAAACATAAGGGGTAACACTGTCTTTTTTTTTTTTTGGCCGAAATTTTGACCCCCTCCGATTTTCTTGAAACTCTGGATTCTGACAGAGGGCCACGAGACTTCGACCACCGCGCAAAAATGGAAGCTCTAGACCCTTCCAGAGCCGAGATATCGAAGGTCAAAATTTGGACCTGAAAAAAAAACATAAGGGGTAACACTATCATTTTTTTTTTTGGCCGAAATTTTGACCCCCTCCGATTTTCTTGAAACTCTGGATTCTGACAGAGGGCCACGAGACTTCGACCAGCGCGCAAAAATGGAGGCTCTAGACCCTTCCAGAGCCAAGATATCGAAGGTCAAAATTTGGACCTGAAAAAAAAACATAAGGGGTAACACTGTCATTTTTTTTTTTTGGCCGAAATTTTGACCCCCTCCGATTTTCTTGAAACTCTGGATTCTGACAGAGGGCCACGAGACTTCGACCAGCGCGCAAAAATGGAGGCTCTAGACCCTTCCAGAGCCAAGATATCGAAGGTCAAAATTTGGACCTGAAAAAAAAACATAAGGGGTAACACTGTCTTTTTTTTTTTTTGGCCGAAATTTTGACCCCCTCCGATTTTCTTGAAACTCTGGATTCTGACAGAGGGCCACGAGACTTCGACCACCGCGCAAAAATGGAGGCTCTAGACCCTTCCAGAGCCGAGATATCGAAGGTCAAAATTTGGACCTGAAAAAAAAACATAAGGGGTAACACTGTCATTTTTTTTTTTGGCCGAAATTTTGACCCCCTCCGATTTTCTTGAAACTCTGGATTCTGACAGAGGGCCACGAGACTTCGACCAGCGCGCAAAAATGGAAGCTCTAGACCCTTCCAGAGCCGAGATATCGAAGGTCAAAATTTGGACCTGAAAAAAAACATAAGGGGTAACACTGTCATTTTTTTTTTTGGCCGAAATTTTGACCCCCTCCGATTTTCTTGAAACTCTGGATTCTGACAGAGGGCCACGAGACTTCGACCAGCGCGCAAAAATGGAGGCTCTAGACCCTTCCAGAGCCAAGATATCGAAGGTCAAAATTTGGACCTGAAAAAAAAACATAAGGGGTAACACTGTCTTTTTTTTTTTTTGGCCGAAATTTTGACCCCCTCCGATTTTCTTGAAACTCTGGATTCTGACAGAGGGCCACGAGACTTCGACCACCGCGCAAAAATGGAAGCTCTAGACCCTTCCAGAGCCGAGATATCGAAGGTCAAAATTTGGACCTGAAAAAAAAACATAAGGGGTAACACTGTCTTTTTTTTTTTTGGCCGAAATTTTGACCCCCTCCGATTTTCTTGAAACTCTGGATTCTGACAGAGGGCCACGAGACTTCGACCACCGCGCAAAAATGGAGGCTCTAGACCCTTCCAGAGCCGAGATATCGAAGGTCAAAATTTGGACCTGAAAAAAAAACATAAGGGGTAACACTGTCATTTTTTTTTTTGGCCGAAATTTTGACCCCCTCCGATTTTCTTGAAACTCTGGATTCTGACAGAGGGCCACGAGACTTCGACCAGCGCGCAAAAATGGAAGCTCTAGACCCTTCCAGAGCCGAGATATCGAAGGTCAAAATTTGGACCTGAAAAAAAAACATAAGGGGTAACACTGTCATTTTTTTTTTGGCCGAAATTTTGACCCCCTCCGATTTTCTTGAAACTCTGGATTCTGACAGAGGGCCACGAGACTTCGACCAGCGCGCAAAAATGGAGGCTCTAGACCCTTCCAGAGCCAAGATATCGAAGGTCAAAATTTGGACCTGAAAAAAAAACATAAGGGGTAACACTGTCTTTTTTTTTTTTTGGCCGAAATTTTGACCCCCTCCGATTTTCTTGAAACTCTGGATTCTGACAGAGGGCCACGAGACTTCGACCACCGCGCAAAAATGGAAGCTCTAGACCCTTCCAGAGCCGAGATATCGAAGGTCAAAATTTGGACCTGAAAAAAAAACATAAGGGGTAACACTGTCATTTTTTTTTTGGCCGAAATTTTGACCCCCTCCGATTTTCTTGAAACTCTGGATTCTGACAGAGGGCCACGAGACTTCGACCAGCGCGCAAAAATGGAGGCTCTAGACCCTTCCAGAGCCAAGATATCGAAGGTCAAAATTTGGACCTGAAAAAAAAACATAAGGGGTAACACTGTCTTTTTTTTTTTTTTGGCCGAAATTTTGACCCCCTCCGATTTTCTTGAAACTCTGGATTCTGACAGAGGGCCACGAGACTTCGACCACCGCGCAAAAATGGAGGCTCTAGACCCTTCCAGAGCCAAGATATCGAAGGTCAAAATTTGGACCTGAAAAAAAAACATAAGGGGTAACACTGTCTTTTTTTTTTTTGGCCGAAATTTTGACCCCCTCCGATTTTCTTGAAACTCTGGATTCTGACAGAGGGCCACGAGACTTCGACCACCGCGCAAAAATGGAGGCTCTAGACCCTTCCAGAGCCGAGATATCGAAGGTCAAAATTTGGACCTGAAAAAAAAACATAAGGGGTAACACTGTCATTTTTTTTTTTTTGGCCGAAATTTTGACCCCTTCCGATTTTCTTGAAACTCTGGATTCTGACAGAGGGCCACGAGACTTCGACCAGCGCGCAAAAATGGAAGCTCTAGACCCTTCCAGAGCCGAGATATCGAAGGTCAAAATTTGGACCTGAAAAAAAAACATAAGGGGTAACACTGTCTTTTTTTTTTTTGGCCGAAATTTTGACCCCCTCCGATTTTCTTGAAACTCTGGATTCTGACAGAGGGCCACGAGACTTCGACCACCGCGCAAAATGGAGGCTCTAGACCCTTCCAGAGCCGAGATATCGAAGGTCAAAATTTGGACCTGAAAAAAAAACATAAGGGGTAACACTGTCATTTTTTTTTTTGGCCGAAATTTTGACCCCCTCCGATTTTCTTGAAACTCTGGATTCTGACAGAGGGCCACGAGACTTCGACCAGCGCGCAAAAATGGAAGCTCTAGACCCTTCCAGAGCCGAGATATCGAAGGTCAAAATTTGGACCTGAAAAAAAAACATAAGGGGTAACACTGTCATTTTTTTTTTGGCCGAAATTTTGACCCCCTCCGATTTTCTTGAAACTCTGGATTCTGACAGAGGGCCACGAGACTTCGACCAGCGCGCAAAAATGGAGGCTCTAGACCCTTCCAGAGCCAAGATATCGAAGGTCAAAATTTGGACCTGAAAAAAAAAACATAAGGGGTAACACTGTCTTTTTTTTTTTTTTGGCCGAAATTTTGACCCCCTCCGATTTTCTTGAAACTCTTGATTCTGACAGAGGGCCACGAGACTTCGACCACCGCGCAAAAATGGAGGCTCTAGACCCTTCCAGAGCCAAGATATCGAAGGTCAAAATTTGGACCTGAAAAAAAAACATAAGGGGTAACACTGTCTTTTTTTTTTTTGGCCGAAATTTTGACCCCCTCCGATTTTCTTGAAACTCTGGATTCTGACAGAGGGCCACGAGACTTCGACCACCGCGCAAAAATGGAGGCTCTAGACCCTTCCAGAGCCGAGATATCGAAGGTCAAAATTTGGACCTGAAAAAAAAACATAAGGGGTAACACTGTCATTTTTTTTTTTTGGCCGAAATTTTGACCCCCTCCGATTTTCTTGAAACTCTGGATTCTGACAGAGGGCCACGAGACTTCGACCAGCGCGCAAAAATGGAAGCTCTAGACCCTTCCAGAGCCGAGATATCGAAGGTCAAAATTTGGACCTGAAAAAAAAAACATAAGGGGTAACACTGTCTTTTTTTTTTTGGCCGAAATTTTGACCCCCTCCGATTTTCTTGAAACTCTGGATTCTGACAGAGGGCCACGAGACTTCGACCACCGCGCAAAAATGGAGGCTCTAGACCCTTCCAGAGCCGAGATATCGAAGGTCAAAATTTGGACCTGAAAAAAAAACATAAGGGGTAACACTGTCATTTTTTTTTTTGGCCGAAATTTTGACCCCCTCCGATTTTCTTGAAACTCTGGATTCTGACAGAGGGCCACGAGACTTCGACCAGCGCGCAAAAATGGAAGCTCTAGACCCTTCCAGAGCCGAGATATCGAAGGTCAAAATTTGGACCTGAAAAAAAAACATAAGGGGTAACACTGTCATTTTTTTTTTTGGCCGAAATTTTGACCCCCTCCGATTTTCTTGAAACTCTGGATTCTGACAGAGGGCCACGAGACTTCGACCAGCGCGCAAAAATGGAGGCTCTAGACCCTTCCAGAGCCAAGATATCGAAGGTCAAAATTTGGACCTGAAAAAAAAACATAAGGGGTAACACTGTCTTTTTTTTTTTTTGGCCGAAATTTTGACCCCCTCCGATTTTCTTGAAACTCTGGATTCTGACAGAGGGCCACGAGACTTCGACCACCGCGCAAAAATGGAAGCTCTAGACCCTTCCAGAGCCGAGATATCGAAGGTCAAAATTTGGACCTGAAAAAAAAACATAAGGGGTAACACTGTCATTTTTTTTTTTGGCCGAAATTTTGACCCCCTCCGATTTTCTTGAAACTCTGGATTCTGACAGAGGGCCACGAGACTTCGACCAGCGCGCAAAAATGGAGGCTCTAGACCCTTCCAGAGCCAAGATATCGAAGGTCAAAATTTGGACCTGAAAAAAAAACATAAGGGGTAACACTGTCTTTTTTTTTTTTTGGCCGAAATTTTGACCCCCTCCGATTTTCTTGAAACTCTGGATTCTGACAGAGGGCCACGAGACTTCGACCACCGCGCAAAAATGGAGGCTCTAGACCCTTCCAGAGCCAAGATATCGAAGGTCAAAATTTGGACCTGAAAAAAAAACATAAGGGGTAACACTGTCTTTTTTTTTTTTGGCCGAAATTTTGACCCCCTCCGATTTTCTTGAAACTCTGGATTCTGACAGAGGGCCACGAGACTTCGACCACCGCGCAAAAATGGAGGCTCTAGACCCTTCCAGAGCCGAGATATCGAAGGTCAAAATTTGGACCTGAAAAAAAAACATAAGGGGTAACACTGTCATTTTTTTTTTTTTGGCCGAAATTTTGACCCCTTCCGATTTTCTTGAAACTCTGGATTCTGACAGAGGGCCACGAGACTTCGACCAGCGCGCAAAAATGGAAGCTCTAGACCCTTCCAGAGCCGAGATATCGAAGGTCAAAATTTGGACCTGAAAAAAAAACATAAGGGGTAACACTGTCTTTTTTTTTTTTGGCCGAAATTTTGACCCCCTCCGATTTTCTTGAAACTCTGGATTCTGACAGAGGGCCACGAGACTTCGACCACCGCGCAAAAATGGAGGCTCTAGACCCTTCCAGAGCCGAGATATCGAAGGTCAAAATTTGGACCTGAAAAAAAAACATAAGGGGTAACACTGTCATTTTTTTTTTTGGCCGAAATTTTGACCCCCTCCGATTTTCTTGAAACTCTGGATTCTGACAGAGGGCCACGAGACTTCGACCAGCGCGCAAAAATGGAAGCTCTAGACCCTTCCAGAGCCGAGATATCGAAGGTCAAAATTTGGACCTGAAAAAAAAACATAAGGGGTAACACTGTCATTTTTTTTTTGGCCGAAATTTTGACCCCCTCCGATTTTCTTGAAACTCTGGATTCTGACAGAGGGCCACGAGACTTCGACCAGCGCGCAAAAATGGAGGCTCTAGACCCTTCCAGAGCCAAGATATCGAAGGTCAAAATTTGGACCTGAAAAAAAAAACATAAGGGGTAACACTGTCTTTTTTTTTTTTTGGCCGAAATTTTGACCCCCTCCGATTTTCTTGAAACTCTTGATTCTGACAGAGGGCCACGAGACTTCGACCACCGCGCAAAAATGGAGGCTCTAGACCCTTCCAGAGCCAAGATATCGAAGGTCAAAATTTGGACCTGAAAAAAAAACATAAGGGGTAACACTGTCTTTTTTTTTTTTGGCCGAAATTTTGACCCCCTCCGATTTTCTTGAAACTCTGGATTCTGACAGAGGGCCACGAGACTTCGACCACCGCGCAAAAATGGAGGCTCTAGACCCTTCCAGAGCCGAGATATCGAAGGTCAAAATTTGGACCTGAAAAAAAAACATAAGGGGTAACACTGTCATTTTTTTTTTTTGGCCGAAATTTTGACCCCCTCCGATTTTCTTGAAACTCTGGATTCTGACAGAGGGCCACGAGACTTCGACCAGCGCGCAAAAATGGAAGCTCTAGACCCTTCCAGAGCCGAGATATCGAAGGTCAAAATTTGGACCTGAAAAAAAAAACATAAGGGGTAACACTGTCTTTTTTTTTTTTGGCCGAAATTTTGACCCCCTCCGATTTTCTTGAAACTCTGGATTCTGACAGAGGGCCACGAGACTTCGACCACCGCGCAAAAATGGAGGCTCTAGACCCTTCCAGAGCCGAGATATCGAAGGTCAAAATTTGGACCTGAAAAAAAAACATAAGGGGTAACACTGTCATTTTTTTTTTTGGCCGAAATTTTGACCCCCTCCGATTTTCTTGAAACTCTGGATTCTGACAGAGGGCCACGAGACTTCGACCAGCGCGCAAAAATGGAAGCTCTAGACCCTTCCAGAGCCGAGATATCGAAGGTCAAAATTTGGACCTGAAAAAAAAACATAAGGGGTAACACTGTCATTTTTTTTTTTGGCCGAAATTTTGACCCCCTCCGATTTTCTTGAAACTCTGGATTCTGACAGAGGGCCACGAGACTTCGACCAGCGCGCAAAAATGGAGGCTCTAGACCCTTCCAGAGCCAAGATATCGAAGGTCAAAATTTGGACCTGAAAAAAAAACATAAGGGGTAACACTGTCTTTTTTTTTTTTTGGCCGAAATTTTGACCCCCTCCGATTTTCTTGAAACTCTGGATTCTGACAGAGGGCCACGAGACTTCGACCACCGCGCAAAAATGGAAGCTCTAGACCCTTCCAGAGCCGAGATATCGAAGGTCAAAATTTGGACCTGAAAAAAAAACATAAGGGGTAACACTGTCATTTTTTTTTTTGGCCGAAATTTTGACCCCCTCCGATTTTCTTGAAACTCTGGATTCTGACAGAGGGCCACGAGACTTCGACCAGCGCGCAAAAATGGAGGCTCTAGACCCTTCCAGAGCCAAGATATCGAAGGTCAAAATTTGGACCTGAAAAAAAAACATAAGGGGTAACACTGTCATTTTTTTTTTTGGCCGAAATTTTGACCCCCTCCGATTTTCTTGAAACTCTGGATTCTGACAGAGGGCCACGAGACTTCGACCAGCGCGCAAAAATGGAGGCTCTAGACCCTTCCAGAGCCAAGATATCGAAGGTCAAAATTTGGACCTGAAAAAAAAACATAAGGGGTAACACTGTCTTTTTTTTTTTTTGGCCGAAATTTTGACCCCCTCCGATTTTCTTGAAACTCTGGATTCTGACAGAGGGCCACGGGACTTCGACCACCGCGCAAAAATGGAGGCTCTAGACCCTTCCAGAGCCGAGATATCGAAGGTCAAAATTTGGACCTGAAAAAAAAACATAAGGGGTAACACTGTCATTTTTTTTTTTTGGCCGAAATTTTGACCCCCTCCGATTTTCTTGAAACTCTGGATTCTGACAGAGGGCCACGAGACTTCGACCAGCGCGCAAAAATGGAAGCTCTAGACCCTTCCAGAGCCGAGATATCGAAGGTCAAAATTTGGACCTGAAAAAAAAACATAAGGGGTAACACTGTCATTTTTTTTTTTTGGCCGAAATTTTGACCCCCTCCGATTTTCTTGAAACTCTGGATTCTGACAGAGGGCCACGAGACTTCGACCAGCGCGCAAAAATGGAGGCTCTAGACCCTTCCAGAGCCAAGATATCGAAGGTCAAAATTTGGACCTGAAAAAAAAACATAAGGGGTAACACTGTCTTTTTTTTTTTTGGCCGAAATTTTGACCCCCTCCGATTTTCTTGAAACTCTGGATTCTGACAGAGGGCCACGAGACTTCGACCACCGCGCAAAAATGGAAGCTCTAGACCCTTCCAGAGCCGAGATATCGAAGGTCAAAATTTGGACCTGAAAAAAAAAACATAAGGGGTAACACTATCATTTTTTTTTTTGGCCGAAATTTTGACCCCCTCCGATTTTCTTGAAACTCTGGATTCTGACAGAGGGCCACGAGACTTCGACCAGCGCGCAAAAATGGAGGCTCTAGACCCTTCCAGAGCCAAGATATCGAAGGTCAAAATTTGGACCTGAAAAAAAAACATAAGGGGTAACACTGTCATTTTTTTTTTTTGGCCGAAATTTTGACCCCCTCCGATTTTCTTGAAACTCTGGATTCTGACAGAGGGCCACGAGACTTCGACCAGCGCGCAAAAATGGAGGCTCTAGACCCTTCCAGAGCCAAGATATCGAAGGTCAAAATTTGGACCTGAAAAAAAAACATAAGGGGTAACACTGTCTTTTTTTTTTTTGGCCGAAATTTTGACCCCCTCCGATTTTCTTGAAACTCTGGATTCTGACAGAGGGCCACGAGACTTCGACCACCGCGCAAAAATGGAGGCTCTAGACCCTTCCAGAGCCGAGATATCGAAGGTCAAAATTTGGACCTGAAAAAAAAACATAAGGGGTAACACTGTCATTTTTTTTTTTGGCCGAAATTTTGACCCCCTCCGATTTTCTTGAAACTCTGGATTCTGACAGAGGGCCACGAGACTTCGACCAGCGCGCAAAAATGGAAGCTCTAGACCCTTCCAGAGCCGAGATATCGAAGGTCAAAATTTGGACCTGAAAAAAAAACATAAGGGGTAACACTGTCATTTTTTTTTTTGGCCGAAATTTTGACCCCCTCCGATTTTCTTGAAACTCTGGATTCTGACAGAGGGCCACGAGACTTCGACCAGCGCGCAAAAATGGAGGCTCTAGACCCTTCCAGAGCCAAGATATCGAAGGTCAAAATTTGGACCTGAAAAAAAAACATAAGGGGTAACACTGTCTTTTTTTTTTTTTGGCCGAAATTTTGACCCCCTCCGATTTTCTTGAAACTCTGGATTCTGACAGAGGGCCACGAGACTTCGACCACCGCGCAAAAATGGAGGCTCTAGACCCTTCCAGAGCCAAGATATCGAAGGTCAAAATTTGGACCTGAAAAAAAAACATAAGGGGTAACACTGTCTTTTTTTTTTTTGGCCGAAATTTTGACCCCCTCCGATTTTCTTGAAACTCTGGATTCTGACAGAGGGCCACGAGACTTCGACCACCGCGCAAAAATGGAGGCTCTAGACCCTTCCAGAGCCGAGATATCGAAGGTCAAAATTTGGACCTGAAAAAAAAACATAAGGGGTAACACTGTCATTTTTTTTTTTGGCCGAAATTTTGACCCCCTCCGATTTTCTTGAAACTCTGGATTCTGACAGAGGGCCACGAGACTTCGACCAGCGCGCAAAAATGGAAGCTCTAGACCCTTCCAGAGCCGAGATATCGAAGGTCAAAATTTGGACCTGAAAAAAAAACATAAGGGGTAACACTGTCATTTTTTTTTTTGGCCGAAATTTTGACCCCCTCCGATTTTCTTGAAACTCTGGATTCTGACAGAGGGCCACGAGACTTCGACCAGCGCGCAAAAATGGAGGCTCTAGACCCTTCCAGAGCCAAGATATCGAAGGTCAAAATTTGGACCTGAAAAAAAAACATAAGGGGTAACACTGTCTTTTTTTTTTTTGGCCGAAATTTTGACCCCCTCCGATTTTCTTGAAACTCTGGATTCTGACAGAGGGCCACGAGACTTCGACCACCGCGCAAAAATGGAGGCTCTAGACCCTTCCAGAGCCAAGATATCGAAGGTCAAAATTTGGACCTGAAAAAAAAACATAAGGGGTAACACTGTCTTTTTTTTTTTTGGCCGAAATTTTGACCCCCTCCGATTTTCTTGAAACTCTGGATTCTGACAGAGGGCCACGAGACTTCGACCACCGCGCAAAAATGGAGGCTCTAGACCCTTCCAGAGCCGAGATATCGAAGGTCAAAATTTGGACCTGAAAAAAAAACATAAGGGGTAACACTGTCATTTTTTTTTTTTTGGCCGAAATTTTGACCCCCTCCGATTTTCTTGAAACTCTGGATTCTGACAGAGGGCCACGAGACTTCGACCAGCGCGCAAAAATGGAAGCTCTAGACCCTTCCAGAGCCGAGATATCGAAGGTCAAAATTTGGACCTGAAAAAAAAACATAAGGGGTAACACTGTCTTTTTTTTTTTTGGCCGAAATTTTGACCCCCTCCGATTTTCTTGAAACTCTGGATTCTGACAGAGGGCCACGAGACTTCGACCACCGCGCAAAAATGGAGGCTCTAGACCCTTCCAGAGCCGAGATATCGAAGGTCAAAATTTGGACCTGAAAAAAAAACATAAGGGGTAACACTGTCATTTTTTTTTTTGGCCGAAATTTTGACCCCCTCCGATTTTCTTGAAACTCTGGATTCTGACAGAGGGCCACGAGACTTCGACCAGCGCGCAAAAATGGAGGCTCTAGACCCTTCCAGAGCCAAGATATCGAAGGTCAAAATTTGGACCTGAAAAAAAAACATAAGGGGTAACACTGTCTTTTTTTTTTTTTTGGCCGAAATTTTGACCCCCTCCGATTTTCTTGAAACTCTGGATTCTGACAGAGGGCCACGAGACTTCGACCACCGCGCAAAAATGGAGGCTCTAGACCCTTCCAGAGCCAAGATATCGAAGGTCAAAATTTGGACCTGAAAAAAAAACATAAGGGGTAACACTGTCTTTTTTTTTTTTGGCCGAAATTTTGACCCCCTCCGATTTTCTTGAAACTCTGGATTCTGACAGAGGGCCACGAGACTTCGACCACCGCGCAAAAATGGAGGCTCTAGACCCTTCCAGAGCCGAGATATCGAAGGTCAAAATTTGGACCTGAAAAAAAAACATAAGGGGTAACACTGTCATTTTTTTTTTTTTTGGCCGAAATTTTGACCCCCTCCGATTTTCTTGAAACTCTGGATTCTGACAGAGGGCCACGAGACTTCGACCAGCGCGCAAAAATGGAAGCTCTAGACCCTTCCAGAGCCGAGATATCGAAGGTCAAAATTTGGACCTGAAAAAAAAACATAAGGGGTAACACTGTCTTTTTTTTTTTTGGCCGAAATTTTGACCCCCTCCGATTTTCTTGAAACTCTGGATTCTGACAGAGGGCCACGAGACTTCGACCACCGCGCAAAAATGGAGGCTCTAGACCCTTCCAGAGCCGAGATATCGAAGGTCAAAATTTGGACCTGAAAAAAAAACATAAGGGGTAACACTGTCATTTTTTTTTTTTTGGCCGAAATTTTGACCCCCTCCGATTTTCTTGAAACTCTGGATTCTGACAGAGGGCCACGAGACTTCGACCAGCGCGCAAAAATGGAAGCTCTAGACCCTTCCAGAGCCGAGATATCGAAGGTCAAAATTTGGACCTGAAAAAAAAACATAAGGGGTAACACTGTCATTTTTTTTTTTGGCCGAAATTTTGACCCCCTCCGATTTTCTTGAAACTCTGGATTCTGACAGAGGGCCACGAGACTTCGACCAGCGCGCAAAAATGGAGGCTCTAGACCCTTCCAGAGCCAAGATATCGAAGGTCAAAATTTGGACCTGAAAAAAAAACATAAGGGGTAACACTGTCTTTTTTTTTTTTTGGCCGAAATTTTGACCCCCTCCGATTTTCTTGAAACTCTGGATTCTGACAGAGGGCCACGAGACTTCGACCACCGCGCAAAAATGGAAGCTCTAGACCCTTCCAGAGCCGAGATATCGAAGGTCAAAATTTGGACCTGAAAAAAAAACATAAGGGGTAACACTGTCATTTTTTTTTTGGCCGAAATTTTGACCCCCTCCGATTTTCTTGAAACTCTGGATTCTGACAGAGGGCCACGAGACTTCGACCAGCGCGCAAAAATGGAGGCTCTAGACCCTTCCAGAGCCAAGATATCGAAGGTCAAAATTTGGACCTGAAAAAAAAACATAAGGGGTAACACTGTCTTTTTTTTTTTTTGGCCGAAATTTTGACCCCCTCCGATTTTCTTGAAACTCTGGATTCTGACAGAGGGCCACGAGACTTCGACCACCGCGCAAAAATGGAGGCTCTAGACCCTTCCAGAGCCAAGATATCGAAGGTCAAAATTTGGACCTGAAAAAAAAACATAAGGGGTAACACTGTCTTTTTTTTTTTTGGCCGAAATTTTGACCCCCTCCGATTTTCTTGAAACTCAGGATTCTGACAGAGGGCCACGAGACTTCGACCACCGCGCAAAAATGGAGGCTCTAGACCCTTCCAGAGCCGAGATATCGAAGGTCAAAATTTGGACCTGAAAAAAAAACATAAGGGGTAACACTGTCATTTTTTTTTTTTTTGGCCGAAATTTTGACCCCCTCCGATTTTCTTGAAACTCTGGATTCTGACAGAGGGCCACGAGACTTCGACCAGCGCGCAAAAATGGAAGCTCTAGACCCTTCCAGAGCCGAGATATCGAAGGTCAAAATTTGGACCTGAAAAAAAAACATAAGGGGTAACACTGTCTTTTTTTTTTTTGGCCGAAATTTTGACCCCCTCCGATTTTCTTGAAACTCTGGATTCTGACAGAGGGCCACGAGACTTCGACCACCGCGCAAAAATGGAGGCTCTAGACCCTTCCAGAGCCGAGATATCGAAGGTCAAAATTTGGACCTGAAAAAAAACATAAGGGGTAACACTGTCTTTTTTTTTTTTTGGCCGAAATTTTGACCCCCTCCGATTTTCTTGAAACTCTGGATTCTGACAGAGGGCCACGAGACTTCGACCACCGCGCAAAAATGGAGGCTCTAGACCCTTCCAGAGCCGAGATATCGAAGGTCAAAATTTGGACCTGAAAAAAAAACATAAGGGGTAACACTGTCATTTTTTTTTTTTTGGCCGAAATTTTGACCCCCTCCGATTTTCTTGAAACTCTGGATTCTGACAGAGGGCCACGAGACTTCGACCAGCGCGCAAAAATGGAAGCTCTAGACCCTTCCAGAGCCGAGATATCGAAGGTCAAAATTTGGACCTGAAAAAAAAACATAAGGGGTAACACTGTCTTTTTTTTTTTTTGGCCGAAATTTTGACCCCCTCCGATTTTCTTGAAACTCTGGATTCTGACAGAGGGCCACGAGACTTCGACCACCGCGCAAAAATGGAGGCTCTAGACCCTTCCAGAGCCGAGATATCGAAGGTCAAAATTTGGACCTGAAAAAAAAACATAAGGGGTAACACTGTCATTTTTTTTTTTGGCCGAAATTTTGACCCCCTCCGATTTTCTTGAAACTCTGGATTCTGACAGAGGGCCACGAGACTTCGACCAGCGCGCAAAAATGGAGGCTCTAGACCCTTCCAGAGCCAAGATATCGAAGGTCAAAATTTGGACCTGAAAAAAAAACATAAGGGGTAACACTGTCATTTTTTTTTTTTGGCCGAAATTTTGACCCCCTCCGATTTTCTTGAAACTCTGGATTCTGACAGAGGGCCACGAGACTTCGACCAGCGCGCAAAAATGGAGGCTCTAGACCCTTCCAGAGCCAAGATATCGAAGGTCAAAATTTGGACCTGAAAAAAAAACATAAGGGGTAACACTGTCTTTTTTTTTTTTGGCCGAAATTTTGACCCCCTCCGATTTTCTTGAAACTCTGGATTCTGACAGAGGGCCACGAGACTTCGACCACCGCGCAAAAATGGAAGCTCTAGACCCTTCCAGAGCCGAGATATCGAAGGTCAAAATTTGGACCTGAAAAAAAAAACATAAGGGGTAACACTGTCATTTTTTTTTTTGGCCGAAATTTTGACCCCCTCCGATTTTCTTGAAACTCTGGATTCTGACAGAGGGCCACGAGACTTCGACCAGCGCGCAAAAATGGAGGCTCTAGACCCTTCCAGAGCCAAGATATCGAAGGTCAAAATTTGGACCTGAAAAAAAAACATAAGGGGTAACACTGTCATTTTTTTTTTTTTTGCCGAAATTTTGACCCCCTCCGATTTTCTTGAAACTCTGGATTCTGACAGAGGGCCACGAGACTTCGACCAGCGCGCAAAAATGGAGGCTCTAGACCCTTCCAGAGCCAAGATATCGAAGGTCAAAATTTGGACCTGAAAAAAAAACATAAGGGGTAACACTGTCTTTTTTTTTTTTTGGCCGAAATTTTGACCCCCTCCGATTTTCTTGAAACTCTGGATTCTGACAGAGGGCCACGAGACTTCGACCACCGCGCAAAAATGGAGGCTCTAGACCCTTCCAGAGCCGAGATATCGAAGGTCAAAATTTGGACCTGAAAAAAAAACATAAGGGGTAACACTGTCATTTTTTTTTTTGGCCGAAATTTTGACCCCCTCCGATTTTCTTGAAACTCTGGATTCTGACAGAGGGCCACGAGACTTCGACCAGCGCGCAAAAATGGAAGCTCTAGACCCTTCCAGAGCCGAGATATCGAAGGTCAAAATTTGGACCTGAAAAAAAAACATAAGGGGTAACACTGTCATTTTTTTTTTTGGCCGAAATTTTGACCCCCTCCGATTTTCTTGAAACTCTGGATTCTGACAGAGGGCCACGAGACTTCGACCAGCGCGCAAAAATGGAGGCTCTAGACCCTTCCAGAGCCAAGATATCGAAGGTCAAAATTTGGACCTGAAAAAAAAACATAAGGGGTAACACTGTCTTTTTTTTTTTTTGGCCGAAATTTTGACCCCCTCCGATTTTCTTGAAACTCTGGATTCTGACAGAGGGCCACGAGACTTCGACCACCGCGCAAAAATGGAAGCTCTAGACCCTTCCAGAGCCGAGATATCGAAGGTCAAAATTTGGACCTGAAAAAAAAACATAAGGGGTAACACTGTCATTTTTTTTTTTGGCCGAAATTTTGACCCCCTCCGATTTTCTTGAAACTCTGGATTCTGACAGAGGGCCACGAGACTTCGACCAGCGCGCAAAAATGGAGGCTCTAGACCCTTCCAGAGCCAAGATATCGAAGGTCAAAATTTGGACCTGAAAAAAAAACATAAGGGGTAACACTGTCATTTTTTTTTTTTGGCCGAAATTTTGACCCCCTCCGATTTTCTTGAAACTCTGGATTCTGACAGAGGGCCACGAGACTTCGACCAGCGCGCAAAAATGGAGGCTCTAGACCCTTCCAGAGCCGAGATATCGAAGGTCAAAATTTGGACCTGAAAAAAAAACATAAGGGGTAACACTGTCTTTTTTTTTTTTTGGCCGAAATTTTGACCCCCTCCGATTTTCTTGAAACTCTGGATTCTGACAGAGGGCCACGAGACTTCGACCACCGCGCAAAAATGGAGGCTCTAGACCCTTCCAGAGCCGAGATATCGAAGGTCAAAATTTGGACCTGAAAAAAAAACATAAGGGGTAACACTGTAATTTTTTTTTTTTGGCCGAAATTTTGACCCCCTCCGATTTTCTTGAAACTCTGGATTCTGACAGAGGGCCACGAGACTTCGACCAGCGCGCAAAAATGGAGGCTCTAGACCCTTCCAGAGCCAAGATATCGAAGGTCAAAATTTGGACCTGAAAAAAAACATAAGGGGTAACACTGTCTTTTTTTTTTTTGGCCGAAATTTTGACCCCCTCCGATTTTCTTGAAACTCTGGATTCTGACAGAGGGCCACGAGACTTCGACCACCGCGCAAAAATGGAGGCTCTAGACCCTTCCAGAGCCAAGATATCGAAGGTCAAAATTTGGACCTGAAAAAAAAACATAAGGGGTAACACTGTCTTTTTTTTTTTTGGCCGAAATTTTGACCCCCTCCGATTTTCTTGAAACTCTGGATTCTGACAGAGGGCCACGAGACTTCGACCACCGCGCAAAAATGGAGGCTCTAGACCCTTCCAGAGCCGAGATATCGAAGGTCAAAATTTGGACCTGAAAAAAAAACATAAGGGGTAACACTGTCATTTTTTTTTTTTTGGCCGAAATTTTGACCCCCTCCGATTTTCTTGAAACTCTGGATTCTGACAGAGGGCCACGAGACTTCGACCAGCGCGCAAAAATGGAAGCTCTAGACCCTTCCAGAGCCGAGATATCGAAGGTCAAAATTTGGACCTGAAAAAAAAACATAAGGGGTAACACTGTCTTTTTTTTTTTTGGCCGAAATTTTGACCCCCTCCGATTTTCTTGAAACTCTGGATTCTGACAGAGGGCCACGAGACTTCGACCACCGCGCAAAAATGGAGGCTCTAGACCCTTCCAGAGCCGAGATATCGAAGGTCAAAATTTGGACCTGAAAAAAAAACATAAGGGGTAACACTGTCATTTTTTTTTTTGGCCGAAATTTTGACCCCCTCCGATTTTCTTGAAACTCTGGATTCTGACAGAGGGCCACGAGACTTCGACCAGCGCGCAAAAATGGAGGCTCTAGACCCTTCCAGAGCCAAGATATCGAAGGTCAAAATTTGGACCTGAAAAAAAAACATAAGGGGTAACACTGTCATTTTTTTTTTTTGGCCGAAATTTTGACCCCCTCCGATTTTCTTGAAACTCTGGATTCTGACAGAGGGCCACGAGACTTCGACCAGCGCGCAAAAATGGAGGCTCTAGACCCTTCCAGAGCCAAGATATCGAAGGTCAAAATTTGGACCTGAAAAAAAAACATAAGGGGTAACACTGTCTTTTTTTTTTTTGGCCGAAATTTTGACCCCCTCCGATTTTCTTGAAACTCTGGATTCTGACAGAGGGCCACGAGACTTCGACCACCGCGCAAAAATGGAAGCTCTAGACCCTTCCAGAGCCGAGATATCGAAGGTCAAAATTTGGACCTGAAAAAAAAACATAAGGGGTAACACTGTCATTTTTTTTTTTGGCCGAAATTTTGACCCCCTCCGATTTTCTTGAAACTCTGGATTCTGACAGAGGGCCACGAGACTTCGACCAGCGCGCAAAAATGGAGGCTCTAGACCCTTCCAGAGCCAAGATATCGAAGGTCAAAATTTGGACCTGAAAAAAAAACATAAGGGGTAACACTGTCATTTTTTTTTTTTTTGCCGAAATTTTGACCCCCTCTGATTTTCTTGAAACTCTGGATTCTGACAGAGGGCCACGAGACTTCGACCAGCGCGCAAAAATGGAGGCTCTAGACCCTTCCAGAGCCAAGATATCGAAGGTCAAAATTTGGACCTGAAAAAAAAACATAAGGGGTAACACTGTCATTTTTTTTTTTGGCCGAAATTTTGACCCCCTCCGATTTTCTTGAAACTCTGGATTCTGACAGAGGGCCACGAGACTTCGACCAGCGCGCAAAAATGGAGGCTCTAGACCCTTCCAGAGCCAAGATATCGAAGGTCAAAATTTGGACCTGAAAAAAAACATAAGGGGTAACACTGTCTTTTTTTTTTTTGGCCGAAATTTTGACCCCCTCCGATTTTCTTGAAACTCTGGATTCTGACAGAGGGCCACGAGACTTCGACCACCGCGCAAAAATGGAGGCTCTAGACCCTTCCAGAGCCAAGATATCGAAGGTCAAAATTTGGACCTGAAAAAAAAACATAAGGGGTAACACTGTCTTTTTTTTTTTTGGCCGAAATTTTGACCCCCTCCGATTTTCTTGAAACTCTGGATTCTGACAGAGGGCCACGAGACTTCGACCACCGCGCAAAAATGGAGGCTCTAGACCCTTCCAGAGCCGAGATATCGAAGGTCAAAATTTGGACCTGAAAAAAAAACATAAGGGGTAACACTGTCATTTTTTTTTTTTTTGGCCGAAATTTTGACCCCCTCCGATTTTCTTGAAACTCTGGATTCTGACAGAGGGCCACGAGACTTCGACCAGCGCGCAAAAATGGAAGCTCTAGACCCTTCCAGAGCCGAGATATCGAAGGTCAAAATTTGGACCTGAAAAAAAAACATAAGGGGTAACACTGTCTTTTTTTTTTTTTGGCCGAAATTTTGACCCCCTCCGATTTTCTTGAAACTCTGGATTCTGACAGAGGGCCACGAGACTTCGACCACCGCGCAAAAATGGAGGCTCTAGACCCTTCCAGAGCCGAGATATCGAAGGTCAAAATTTGGACCTGAAAAAAAAACATAAGGGGTAACACTGTCATTTTTTTTTTTGGCCGAAATTTTGACCCCCTCCGATTTTCTTGAAACTCTGGATTCTGACAGAGGGCCACGAGACTTCGACCAGCGCGCAAAAATGGAGGCTCTAGACCCTTCCAGAGCCAAGATATCGAAGGTCAAAATTTGGACCTGAAAAAAAAACATAAGGGGTAACACTGTCATTTTTTTTTTTTTGGCCGAAATTTTGACCCCCTCCGATTTTCTTGAAACTCTGGATTCTGACAGAGGGCCACGAGACTTCGACCAGCGCGCAAAAATGGAGGCTCTAGACCCTTCCAGAGCCAAGATATCGAAGGTCAAAATTTGGACCTGAAAAAAAAACATAAGGGGTAACACTGTCTTTTTTTTTTTTTGGCCGAAATTTTGACCCCCTCCGATTTTCTTGAAACTCTGGATTCTGACAGAGGGCCACGAGACTTCGACCACCGCGCAAAAATGGAAGCTCTAGACCCTTCCAGAGCCGAGATATCGAAGGTCAAAATTTGGACCTGAAAAAAAAACATAAGGGGTAACACTGTCATTTTTTTTTTTGGCCGAAATTTTGACCCCCTCCGATTTTCTTGAAACTCTGGATTCTGACAGAGGGCCACGAGACTTCGACCAGCGCGCAAAAATGGAGGCTCTAGACCCTTCCAGAGCCAAGATATCGAAGGTCAAAATTTGGACCTGAAAAAAAAACATAAGGGGTAACACTGTCATTTTTTTTTTTTTTTGCCGAAATTTTGACCCCCTCTGATTTTCTTGAAACTCTGGATTCTGACAGAGGGCCACGAGACTTCGACCAGCGCGCAAAAATGGAGGCTCTAGACCCTTCCAGAGCCAAGATATCGAAGGTCAAAATTTGGACCTGAAAAAAAAACATAAGGGGTAACACTGTCTTTTTTTTTTTTTGGCCGAAATTTTGACCCCCTCCGATTTTCTTGAAACTCTGGATTCTGACAGAGGGCCACGAGACTTCGACCACCGCGCAAAAATGGAGGCTCTAGACCCTTCCAGAGCCGAGATATCGAAGGTCAAAATTTGGACCTGAAAAAAAAACATAAGGGGTAACACTGTCATTTTTTTTTTTGGCCGAAATTTTGACCCCCTCCGATTTTCTTGAAACTCTGGATTCTGACAGAGGGCCACGAGACTTCGACCAGCGCGCAAAAATGGAAGCTCTAGACCCTTCCAGAGCCGAGATATCGAAGGTCAAAATTTGGACCTGAAAAAAAAACATAAGGGGTAACACTGTCATTTTTTTTTTTTGGCCGAAATTTTGACCCCCTCCGATTTTCTTGAAACTCTGGATTCTGACAGAGGGCCACGAGACTTCGACCAGCGCGCAAAAATGGAGGCTCTAGACCCTTCCAGAGCCAAGATATCGAAGGTCAAAATTTGGACCTGAAAAAAAAACATAAGGGGTAACACTGTCTTTTTTTTTTTTTGGCCGAAATTTTGACCCCCTCCGATTTTCTTGAAACTCTGGATTCTGACAGAGGGCCACGAGACTTCGACCACCGCGCAAAAATGGAGGCTCTAGACCCTTCCAGAGCCGAGATATCGAAGGTCAAAATTTGGACCTGAAAAAAAAACATAAGGGGTAACACTGTCATTTTTTTTTTTGGCCGAAATTTTGACCCCCTCCGATTTTCTTGAAACTCTGGATTCTGACAGAGGGCCACGAGACTTCGACCAGCGCGCAAAAATGGAAGCTCTAGACCCTTCCAGAGCCGAGATATCGAAGGTCAAAATTTGGACCTGAAAAAAAAACATAAGGGGTAACACTGTCATTTTTTTTTTTGGCCGAAATTTTGACCCCCTCCGATTTTCTTGAAACTCTGGATTCTGACAGAGGGCCACGAGACTTCGACCAG